>VZSV01000181.1:450815-529349 GCA_013398735.1 Nothocercus julius | reverse complement strand
GAAACTCAGGTAAGTTTTACTTTACAAACAGAGTAGCTTAGAATTTAATTTAAGGTAAACTCAAAATTTAAGGCAGACCCACTTCCTTACAGAAAAACAGCTTCAAGTAAATAAGTGTTGACACAGAAAACACTGGATTTTTTTTTCTTCTTCTAACAACCATTTGGAGAGAAGGTCCATGTCTAGCAACTGATACTGTTGCATTATCAGGCCACTGGGACAGTTAGGGGGCATGTGTAGTTCTAATGAAACATTAGAATTAAGAAGATTGAACACATCCTTATGATCTAAGCTTGCAAATACAGAAGAATAAATGTTTATTAGCCAACTCTAGGTATGAACCATTTGTGCTTGAGGGAGGCTCAAGCTAAAATAAGACCTCTAAAGTTATTTTTGTACATCTGTGTAAATATAGGTACAAAAGTCTTCTTGAGGAATTCAGTCCTAGCACTGGAAAGCAAACCTTTCAAAACAGACTTAAATGTTTGAAGGAAAGTTAGAGAAATGCTCCCTGATAAATTTTAGACATTAGCAGTAGTAAGAGTTTATTTGGGATTGTAGTTTATAGAGCAACCATCCAACCTAGCCATAAGAGATAACAGCAGAGAATATAACTTCTTATAAGATGAAAGCAAGTTCATGTTCATGTTTTCTGACACAGGTGGAAAGCCAGTCCATCACCTGTAGTTACCTGAATCATTACTTCACATCATTTACCTCCTCCCCTACCCATACATACCAAATCTGCAGCCTCATGCCACAAGGCTGCAAAAACAGAATTCCTTCTCCCAGCCTGTTAAGAGAATTTCATTTGACTCTACAGACCATAACAGAAATGAGTACAATACACTAACAGTTGTCATTTCTCTTTGTCTCAAGCAAATAATGGAGCAAAGCAATTAATTCGATGTTTTCCTTCAACCATTTTTGACATTCTTTCAAGCTTAATTAAGAACTAGAACATCACGTTATCTTAAAAAAGCAGCACAGACATGACAAAAAAAATCAAGAAACTCTTAGCCAAGGCATAAGGTCACTTTTTTAAACCAAATGCAAGGGTGCAAAAATAATCAAAAGAATAAAAATCAGTAGGCAGATATGCTAGGTATAAATCTTTACCACAGATAAATAAACTGGATAAAGTTTCCTGCAACCATTAAACATGCACCACATCTCTGTTCTAAGTAATATTTTGGTAGCTATCAAAACAGCAGAAAAATACCCAAGGTTTATATTATGGTTAAACCTGACCATTTGCAATGTCTAATTCACTACTGATTAAAAAAAGTGTTCCTGTGTTTTGAGGAAGAAAGTCACAAGAGATGGAGTACACCTTGCAGAATTGACAATTCACCTCATGTTCACCAGTTAGGCCAAATATTCCTGTTTCAGAACTTTGTGAGTTATACCCTCAGTCATACCAATTGCACTTTCGTCTAAACAGATGGAGTCCTTACTCTCTCATTATTCTTAGTAGTTCTAGTAAAACACTAGCTTGATTTCCTTTCGCTTACTTGCGCCATTGATCTTGGTCAGTGAGACTAAGCTCATTAGCAACCTGCAGAGCAATAGGAGAGACATCAGAAAGCTATGGTGGCACAGACTATAGAGGAAGCTATTAAAGCAGATGGAGCAATCAATCTGTTTTCTGCACAAATACCCACCTGTGCTTTCACGAAAAAAGGTACATCAGTCTAAATGACATATCAGTACTAGAAGTTATAGAAACACGAACAATACTGATGAGTGTGTAGGAGTTCCTATATATGGTCTCAACCAACATAAGAGACCAAGGAGGGAGGAAAAAAAAAAAAAACTCTTCTGCAGAACAAACAATATAGCAAATACTTTCTAGTGTAGTTTCAGTAAATACACCAGAATGGCAGTATATAAAGGGTAAAGAAAATTTAGGTTTCTACCATGAACACAGTTTCAAAGTGTTAATGACATGGCATTCAGCCATTTGTGTCACTTAGATTTCTTTCCAGATGCCCTAATAAAACACAGTTCATTCAATTAAGGCATATGAAGCTGGGAAAAGACAAAACCAAAAAAGCTCTCATGTTCAAAGCCTGCATGAGAAATTCTGCACAAAAACCAAATCAGGGGAACATCAGCAAAACCCTTTCTTCCTTCTCCAAAAATAAGACTTCTGTCCAAGCTCACAAAGAAAAAAGCCAAACACTTAAAGTTGCCTAATAGATTAAAACAAACAAAAAAACACTACACCCACAGATGATGCTGGCCAACTAAATACTCATTTTTTTTCCAAAGTGCAGTCAGGAAAAAAGGAAGAGTTTGATATAATAGGAGTTGATAATGTGGCATACATGAAGTTTGAGGATAAGTTTTGTACAATATTTTTCACTCACAAAAGCCCAAGAGTTAATGTCTAGCAATACATTTTAAGCCTTCAGCAGTCTTCAAAATTTATAAGTTGATAACTGCACCCTGCTTACCTGCCTTTGTTACCTCTAGGCCAAAAGCTAGCACAAGTCACTAACCAAAATCACTTGGGAACTCCACCCTGGAAATGAAGTACCCATCACTTCAGCATAGTTACATTTAACACTGAACTTGATGCTTTTTCAACTCATTTATATGTATACTTGTATACATATAAATATGGCTTGGCAATGAAGAGCTGCAACATGTTTATAACATGTTTATATAGAACATGTTACAGCTCTTCTATACCAAGGACAATGGGAAAATGGGCAAACTTGCATACAAGGAGCACTGGAGCTCTGCAAAACACCACCCAGACGATAACATGGATAGTGCCAAATCAGCGTTCCTAAGCCCAGCTTGGCTGGGTCAACATATGCAGTAACTCAGGTTACTCCAGCACTGCAATTGCCAAGTACTAGCCATTTTCAAGGAAAAATTAGCTTGCTCCACACGTGTCCAAACTACTAAACTCTTCAGATCCTTTTCTCTGGATTTCAGCAGTGCAGAGGTATTCTAGTGGCTATGGAGAACTCAGTTCATGATGATGACAGATTTGGGAGTTGGCTGGCTCCGGTACAGCAGAGCTTAGCAGTCAAGTTCCCTGTGTCTTTAAATTTCTCAAGCACAAAAGCAAGAAAACACCTTCTAGACCTGAGTGGTCCCTAAACAGTCTAGTTACCTTAGCATAATACTTTAGCTTCTTTCCTGCTCTGTCTCACTCAAAGCTTTGATGTCAGAACAGAGAAGAGGCCATAACCAGAAGTATGCATCTTCTAGCAAATTCTGTGTTAAAAGGCTCATTGCCAGTGAGGCATTATTGCAGCATTCCTGACATTTTGTCTGTGCACTCTGTGGCATTAAAAAAAAAGTTACATCTAAGTGCTGGGAATCTCTCAAATGTGTAACCAGATCAAGAGTAATTACAGGGTGCAACTCCATGTCCACAAGGTTCCTGATGAACTTTATGCAGTTCAAAACTCTTGCATAGCTTTCCTGATTGTAAAAGCATCTAATGACACTTCACAAGAATATTTCCTCCCTCTGCCTCCACCCAAACTTGCTTCCTGGGTTACAAAAGATCCAGAAGATAGTTAGGCATGGAAAAAACAAAGTCATTCTTTCAGTTGTCCTGCAAGTGATACCTCTCAGGAGGTAATCTGGAAAGTTTAGTTAAGCTCCCCTTAGCCTGATCTACAGTTTTCTGTATTTTGTGGGTTTTTTTTTTTTTTTTTTTTTAATTCTTTATTTTTAAAACCAAAATACAAGAGCAAGCTCTTATGCTATGCTGGCATATTCAAACACAAGGGGAGAAAAAATGTATACTATATTCAGCCGAATGTATCCTACACAACTAATTTTTGAGAAAAACTTCATGCAGTTGCTACAGTTTCCCAGTCCAAGTCTTTGTTTACTCAAATACCAGCAGACAAGTGCAGTGTCAGCCAGCACAACTACCCTCCTGTGTTACACAGGACTGCATAGAGAAATTTAGAAGAGCAGACTGGTTGCTCATACATGAAAGAGTAGAATGAGGTATATTGCTGGGGAGAGCGGGCAAGAACGAACATACTCTTGTTGTCAATACTAGTGTTTACTTCGCTGTATAATCCAGACCCCTCTGTTTGCTTTAGCCTTGATGCAGGACAGCCTGTATTCTAACTAACCTTTTAAGTTAATATATTTTGCTAACAAGTATGCTTTATAATGTTTGTCCCAGCATACACTCAAGCTTCTGCTCTGCAGCTCTTAAAACTTAAACCTAAGAGCATTTATAGCCTTGTATAAGACCATATGTATACAGCCCACCTACCCTTTCAGTTCCTTACAAAGCTCCAGATGTGTAGGTGCAACATTACTGCTACAAAGACATAAACATTGAGGAACTTTATATTCTAAGACTTGGTCTTAATATGATCTTTTTTAATAAAGCAATAGATCTTAAATTAGTCTGAAGTTACAGAGTGAGGTTTCAAAAAGTCCCATTTCATCTCTATAAAACTTTGTAGCTTTGAACCTGGACTGTTCACTGTCACAAGTTTAAAAAGCAGAACAGCAGAAGTCATCTTGTCATGCTTGGTAAGTCTTGTAACGGTCATTCTCTTCAAATAGCAAGCATTAGGAAGTCAGCAGCAGCATGGCTTTCATGTCTGAGATCAAAGGTTATTTTGCTTAAAAATGCTACTGCTACAAGAACATGAAAATTCAGGAGCACTTTGTATCGGATCCATTCTTGGTGTAAATATATTAGTCAAGAATTTACTTTCATACTAAGCAGTGACAGAGTTAGCCCAAATTAGTCCAAAGTTACCAGGTGATACATTCAAATGCACAGCAGGCTACAGCAGAGGCTTGAGTATGTGCAGAGCCTTCAGGTTAACAGCAGCACTTGCTTCCTGGGTCTAGAAGGCAGCGAGCACAGAGAGAACACTCCCTCTTTCACACTTACACCTCCACTGGTACTTCTCAGGAGCGAACCTGAAAAGTGTAATAGGCTCCTACAAACGTTTTCTGTATTTTTTTTTTTTTTAAATTCTTTAAAGCCAAAATACAGGACCTACTTACAATAATTAAAATATTACTTTTGAACCCCCCCCATCTCCCACAGAACCAAGATGTTTTAAAAAGGCCCTTTCTCCAGTCTGCGGCACAGCCACTGAGGGAATTAAGTGTTATGAGCTAGGTCATTCTTAGTCTTATACTTGCTTTGCAGGATTGATAAAACCTGGTTACATTATTTAAATTTTTATGCGATCATAAATATTGCTTTCATCTTAAAAGACCCCAGATTGCTCTCACTCTTTACCGAGCTCAGCGTTTCATCTTCATACACAGACCCACATGTAACTGGCCGGACAAAAAGGCAAGCTCCTGTCAGTAAAGTCCCTTATGAATATCTGTGATCCAAAACACCTTGATGAGATAGAGGCAGGTACAATACAAAAAGCTGGCAAATAGCGTAGCTAACAGGATGGATTAACAACTTTGGCTTTACTTTACACTTGATGTTATTTTTAACCTTACCTGGCTTTACTAAAATGCATACACATACGAACACTAAGATATGTTCTCATACGTCCTCCAAGTAAGACCTCTCAAGAGAGCTGTTTCTGAGAAAAGCCTTCCCGACACGCAGGCAGCGCTTCCTAAACGCCGGAATTCCTAAACGCAGGCGGTTTTCCAGCAGCAGTTACCGCGCGCAGGTTACGTAGCGGCGCCCCGGGCGCTGGCACCCGCCTCGACCCTCAATGTGCGTCACGTGCCCCAACCGTCGCGCGGGCCCCGGCGCCGCGGACGAGCGCGACACCTGGTGGCCGCGGCCACTGCGGGCAGCAGCGGGAACCGCCACGGAAGGGACGGCCGCGGAAGGTGCGGCTGCCAGGGCCAGGGCCTTCCTCCGCACCCCGCGCTGCCCGCACGTCTGCGGGGAACGGGACGGGCGGCCTCGCGGGCAGCCGCTTCCTCCCGCTTTGTGGAGGGAGAAACGTGGCTCCCCTTCTCCCCAAGCATTCCTGTCCCCTGGGGTCTTCCCCCCACCCCTCCCCACACCCCAGACACATAAACCCCATCCTAGTAAAACTCCAAGCTATTCTGATATTGAACTACCAGAATAGTAAAGAATTGCTTTTAATTGTGTGCAACTCAGTGCTATGCTGCTGGTATCAAAACAAAGCCCTGATTAAAGCTACAGCTTTGGCTTATTTTTATTCAGTTTAGTTATTCCAGCTCAAATGCAATCTTGTTACTAATGCAAATTTCACTTAGGGTGTTACACAAGCTGACACCCAAAACTTGTGAACTCAGCATTTGTCCTTCAAGCACCACATTCTTCCAGAGCTCTACTGCAATAAATACAAGTCCTGAACTAGCTATAGTGGAGATGCTCTGCATTAGTTATTTCTCCCAGTTATTATAGGTGGAAGGACTCAAGGTATAAGCATACATATATATATATGTATGAAAATAGGAATGCATAGGACCATTGGTACCTTTAGAAACCCACTTTTTTGCCTCAGTTTCCTCATCTTTAAAGGAAAAAGTATTTTCTCACACTCTGAGCTGCCTGGTTAAGTAACAAGCTCTTAGTGATAAGGACTACACTTCTTGCTCTCACAAAGACAGGACTCCAATCTGTTTAGGCTACACAAGGCTCAATTACTGTTAGCACTCGTGAATTTTAATGCTTCTTTATATAACTGAGCCCCTTGGTAGGAGATGTGTTAAGACTGAATCTGTAACAAAGCAACTTAGCCAAGGCTTCATATGGATAAAGTGCATAATAACCACAGGTATAAGGTCTGCCAAGTGTAGCAGCTGTATTTGCTTAATTAAATCTGACAATCCTTTAATTAAAGCACCAATTTTAATGAAGGAAATCCAGGCACTAGTCATTTCTGCTGATGCTATTCCTACCTAATAAAAATGTAAGGCAGTCTGATCTACCAGACACTCTGTAGCACCTACAAATATTATAACCCTGATTTCCGAACATTTAGTCAAATAAAGTTTTGAAAGAGAAAGTACAAGATGTCTCTAACTCAGCACTTTTTGCTTGTTCAGAAAAAAAGCATTTAATACAAAACTTCATCCTTATAATTCTGCATAGTAATTCTTTCTAAGTCTAACATCAAATTATCTTCTTGAATTTGTGGACATGATTAAATTCCTATGGAGTTTTACATAAAGAAACAAAGGTCCATCCAACTATAGGGTCAGACTCTGCATGACTAACTGGTGTTGGCATTTCCTTAGGAAATTCCTTAGGACTCTTCAGATCTATTTGAGAAATAGTTCAGGCTGGACTTGAAATATAAGGAATCAGTCAAGGGCAATGCTAAATTGCACACTTCTGTTACTAACAAAAATAAACAATGCCTGATCTAAAAAGGAAAGTACAACAAATACTATTGTATACACTTTCTTTATCACAAGATAAATGTAGTCTTTAAAACTTTGGCAAAATGCCAGCACAATCTAATATATTTTATCTACCATGAAATTAAGATTGAGTTCTCATCTACTATGATTTATTATATCTGCCCTTTCTGTAAGAGTTAAGCTAAATGTAAAACTTCAGAGATTTTTACACACAGCTAGAAAAGTGCAGAAGAAAATACTACATTAGAAAAACAACTTCAGAAGGCAGGCAGACACTCGTAAGACTGCAGTTGCAGCAGAATAAAGTGATCTGAATACTATAACTCTATTATTTTTTAACTACAGTCTATTTAACTACAGTTGTTTCACTCCAGAACCCTCTCCTGCGCAGTCCTTAGTACACAAAGTTTGGCAAACATGATGGCTTACATTAACGTCAGTTTTATTTATGTAGCTAAATTGCATAATCTTGAAAGAGCCATACACGTTCATTTTAAGCATCATTACTAGCTGTGTCCTGCTCCTCCCAAAGCATTACTCCTTAAACCACAATGAAGCATCTTTCCAAGCTAACAGAAGTCCTAATCCTGATTCAAAATATAGTGTTAACACTAGGCCTTAAGTCTGGATTTGAGAAGAGAAATACTGCATCAGTTTTTCCATTGAGGCTTATAGGCTAGGTAGGGTAATTATACAGAGAAGAGAGACATTTCATTTGGTACGAGGAAAATAATGAAGGGTTCTTCCTCCTGAAGAAGCCTGACGAAGTTCAGTTTGTTAGCAAACACTGCTTAAAAAGTGGTTTTAACAAAAGTCTTAATTAAAAGCTACACCTAATAGGTAAAGAACTCCCAGCATCACACTCATTATGTAACTACTAGTTATTTTTTCCTTCTCTGTGTCTTTTTCAGCCTTCTTTAAAAGGCTGAACATTTTTCACATATTCTATGAGCTTTTCCTACCAGGTAAAACAATCAGACCTGATGCTAGCAGCTGAACACCATAGTACAAAGAACTATTAATCCTTTCCCACAGCATTTCCTCCTGCCTATTTATCATGAAATATAGGAAAGTAGGGTCATCCTCCCCTAAACAGGAGAGCTGTAGCATCCCTGCTCTAGAGGGGTGGCATAAACTAGAAAAAAAAATTCAACACAAATGGCATTTATCCATAATCATAGCTTACCTTTAGGAAAAATGTTATGCAAATAAATTCCCAGAACTGTTAGTTTAAATGTCTTTGTTTTGATGCCCAGTAAGTAGTCAGTTCTTCTGTTTTCTCTGTCCTTTCAAGTACAGCTTCAAATACATCTTGCTCATTACGGTAGATCACTGTAGTATAATAGTTTTCCTTAATCGAAGGTAGAAAAAGGAAAAAGAGCAAATGACATGCTCTCAGCCATGAGAGAAGGAAAAAAAAAAAGACTCCTTCCACTCCCACCCCCCCCAAAAAAAAAAAAAAAACTTATGTTCTATATTATTTCCTTTTTTCCCCTTTGCACTTCAGTCTGTGTGATTCACATACACACCAGTGTCTGAGGAAAGCAAAAGTTTTTATCATACCATTCATCAGAACAGAACTGAAAAGTCTGGGCCACTGCCTTGGCCACCACAAGCACACAGAGCACTGCTCTCACCTCAGAAATAGATTAGCAGTACCTATTCCTTTGAAAGCAGCTGAGATACATTAATTACTTCAATGATGTCACTGCCACCTCATTGACTCACAAGCACAGACTTAACTTCCATCATAATTGTGTGTCCTGGCCCTAGGGAAAAGTACCACTGTATTAAGTCTTTTGATTTAATACAGTTTGCAAGACTACATGTTAACCATTGACTTACCTTAGGAGAGCAGGCTATAAGCTATGGCTCTCCAAGATCTGCTTTACATGAAATTCAGTTTTCCTCACATGAAATTCAGCTAGCAAGTGCTAGGAAAAAAGCAAACATTAATTAAAATAACTGTAATTATTTATTTTTTTCATTAAAACAAATTAAAATAGAATAAAAAGAGTTAAGTGGTTGTCCCTTTTAGCTTTACCTGTATTTCTGAATACTATCAGGCAAATAAATTATGAAATATAAATTACAAGTTCTGTAGATGTTATAAAACTCAAAAATATTGCAAATTTCAAAGCCCTTTAAAAGTTTAATGCTTTGACCCATTAATGTGCTTGTGGGTAAATACTAGAGCTTAACGAAAGCAGCTACATGTTTTTGATTACCACCAAAACATATATCAGTGTTTCAAAGGCATATCCTAACAGTAGCAACTTTTCAGCCTAAATGGTAAATAAGTATGAAAGTCACCTCATTTCACTATCATGCTTATCTTCTTAGTGCCATTAGGAGGAGATGTGGGTGGGAAAAGCCCTTAAATAGGAGACTTAATCTGCTTGATGAGAAGAAAAGGGACAGGTGCTGGGACCAAGTGCTTTGGCTTTCAGCTGTCAGGTTTGGAAGGTGTCTCCTTGGAGAGGGGATGTGACAGTGCTCTTCAGAGCTGGGTAGCTACCTGTCCTAAGTGACAAGCTGTTGTGAGATAGTCTTGCTGTCTAGTGTAAAGGGGTTAGAGGGTTGGTTTGTTTTTGGTAGGCTTTTGCAGCTGTTAACTTTGTAGATTTGATTGTTTCTCTTGAATGCTAAAATAAAGAAATGAGAAATGTGCTGTTCTTTTAACAGAAGGCATAGTTCACTTACTTCTGCATTTTTGTCTCTTACCTGAAATCTGTAGGTAGCACTGGAGACTATGAGGATTATGAAACGAAATTATGCTGTAGCTACATGTGTGGATATGTAAAGTCTTACACAAAAATAAAAAAGGCAGAAACAATAATATTTCATTGGGAATTTCCCACACTGTACTGTTAGATAGCTTTCTTTTTTATGACTAAGATGGGTGAAAGTGGCTCTATAACTTAGGAAAATAGAGCTAGGTTAGAAAACTGAGCATGGCAAAGGAAGTTCTAAGTGCTGTTTAAGGCAGCAGTTTTATTAAAAGGAATAAAAAGATAAAAGCTTGTGCCCACTGGTTAGCTCTCATGTCTTCTTACACAGTTCATAACACAGGTCTTATGACACAGGTCACAGCCTGTGTCCTGTGTGCTAGTTTAAAAGGAATTAGCTGTGATATTAGCTAGATCTGATAGCTATTGATATGATATAGTGGACCTTTTTTTACTGTAATATTTAAGGGCTTTTTGTTAGTTTAGTTTAAACTAGTCTTGTTGTGCTGCATTGTCTCCAAGAGCAAAGATAGGACTGTTTGAAGCTGCAAGTAATGAAATTGTAAACATCAGCATTCATTATGATGTTTGAAACACAAATTGCTTCAAAAACCTACCCCTCTCTAACACAAAACAGAGCATTGTACTTGCTGAGAGGCTTGATCTTTCCAGACCTAGAAGAAAGTACTGAAAGGGTATGAACTAAATAATATTCCCATTGAGATATTTAGCATATTAGAACATAGAAGTTTAAGGAAACTAGCGTTATTCAAGTAAAAAGCGCTACCTGAACTATAACTGTGTTTTAACACATATGAGGTGTCTACCTTGAAAATTAAAAACAGCTATTCAGGTCTTGCTTCTATTACCTTCTTTTGGAATACCACTACAATTATAATGCAAATTAAACGGACAAAATCCTTCTGGAGTTTGAGCTTTGATACACACCTTTTCAAAAGTGGAGTATGCTCCTTTTCATAGATGATCCTATACATAGGTATTTTTTATATAATAGCAATGTTTATTTCTCTCATTGTAGTTTTTCAGTTCTAGTGTATGCAGAGTCTAGAGATCATAAAAATGAAGAATTTTGACTGCATAGGGTTTTGTGGTTTTTGTTTTAACTGTGCATGAGCTTTGTTCTTGAATGCATCATTTGAAATAGGATGTAAGCTTTGGAACAGGCAGGAAAAGTTTATAATACAGCGTGTGTGCTCTATTTATGATCATCTGGTCTTCCAAAGTAGCAGAGTTCAGTATATCCTGAGGAGCTATTGCAGCCTAGAAGAGTTCATTGATGGTGGCACATGGATGGAGTAGAGATCCTAGCATAGCCCTGCAAAGAACTTGTAGGATTATGGACAGCATCTCTGCACCCTCCCAGGTAAAATGACAAGTCATTTTGCAAGTGCAAGTCTAGAGTAAATATCTGTCAGTGCCTTGACCTGTCTCTTCATGACATCTTCCCTACCAATGCTGGAAGTTTCCTGCAGAACAAATCATGTATCAGTTTTCCTCCTCCTCTTCCTCAAAAAGAAAAGAAAGAAGACTCGCTTCCCAGTGCTTCTCAGGGACTTGGCAGGGTGGATACCTGTTGCATAAGGCATTTGTTTGCTTTACTGGCAGCTGTGCTTTTGCTGTCTTTGATCTTTATTTTTAATTGCTGAACACAATTATGATGGAGCAGTTGTTTTGAGAGGTGATTTCCAATTGTAAAGAAAAATGACAGTAAACTGTTATCAGCAGTCATTGCAGGAATAGTGAGTGTTAGATGCTTAGTTCTCAAACTGCACCTTTCCTGAGCTGTTTCTGCCCCAGATGGGGATGGGGCTGCTCTTAGGGCCTGCGTGGGGTGCTAGTGTCAGACCTACTGCTTACTTAAACACAGTAAAAGTCCTTCTGCCAAGGTCCGCAAACAGTGAGAACTGCTCGTAATGGCTTCTTCATTCCCTCTAGCCCTATCGGTACAGTACCTACTTATAATTTTCTCTGTGTACGTGGCCAGGGGATGTGTAATTCCTGCTGCTTATGCAAAACAGAAGGGTTTGTTCACTCTTAGTTAGCTGGAGCTCATCATCCAGTAGCCCCATGCTTCGTTATGCTTGTAAGTTCAGTCCATTCTGCTCTCCACAAAGCTTGCCCATCCAATTTAGAGGGTCTGGATACACTTTACCTTCTGTTCCAAAAGAATTAAAAAAAATGTCCTGTTGAATAATGCTTGTTTATCTATTGGAGGAATGGGGAAAACCAGAATGAATCTTGATAAATATCTTGTAAAATCTGTAATAGACCTGAAAGTTGGTACAGGGGTGTGTTCCAGTGTGCCTTCACTCCTTACCCTTTGGAAGCGGATAACCTCTATTCTGGTACAAGCTGCTGCCTCAGATCTGAAAATGTCCCCTGACATCATTCTGCAAATGGGAGGTGGCCTTTCAGGGTATCCTGAATGCGCCATTGCCCTGCTGGCAGGAAGGCCTGGTGCCATAACAAAGGACTAAGTGATTCAGCAATCACCGGAAAGTCTCCCTTGATTTCACATCTGCTACTCCCTCTCTTCCCACCCAGCTGCTTTCACATGAGGGGAAAGTCTTGCTTTGTTCTGTTCTGAGTCTTTTTGGTGGTGACTTTTTTTTTTTTTTTTTTCCTTCTTTCAAATGTCACATTTTCCACCCATAGTATCAAAAGCAAAATAAAACAATTGTAAGCCTAACAGAGTGTCAGAAAGTACTAACTACAGCTCATATGTAGCAGAAAATAGTTATGTGAAGACAAAGTGCTGCATTATGAACGTCAGGGCAATTCCCAAAATTAGCTTAAGAAAGTGCACGAGATTAGGGTATTGTTTTCTGAACTGTTGTAGCTGAAGCAGGCCTGGCAAGACTAAATGTAGCTGTAACAGGTGAGGGCTATGTGGAAAATGAAGCCCACAGCTGCAGCTAGTACAACCCTGAAAGGAATATATCAGGGCAGAAGAACCTGAGAACAGGTAGATTAAAGGCTGTGCTGAAGGAACAGATCCACTGACTAGCAACTCAGCCTCAGAACCAGCCATGGAACATACTATAAACACATGTAGACTGGTGAAGCATGCAAATACACACTGGACAGAATTAGAAAAATCAGGACCCGATGACGAGTAAGCTCTCAAGCCCCTGCTCCTCAATTGCCACCACAAACTGTGACAGTCTCTTGAGTGATTCCACTGCAGGCCTTTAATAAAAAAATCCCAAATCCTGCTTTAGATAAGTTGTTTAGGGACTGTTACATTAACAAAGAGGAACTATGCAAAGTTTCAGATGCTCTTGCTTTGTATTAGGGCATCCAGGGTGCATAAACTGAGAAAATGTTAGGAAAGAATTTTGTTTAAACAATAAAAACCAATAAGGTCAGTCTTTATAATCCAGGAGTACTGTGTATACTAACATATATCTCGATACTTATGTCATTACTATGAAAATTCTCTTGCTGTATTTGGGTAATGCATATTTGGGCATTTTTATGCTTACCTAAATGAAGTAAAAACATATTAAATGTTCCAGTCTGGATGTTAGAAAGAGTAAAAATTAAGATATATAGTGAGAAGCACATAAATAGTAACAGTGGGTAGTCCCTATGTGTTTGTTTTAAAAATGGCTACCACAAAAATGTACAAGGCTTACATATCCTTGTTTTAATGCAGTTCATGAGGTAGGCATGTATAAATTACCGTGGGAAATCAAAAAAGTAGCCAATAGACATTGTCATTCCATCTCTCCCTCGGACTTGGCTGAAGAGTTTGGGCTCCTTTTCTTAATTAAATCAAAAGGAAAGTTCTCCTTGTTCTGCCTCTTTAGGGAGAAAGCTGTCCTAAAAGTGAAGAAGCTTCACTTTTCCACACCGGTTTTGCGTTACATTCTTTAAGCAACTCTTTGTGTTATTCCTCCTCTTGCAGCTGTTTTAGTTATGTGAAGTGTCTGTGCTTTCTGTGGTGTTGTTTCATGGTTTCTGAGCTCATCAACTTATCTGAGTTTTTAACTTCTTAATTTAGAACTCTTTGGATGAGGGATGTAGCATAATATGTTGCATTAAAATAACAGGTCCGTTTGCTGAATCATCCTTATGATTTGGTGTGCGACCTTTCTTAAGGGCTCAAGAAATTTGGCAGAAAGTCCCTCTTGCGGAGGTGGCCAGGGGTGCAGCTCTGTGTCAGAGGTACTGGACCCTGGCCTAGGCAGGAAAATCCCACAATGATCGTGTGCAAGATGATTATACTCCAAATAATGAAGGTAAATCCCAGCTTTGGGTTAGGCAGACCAAAGGTTGCACTGCTGGAAAATGGATAGCAGGGACTTGTCAGCATAGGGCTGTGTCCAGACTAGGAAGGGGAAGGCAAGTGGCAGAAGGTGCTTTCCTCTCTGGCCTTGATGAGGTGGCAGGCTCCTTAACTCTTGCTGGGACCAGCAGGGAACAAAACACTTAGTTGGTGTTAATCTACAAGGGAAAATCTGCCCCATATACTCCACAGTAAATTACTACGTTTCCAGTAGCGTGACAGCCAGATACGATCGTAATGGGATTTTTTTCTGGAGGGCAGCTGTTGACCTAGAAGGCAGGAGGCATTTCCTAGAAGTGCACTTTTGCTGCTCCAGCAGAAGTCACAAAACTATTTGTTAGAAAGCCCTTGATACTGGAAGCATTGCAAAACCATTTCAGAATTTTCCAGGCACTTTGTGAAGGAAAATATGACTCAAACACTAGCTGAAGACAATGTCAAACTCTAGAACGATGTTTTTCTTGGTGTATACAACAAGGTAACCCCTATGTTATGGAAAGATGTGAATAAAAAACTTAGTAAAATCTTAGAACAGCAGCACTGGAGAGAACGTTTTAATGTCAAGCTGTTCCCAGGTGATCTGGAATTCATCTGTGAAAGTGGGATGAAGGTATCAATCTCCATTGATGTGGAACCTTCTGCTACGATATCTAGAGGAACTGTCTGAACTATCAGTCTTGCTTTATAGAGTCTGACACTTCATTATAGACTATACGTATCAATGTCTTGTTTTTCCTGTGTGATGATGTCAATACAAACTAGGATTAAGTGCCAATAGATGGTATGTACAGAAATATTTTTCTATGGGATGAGCGTAAACACGTATTGAGCTTTAATTTTTTTATGACCTCAGGAAAGGTATTTCAGAATTTTTCAGTTGAGAATAAGAGGAAAAAAAAAATGCCAAGAGTTTTGCCAACTCTTCAGAAAGTTTTTTACTGAGCCCTTTAGGTGGTGACTGTGTTTCAGTTCGTGCAGCGCGGGCTGGCGCTCTGGCGCTGGAGGGCAGTGCTGGCTCTGGAACACGTGGCTGACTGCCCGCGCTCTCCACTGTGAAACTAAACCTTGACATTGCGGGGGGGGAAAAAAAAGAAAAAAAAAAAAACACTTAAATTTGCGAATACTAACAATGCTCTAAGTGCTTCACTGTAACAGAAGAGCAGGCAAACGCAGTCCTGGAAGTATGCCTTGCATACTTCAATTCTTTTCAAATGAGAAATCTTATTTCCCCTTTTGTGTCCCTCATGCACTCTGATTTATGCCTTAGGAGGAGGGGATGGGAGAAAGTACTGGCAAACATTAGCTCTGGACTGGCTTCTGAACAGTTAAGGTCCTGAACTGTCTCTTCACAGTGCATATTTGAAAGGTTATTTCTCTGCCAGAAGACGGCTGGATCTGTGGAGGCATAAAAATAGAGTTCCTCAGATTCCCTAGAAGGCCTGGAAAGTGCTGGTCACACCGGCACAGCAAATAAAGGAAAAGTCAGAGATTCAGGCCAGCAGTCTCAGGTGGCCCACATCTCATATACGACCCCTTTCTCTATAGGGTGCACCTGGTAATATGATTATTAACATATTTTGTGTTTCTGCATACTTCATCTGTAAATTTCTAGCAGTCTGGTGATTTCTGCGGAAAGCCAGTATCTTTTGTTCCAGTTCAGAGTACGGACTATTACAGGACATTGTATTTTCTCATGGAATTTTTTTTTTTTTTTTTTTTTTTTTTTTTTTTTTTTTTTTACTTATTTCCTTAGTATTATTTCCTAATTATTTCCTAATTCCATACATCTGAATTAACTTCAAACTTCTGGCTATTCTTTGTATATGTGAAGTTTTACCTAGTGCAACAGAGCGAGTATCCCATATATAGGGCATTCTTGATCTATGTTATGACATGGATAAGTATTTACTCAATGTTGGTCTTAAGGTGAATCATTTTGCTGCCTTAGAACAAGAGGATAGTAAACAATTGTTCTAGAAAACTCTATCACATCGAGCTGTTTTGTGTCACTGAAGAGGCTCTAATTCTTCAAAAAAAAAATCTCTTTTTTTCTTGCTACATGAGTTAAGTGATTTATCTGATGCTATTTCTATCAAGGGCATGGGCTTTTTTTTGTTAGTGAATTTAGCTTGGGTCACTGTGAAATAATCATTCTTTCTCAGCTGCTATTAATGCTTTGTTTCCCTAGAGCTCCGTTTACTGTGTTCCCCAGGGAAACAGATTCCCCAAACCCTTATTCATGTGACAAACCTCAGCAGCTACTTGCGGACTTCATTTGTATACACAAAGATTACTCATGTTGCTAAGATTCAGTGTGATCAAGCCATCTCTGGTGGCTTCTTACATTCTCATAAATAACATGCCTTGTTCTCTTCATTTTATAAATGCAGCTGCTATTCCCATGTGCAAAAATGATGCTATGGATGAAGTGCATTTATATATTTTATTTGATGATGAAAAAAAGTATATATTATCTATTTTAACATGTTAGAACAGCAAAACAAATGGCAAATATTTTCTATGACTTAGTAATGATACTATTATCGGGTTCCTATATAATGCAGTTAAATGTCATTATTTCCATTTCATGCATGTGCAACAGAGGCACAGCAAAGTAAAATGACTTCCTGGAAATTGCCCAAGAAGCTTGTAGCAGAACTTGGAAAACAACCAGATATTCTCAGTACTAGTCATCTTCTCTATGCACAGTGGTTCTTCATCATTAAAACTGGAAAGATTTTCTTTCCTTAATAATGAGGATGTCAAGTGATTGTGAGAAATGCATTTATACTCTTATTCAGCTCCAACTGATGAGAGAGCTGGAAAAGCATGTAACAATCTGCATTTTTTGTAATGTAAATAATTGTAAAGGTTTTATTAGAAAATGATGTGATGGAAGGAAAGGAAGAGTAGAACAAGAAAAGGAAGTGAAAAGGAGTAAACAAGTGAAATCATTATTATTTGTGTTAACTAATCCACTGTAAAGCTGTGCAAATCTGATGCAATTAACCTGATAAGGCTTCCTTTGCCTACTGAAAGAAAGCAAATCTATGGCTAAAACACTCTTCATATGTACTTGCAGT
This sequence comes from Nothocercus julius, assembly GCA_013398735.1. NCBI lineage: Eukaryota > Metazoa > Chordata > Aves > Tinamiformes > Tinamidae > Nothocercus > Nothocercus julius. The sequence continues at coordinate 511,899 of VZSV01000181.1, read as the reverse complement.
TACAGATTCTCATTATTGTCTATTTCCATAGATGACCTGTCCCACTTTTCTCTGTTATAAGTAGTTCTGTAGCTAAAAAGTATTCTGGAGAGTGAAGGTCCCTGTTTACAGAAGGACAGGTGCCGTAAAGTACACGCTTATCAACCATGACTGAATAAGGCTTTTGATCCTGGCCTGTCGCGTTTTTCCTTTGAACCTACTAGCCAGAGAAAGTGCCTCGTGATGTTAAGACTGTTTTTACAAAAACATCACGCCTCCCACTTCGGACATCAGAAAACAGATTTGCTCTGTTGGACTGAAAATAGAAGTCTGTCTTTTTCGTAGTCTGCTCCTCTGATCTTGTGCCAGTAGGTCACAGAAAGGAGTGTTTTCACTCTGTCACTGATGCATCCCATTTCTCCTCATCCTCCTTCTCTTGTGACTCAAAGGTAGAGTATTTCTCAGGACCTCTAGCCTCCCCCCTCCCTGTCTTGTAGCCCTGCAAGTGTCTTCACCAGAGCTAAAGAGGGGCTAAAACTCCTTAAATCTAGTGCTCGCACACTAGATCTGTGCGTTCCTACACACTAACTTTAGCCAGGATTATCCACCTTTGTATCACAAGGTAGTTGTGTACGTATGAGGCACTTGCTCTGAGTGTCCAGTGAGCCCCATACTGCTGCAGGAACAGATAGCCAGCTCCCCCAGAATAGAATTTCTATCCATCTGGTGCTAATATTTTGGTACTGGGAACCTAACTGAAGGACTAGTGAAAGTAAGGCTCTGCTGAGATTCATACTGTGGTTTAGCCTTAGATGGTGAGAGTAAGTGCATCTTGAAGAAAGGCTCACTTTAAGGCAACAAAGGTACAAGGACTCTGAGACTATAAGAAAAGAATGGTATTTGTGTGTAACAGTCCTTCAGAAAGTGAGCAAATATGCCCATTGCTTTTTGCATATTGATATTCAAAACTATCACTTTGAAGAACACATGATGCCTTTTCACTGAATATTTAGATGCTGAAGACAAGCAGAAATCTAATTTCCATCTCATTTATGAAATTAAAGTTAGGTGTATCAGCTGTTATTTTAAGGACTTCTAATCCCTTCCTGCAATAGATCATAAAAACAGAGATTAGGAAACAGAAACGCTCCAGTATTTCAGACAGTTGAAAGATGGTGATTGAACAATCATATGAACCACTGAGGGCCTCAGGATGCCATTTCTAAAACTATTTGCTTGTGTGTGGCGGTCTTTATCTATGCAGTTATGGCCTATATGCAACACTGGTAAGACTACAGACAAATATTTTCCAGTGGGCTCAGTTTGGGATATAGCTGGTTTTCAGGCTGGGTCAGGCAGAAAGTGTGCCCATTAATAGTGTTGTGCCAAGGGGGCAGGAAAGGGATAGAAGAAGGGATGCTGCATGGTCTTCCTCCCTAGAAATACAGGGTGAGTCACTGACTGAGAGGTAGGTGCTGCTGTCACAGTCAAACCGGGTTCTCTGTTGTAGCTCTTTCTGATCATTACAGGAGTTTGCTAACAGTGCATATTATTTCATAATGTAAAGGCATGGCTGTTGTGGCCATTGCTCTTTTACATTTTCAGTGATGCATTTGCATATAAGGTTGTAAAATATAGTTGAAAAACCTATTTTAATCATTTTAAAAATGTTATGCATGTTAAGTGAAGCAATTCACAAACTTTTTGTTTTCCAAGAGTTCCATGCTTCAGCTCTAATGAAGTCTTACAGTATTTCTAACTTCATAAATATTTTCTGAACAGTCCTTATTGCACAGCAGAACCTCAGATTACTAGATAAGATTACACAAAGCTGTCGTACCTAGGCCAAGCCAAAGCACTGCAGGCTAACTGAAGAAGGGGGTTTCTAAACTAGGTTTGAGGAGGCGGAGGGACTGGGGACTACAGGTAAGAGGAAACATTGCAAATGGAGGAGGCAGAAGGCTGCAAGAGGCCCTTAACATTTCTGCCCAGAAGCTTATGTTGCATGCCTGTGCTAATTCATGGAGCCTGGGCAGCACACAGGGAAGGTTGGAGGTCCATGTGCAGTCACAGGGCTGTGATGGAAGCAGAGATGTGCTGGGTTAGCACCTGTGACTGGAGTGTGGTCATGGACAGGCACAGGCTGCTTAGGAAGAATAAGTAAGGAGAAAGGGGGGGGAGGGGGGTTGTGGGGAAGGGAGGGCTTTAAGGAAAGGAGCTCCTGGGTGGCACGGAGCTCCAGAATGAAACCAGGATGTGTGCACGGAAAGTCTCTCAGTGTGGAGGTCAGAGGGGAAGGTATCTCCAGTGATGTGGCAGAGATCTGTTGCTGACTGCTTGATTAAGAGGATGAAGCAGTTCAGGCTTTCCACAAACACCTAACAGAAGTTGCAGGATCTGGTAAATCATACACTAGCTGGCCTCACCTCAAGGTCCTCTTGCAATTCTAGGACAGCTTCAGGCTAGCTAGCTCAGGGGCTGGCAGCACTGGACCTTTGGCAACAGCACAAACCATAGCAGTCTTGTGAAATGCTGAAAATGGGCAGTGTGAAAGGAGTCTCAATCTATTTTCCTGTGCAAAGATAAAACTTCAGTCCTCACTTGGAAGATGTTCTGTTCAAAGCCAGCAGATTCAGGCTGCGCAGAAGCGCTCCCTGCTCCCGTTGAGAACAGGCCTTCTAGCTGGTTGAATGTGCACCGGCACGTCGTACGGCAGTGCTGGCTCAGCCCAAGGATGGGGAAGACATAAACATCATTTATAGCCACCTTTCTGCCTTCTGTCAGCTTCCAGTACAGCTCTCTTCAGTCAGGCCAAAGAATCTGCTCGATTTCATCCAGAGATGAAGTTGGGATGAATTTACTAATATTTAAATAGCAGTGAAACATGAACAGGTTTGTCAGCCCGGCTGCTCTGTCACAGAGCCATTCCTGCTTCTCACAGCAAGCAGCCTCCACCGCCTGGGCCTGTCCTTTGCTCCGCTTGTTTTCCAAGAATTACACAACCACAGATCTGGCAGGCCACTGGGCTGCTAAAAAGGAAGCATGTAGGAGTCAGATCCCAAGATGGAAAAAAAATTCTGCCTCACGGTCTGTGCGAAAGATGCAGCTGTTGAGAGCTGAGACAGTACGTTCGTGTTGGTCACGCTGGCTGTTAGCGTTCTGCGCATTCGGGCGATGGATCCAGCGTCTCGCCCGGAGCAGTCTTTGCTACGGGCACGGCCTGCGTTTCTAAACAGCTTGAGGGGCCGGCCTAGCTTTAACGGAGAGCGACCGGTAACAGCTCCAGCCCCGAATTCAAGGAAAGCTCCTTCCCATCAGCGCTTGCTGAGGATAGGAAACATCTCTTCGCGACTCAGTCCCGACCACCCAGCTCAGAAGTATTTGTCCCCGTGGTCTAACTCCTCCTGCCTCGGAATGAGCCCCGTCTGGACCGCAGAGGAAGGCCGGGGAGCCGTTAAATCCACGGAGCCTCGGTCTGCGTCTTGCCGCTGATGAGAGGAGGCCGGCTGGTTTGCGGGGCCCTGCGCGCGTGCCGGCCTGTGAAGGCAGTGACCGGCCACAGGAAGAAAAACTTGTGGAAAAGGTTAAGGATGTGCAGGTTGCCACCTGTGTAAGCCATGTGATCGCAGTGAGAGTTTCCTTGGGCGAGCTGCAGGTATCCTACGGAAGCGCGTGTAAGATGTTCACATCCCATCTCCCTTTCACCTGCTTGCTCATCTGTTCAGAGCATCTGCATTACAGGTGTGGCCCTGGGAAGATTCAAGTTTGAAGAAAAATCTAAAAATTCCCCTTCCCTAGGCCAGACTCTTCCTAATACCGCGTCTTTTGCCCCCGACTTTCTTCCCGGCTGGTACAGTCTGAAGCGACAGTGCAAAGGAGCTGTTGTTTGAGCGCCGACCCTTCCACAGCGGCAGTGCTCGCGGAATGAAGAACGCCCTGTTCAGCAGCCGGGGCGCAGCAGGGGAAAGCCTGGGGTTGGCAGGGGTTGGCACGTTAGGCAGTGACAGTAACTTACCCGTGATGGCTCCTGCTGCGGTGGATGCACCTGCTCACGTGTGCTGAAAGGGTGAAATCAGGAGGGAGGCAGCACCGTTCGCGGTGAGACCTTGTACCGCTGTAGTTGTTCTAAAGGGACATAACGGATGAGTGACATTTTCCTGGGGGATAAGTCAGCGGTGAATTTGACTTACAGTCCTTTCTTTTTTGACCCTTCAACCACTGTACCAGTTCATACAATGAAGATTAACATAATGATTTTTCTATTAATTTTAAATTTTGAGATCCTTAAGCTATTTGCTTTCCTGGATGCAATGGACTTAAAATGGAAAAAGCCTAATGGAGAAGAGCTTTTGGGTTGATGGAAAGGAGATTTTTCTGGGTCCTAAAAAATTCAGTTTATGCGTTTTACCAGACCATTGCCCCATGGGTGGCCGTCGGAGAAAGGGGTAGGACAGTTCTGTGCATAGCAGCAACAACATAATGTGATGGTACTATACCATTTATACCATTATACCATTCTGTGATACTATCTGGAGGTGTCGTGTTCTGCTGCAGTGCAGCTGAGAAATCTGCTGCGCAAACACGTTGCAAGGAAGAAAAGAAAAATCTCTGCTCTCCAAAATTTCCAGTCTAGAAGAATTTCTGGAAAATGTGCCGAAAAAAACCCCTAAAGTGACTTCTTTGTGATCACTGTATGTAGAAAGAGGAAGCTTAAGATGTATACCTAACTTGAGATGTCTGGAATTGCACATAGCATACAAACAATTACAAATCTTACCCTTTCGTGTTTTTAGGGGCTGTTCATGACCTGAGAATATTATCTGTGGCCAAAAGCCTGCAAAAGCACTGCTTCCGTCATTCGGTTAGCGTTTGAATGTGGCTAATGACACAAATAATGAGGAACCTCTATGGCAAAGGAAAAAAAGACTCCTCTGTAGGAACATTTGATATGTAGGAAACGAGAAGCATGTATAAAACAGGGTTGCTGCATCAGAATTGCTTTTGTATATATTGTTTTATCTTATATTTAGGAGTTGTCTAGAGTATGGAACAATGAAATTGGGTGGGCTCCAAAGCAGTATACAAAAGAAATTTCAAAAGAAGGACAAAAATCACTGTATCATTTTTCTATAAAGGTAAAGTTGCTTTTCCATTCATTGTCACATGCTGGTGGCTGGTGCGTATTTTATAATTCCTGCTTTTACATTAACTGGAGCTTAGTGTTGACTGTGTGTGGGGGTCAGCGATCACTATTGCTGGATCCTGACTGTGGCTTTGATGCACGGGCAGAGCACTCTTCATAATCAGCTTTGCTAGCTGCCTTTCCCTCGGTGTTGAGTTGTGCATGTCTTCCAGCCACTAGCTCCTGTATTCTGCAAACACATTAAAGGTTATAAAATATAAGGTGCTAACATTAGCTGGTGCTTTTCAGCCTCTGCTACCCCCATTTGATCCTGTGTGCACACATGAAAAGGTAAATGGTGTCTTCCCTTTTGTCAGTGAATAATGTTTGATTGCTTCTGCTACATAAGAAATTTGTTCTTAGTAGGTGTTACTGGCGCCAGTTTCATTATTTATTTATTTAACCACCTTTATCTCTCTCGTGAGCACTGAAAACATCCATAATGGGATTGGAATCTCTGCCCAGAATTTCATCTGAGTGGTCAGAGTCTTCAGTTGCCCATGATTAGATATGGCTTTTTTTTTTTTTGCCCTTTGTTAAAGTTTGAATAGATTTGTTGTCGGATAATTGCATCTTCCTGGGGTGATTTCCACTTGATTGTATTAGTGAAAGATGTAACAATAGAGCATTTAGATGAGTCTGAACAGTTAAAGGGCAAAGGCTGCTGCCACTATTTAGAGATGCATCTCCCCATCTCCTTAAAATTCTTTTAATTCCTTAGCTCTGCACTAAAAGCAATAATATTTTAGGAAAAAAAAAGATCTACGTAATCCAAACTTCATCTCCCTCTAATCATTTACGTCAAAGAATACTTTCCTAGTTTGTGATGTCAACACAAGTCTTGGGGATTAAAGACATATATTAAATTTCACTGTGTGGCTTAAATTTACTGTGCTGAGAAATGTTTCAGATCTTTTCCAGTTTGCCAAGTAAAGAGGTGTTTGGTTGGTTGGTTTTGGTTTTTAGACTGAAGAAATTCAAGGCTTCTACTGAAATGAAACAGGCCTGAGTCTTCTGATGCAGTGTGTAGTGTACAGCCTTCTCGTGCGCTGGGTACTTGAGCATCCCTTTTGCCCACTGTCGACACCAGCATTGCACACTCCTGTATCCCATGACATTGTCACAGCTGCAACTTCCCACTGCCTCAGTATAGACTTGGACTTTATCTGCTCTGATTCGTCTGTCTCGTTGCTCCAGATTTGCACTTTCTCCAAACAATGGAAAATCCTCTTCTCTCTCTCTCTCTCTCTCTCTCAATGTCTGGAGGGGGAAAAATAATGCAAAACTTGATTTCTTTGGAAATGAAATGAGTGACTAAATATTTTTTAAGGCAGTCGTGAGACTGTGAGAAAGCTTAATGCACAGCAGAAGCAGTGCTTTTCCTCTAATGTGTTCATATGCATTCAGCACAAGAAACCTTGCATTTGTTTTTAAAGGAGATTGAGTTGTTTTCAAAAGAGAGAAACTTTCCCTTAAGCTATTCTAGTGCAGTGAAAAATAAGCCCGACTTGTCTTTGTCTGTACTCAGCCACTGTGGTAAGCAAGAAAGGAAGATGAATTCAGTGTGAATGTTGTGCCAGTGGCACCAAATCCTACACCTTTGCTTGGCAGCTACTTAAATGCTGCTTGTTATCCATTTGCTCCCATATTTCAGAAGGAAAATAATGTTTTTTGAGATGTAAGGTGCACCAAGAAGGGCTTGACTCAAGGCTGATGGGCTCAGGGGCCCAGGGAGCAAAGACTCTTAATCTCTGGGAGATTTCTTGTCGTCCCTGCTGTGGAGCACACACAGGCAGACCCTTAGGGAGGAGGTAGAGGCCTCTTCATTGACTGCTATTTTTCCATGTGGCAAAGCAGCCAGATCTGACTTAATCATGCCATGGGAGCAAAAGCCCCTTCTCATCGCTAGCGCCGACACGGGATGGGATCCTTCAGCGTGCAGTCCGGATGAGGCTGCAGCTTCACTGAACCGCCTCATGGCAGTGCTCATTAGTGCCTTATTGTCATGCAAACACTTGCCCACCCTCATTTCAGCCAAGACCACAGCGACTTCCACATGAATCATTAAGCAATCTCCACCTGGAAGTGAATTTTGGTCTCTAACTACTTAGGCGAGACCTCAGACCCTGTCCCAGAGCATAAATGACATCCCTTTGGACAGCTGTTGAAATTCCACAGCAGCTTTGGTTTGCAGCCTCCACCGAAGGGTAGCGCTCCAGGCATTACAGCACATTCCTGGAATGGATGTGAATAATGAGCGTGATTAGAGGCTGACTAGAGCAGGGATACATCAGGCCCAAGCTGCAGAAGCTCGAGTTGGACCCTGGACATATTTCTTCCTTTTTGATCTAGTTTCTGGATCATAAGAAGGGAAGGGAGGGGAGCAGGAGTGATGAGACAAGGCTAACACCAGCCTCTTTTTGAAACTTCCCAGGAAAAACAACCTAAGAGTTCTTGTGAATTTAACTCTGCCTCAAGTGAATGGGAATGGTTGTGTAATATGATTGTGTTCATGGTGCTGTGAGGAATTGCAGGGGAAATACGTCTGGTGAAGACTTGTCTTGAATTACAAAAAATAAGCAGCATATTTTGTCTGGGACGGGGGGCAGGGTTTAGGCAGGAGATGTCAAAAAACAAACATTTCCATATCTCAAACTTGTATTTAGATAAGGCTCTGGAATCCCTGCTCCCACTTCCTAGATCCTATAGAAATTTCGTGTTGTACTGCTGATGACATTCATGTCAGGATTTTCCCCACTGTGAGCACATGGACTGATAATGCCATGAACTTCGGAGTTCTGGAGTTTTAGAATTTTACCATTAGCTGCACGAGCCGGCCAAGCTGCATCCACTGCAGTGCAGCTGTGTGCATTACCTGAGACAGAAAGAAGGTCTATGGAGGTAAATTCAGGAAGTCAGTAGTGTTAAGCTATTATGCACAATGAAAGAATGTCTTGTTGCCAAGAGTCTAAAGTATTCATTTCTCATGTGTTGTTAATTAGGGTTTGGTGTTTATCCTCAAGGGCTAGTTTACTTTTGACCTTTTTTTTTTTTTTTTTTCCTAACTGTGTTGCTGGCACATAATGTATCGGAAACTTAAGACAATCTGCATTGTCTCAAGAGCATGCCTCTTTCCACCAGAATAAGCTTCAGCATACATGCATATATCTTTCTGGTGGATTTTGGTGTTTTGGTGAAATTTGTCAACAGGTTCTTTATCTGCTGCTGTTGACCATTCTTAAGATAAATATGGTTTAAATTAAACTTTTGGGGAACACCTCAGAAAAAAATGAGAAAATTTATTTCATGTATAAACAGTCTTAGAGAAATAAGAAGTCATAATCAACAACTTAAACTGAATTGCAGTAACAGTGGGCCCACTAATGCAACACTGAGAATATCTCTGCTTTTGTAATTTTGTACTGTGGTTAAGTTCTGTGGTTTTTTTTCTCCCCAGATATTTAACATGCATTTCCACATAAAAATCAACTCTCTTTCAATGGAAACTTCAAAACTGCTGTAGACAACACAGTAATAAGTCTGTGCAGTCAAGGGAGCACCTGGTTTAAAATTGAAGCTCATAGTATCTTTTAAAGACAGATTCTTTTATAAAGATCTTCACACCATTTAAATAAGGCTCAACAAACATATTTAGAGGCTGGATTTCTAGCATTCAACTTGTCATTTTTTAACAATTGGACTAAGCTTTATCTTGTATCTGTTGGTAAGATAAGATGTGCCAATGGAGGGTCTCAAGTGAACTCTAGATAAAAAATCTGATTTGAGCACTTAGTCAGAACTTACTGAGCCTCTTCATAAAAGCCTGTTCTGTGGTTCTGGATAGATTTCAACTCGTGTTTGTGCCTAACTCCCTCAAAATATTTTCTTCCTGGCTTCTTTGCTTCACTGAAGTTGTCCTTTGCCCTTTGCTCTATGGCCCAGCACTGTACAACATTTAGCAATTCCAAATTGATTACATTTAGTGAAAAATGAGGTGATTCCTATTCGTGCATGTTTTCCTGAAGGAGTACTGACAAAAGAAGCTATGTAAATGTAACACATGACTACTGTTTATGGCACATTTTAGCGTTTGTCAGGAACATACCCAGCCGCAATTAAAATAAAAGGACTATATGTCTTTGTGGTTTGAGTTAACAGCCTATTGTGACCAAAAAAAGAAAGAAATCTGGCAAAAATAGCTAGCTTGGACATAGACTCCTCATCAGGAAGGAGGCAATTTTGGAAGTGAAGAGGAAAGCTAACACAGTAACTCAGCAGAGACTCAGAAAGTGTCTGAGGCGAGATGATTTTTTTTCAAGAGAGGCATACATTGTAATAGTCTTTCCTGTTCCTGTGGCCAGTGTGCTCTAGCTTGTCTCCCTCTCCAAGAGCATAGCTCTGTCTAATAGCACCCATGCCAAAATATGCTTTGCAATCTGTTTTTCCAAGCTAGGGCGTTTTGGAGAATAGGTGGACCATGGGAGAAAGCTCTATAATGTCTTTGACAGACAGAACTACGATAAATCATTTGTGTTGTCTGGGATTAATTTCATTTTTATGTTATCTCTGTAGTTTACTTTTAATATAGCAGTAAGGCAAAATACACCGAACTTTATCTAACAGTCTTGAGAGAGCAAACTAAGAAGGACAGGCATTTTGGTAAGCTACACTGATAGTTCAAAAGGAAGGATACTCTGACTATTGACAGACCAACTGAGGGGAAAGGAAAAATAGGTATAGCACAGCATCTTCCATTTTTTTGGCATCTAACAAATTCTCCTTGACCTGCCCCTGTGTGTTGCCTTTTGTATAAAAAAAAATGCTTATGTTTTTCATTATCAAGGGCGGTGGAAAAACTGCAGAAATATGGGTCTAGAAAAACAAAACAGATGAAGCTAGTGGGTGGTCTGTATTCGCTGCAACATCTCACCAAGTGTCTGGACACAGAATTTGTTGTACAGTAATCACTTTCACTTTATAAGCATATATCTGGCTGGGGAGGGAGTAGGGGAAAGAGGAAAGAAACAAATGTTATTTACTAAGACAATGTGTTCCTACCAATCCTGATTAAAAAGAAAAAAAATCTTTCCGGAAAGGAAACATGAAACAGTGCAGTTCAAAGAATCATACTGTTTGTATTTTTACATTGTAGACCAACCTCAGTGCTTTTTTGTCACTGTATTTAATTTTGTTTTTAATCTTGCTTTTCTTTCTTAGTTAAATGAAGCTTGCATGTTAAATAATTCTGGTTTAACAAAATGCTGATCAATTAAACCAATGGAAATTTCATCCTAATTTTTTGCTAGAATAAGCAGACTTTTTTTGTCCTTGTTTTCCGAGGAAGTGCCTCGGCTGTGCATTTGCCAGCAGCACAGTAGGCTTTTCAAACGCAGAGGGGTCCAGTAGGTACAGCCATACATGAGTGGGCAAAACTTCTCGTGTCACTAGGCAGATGGGCTGAATAAGCAAGCGAAAAGTGATTTTTTTCTTTTTAAAGAGCAGTGAAGCTTCTCTAAAAGGGAAGTGGAAAAAGCTCCCTGGAGTTTTGTGCCAAGGGCTGCCTCCCCTTCCCCACGCAGCAAACAGAGCCCCGGGGCCCTCTTGAGCCCCTCCAGCCAGCAGGCTCTCCTGGGCGAGCAGCGCACCGGCGTCCGCCGAGGGGGTCGTGGAGGAGTCTCTCCATTCCTCCGCGAGGTACCAGGCTCTGCGCAAGAGCAGCTAACAAGGCTGCGAACGCGCGTCCGCGTTCTGGCCTTGTTCTGGCCCACGACCCGTGAGGTGCAGCCGTTACGAGGAGGGAGGAGCAGGCGCATCTGTGTGCGCCCGAGCCCAGGGCGGTGCGCGGGGCCTCTCCCACCGCAGGGTCAGCTTAGGCCTGGTGAGCACCGTCCCTGTGCCGCAGGGGCTCCCTCCGTGGGAAACCTCTGTGGCCGTGCCGTCCAGGGGGGCAGCACGGCGTTGTTCTGTCCGTGTACCCAGTTGGGTAAGTCTACAGTTTAGTTACATCCTGAGAGTATCGGAACAAGCTCTGCCGTACGAACTTCTCCATGGATACATGGATAGTATTTTGCTTGTCCATATGATTCCGCATTTTCATTGCACTACATCACGCACTGGATTGTTGCTATGACCTTATATGGGGCTTTCCCAATGACCTTTTTTTTTAGTTCCTAGCACAGTAAGCTTCCCGTTGTACTATGAAGGCGAAACTGTGGTAAAAGTTTTTTGTTTTGTTTGTTTATAACTATATATGTTTATAACTATATATTATAACTATAGATGGCTGAGGTTTGTGGGAACTCTGGCCTACTGCAGAAGCCAATTCCATTATTAAATTGCGTCCTGAACTTGTTGGCTTGTTTCAAGTCACTGTCTTCCACCCCAGAACTGATATAATCCATCTCTAAGACGTTGCTTTCAAACATGCCTTTTTTTTTTTGTATTAAAAAAAAAAAAAAGCTTCAGTATGCACCATGGTGCAAGACTCCTTGCTTGCTGTGTGAATATGCAGAATGCTGTCTCTGAAGCTGAGTAATCCTTTGCAGGTCGATGATATTCATCAGTAGCAAACATCAAGTCCCAAAGCTGAGACTGTCTCTTCTAGGGGTTAGATTGATGCAGCTTCCCCTTGCTTCATTCTGCCTGTGCGCTGCACCCACAGCAGCACCAGCTGTTACTCCAGCTGTTTGCAAGCAGGTCAGGAGACTGCTGCTGCTGCAAGAGCTGCTCACCTCTGGGATAAAAGTCGTGGGTGAGGTGGAAACAATCCATATTCTGGATAGGCCTTTATTTCTGAATCAAAATAAATTTAATTCTAAATGTGCATTTCATTCCTTGTGAAGGTTAAATGCCTCTTACATGTTATTGATATCACACAAGACTTCAACATTTATTTAAATCGTGTGAATTATGTACTGCACGTTATGCCATGTATTATACAACAGGTAGCTCAATATGTCCCCCTGTTTCTCGGGGCTAAACAAATGGATGTGAAGTTGTGTAAATAAATCTCCTTATACCAGCTGCAGGCTGTTTTCTAAAGAGGTCGAGGATTTCTCTTTTTATATTGTACTATTTTATGCAGTTGTTTTCTAAGTGTGCCTTCCTCAGCTTCATTAAAGTGTGCTTGCACAACTTATATCAGCATGCAACTCCCCTTGCATCAACAAAGCAGTGTAAAAGAGCCTTAAGATGAATGAAGACTTAATTTTGCTGGGCTGTACAGCTTTTCATGCTTTGCATGTTAGCATTGATTATAACAACTTCTGGATATTCTGGATGAAATTCAAAATTGCTTTAAGAACCAAAATTGTGTGTTTAATCCTAGGGTGTATCCATATACTATTTATAGTTGAAATTTAGGTAATTGTAGAATTAAATGACTTTGTTTTCCACTACTGTGGGTCCCTTTACTGAATTTGGCACCAGTTCAAACAGCTTTGTAACATCCAACCCTTCTTGGTTCATAAAGCAAAGACCCTCCCTAGGAACACAGATGGAAGATTTTTTCTTTTGCTACCACAGTGAGATTAATGACTGTGTTAGTAGATTTTTTTAAATTAAATCTGAGATCTATTCAGCTAAACTGCCTTTTAAAGAAAGCAAACTAAACCAAACTTTTAAAGAAAAACTAAAGCTTGGGTTGCCTAAATTCTCATGAGGCACCATTCCAAGGACAGCATTCTGCTTGTCACACAGACTCTTCATAACTGTGTGAATTTTGGGCAGGATTAGGGTGTATAGAGGAACAGGCATGCTGGCAGAGACTGCTGGGTTTTGCAGTAGCAGGAGAAAGGGGCCACACATCAGCTGATGCTGTCGATGTGCTGAGGGATTAGTGAACAGAGCAGGGTTTGCATTGTGCTAAAAATGGAAGGATTAGCAGCAGGTCAGGTTAGTGGGAGGAGGAGGAGGTGATACGAAGCAACATGCTGTGGCATAGGTCTGTATTAACTTGCTATCAGCATCCTTTGCCAATAATCCATTTCCCCTTTCTTCAGTGAGAGGAATACTTCTGGAGAGCTCTCTTTGTATCAGATGAGGAGAACTGCCGTTGTCCTTTCTTTTTATTTTTAACATGATTGATGAAGATCGGGTTGAACTTTCAAATATTTTTGATCCAAAATTACTTCCAAGTAGAAAAGAGTTGGAGGTACATTCTTACGTGTAAAGATGGATCTCAGCCTGAAGTGACGGCCAGGCATGTTAGCAGGTGTAAATGTATTAAATGCTGCAGCAGTGACACTAGATAGTGGGTTCTCACTTGGATCCACTCCTGCGATGTCATGGGGAAAAGCCACCCTAAACCGTAGTGTTTTTCATCTCCTCAAAACCCAGCAAGTTGCTTAGATAAAGCTTTTGGACAAACCCAGCAAATGCTGATTGTGCTGTATTATTTTCATGGTTTTGATACAATTCAGTGATCAGGACTCTCATGTTTGGCGCAAGATGTGTTGGCATCACCACTGACTGCTAAAGTGAGCGTGGAGAAGCTTGCTCAAATGGTTGCTGCGTGCAGCAGTCTGCCTGCCCTTCTGCTGGGCATTCCTGTACCCAGAGGCGCCTCAGGAGGGAAGGCATTCTTGTATCCCTTGTAGCTGCCCAGAGAGGGCTGGATTGTGACCTTAAATCACTTTGGAATATGGCTTTGAGCTCCCCTATCGGTATGTGAATGGGAGCAGTTGTTTAATCATGGCCCTTTGGCCAGCTCTACCATGGGACTGCAACTGCAGAGAGAGCTGTGGAATAAGCACTGCTGCAAGTGCTCCCAAAACCTGCCACAGCTCCTGGTTACTACGCTTAAATGCTTTGCTGAGTTAGGCTTTTGCCTTCTAAAGAGTCCCCAAGACTTCAACCATTTAGCCATATAAAATCACATTCCTCAAGAAAATGTCTGTGCATGTCAGTTTACTTTTAGCCTAGCAGAGAACACAATTTATTGAATGAGTGTAAATGAACGCCCCTCCACCGCCCAAATCTTTGTGGAATCCTGTTGGAATCAATGAGGCTCTTTACAGTTCAGTGAGTCTAGATTTAAGGATTTTTTTTTTTTTTTTTTTTTTTAAGGGGTGTTAAAATAGGAGGCTTAAATGATCAACTTGTCAGATGGAAAGATTATGTGTGATCTAATGGCCTGAGCACACGCAGAACTCAGTTTTAGTTCTTTGAGAGTCTCCATTAGGTCTGTTGCACATGCAGCTTTCTCCGTGAAAGTCAGTGAATTTTTACATGATCCAGACCTTCCATTATGGACAGCATAACTGGGTTCATACTAATATGGGATAATGATTTCTGATATTTTTAAATATCTGCTAAGAGCTTTGAGGATTAATATTGGTATTTTTGTTCTAATCATAGATAGCTTTTGACAAAGGAAAAAACATGACTGATAAAATGTGCCATAGTACTGTACATCAGGAAAGGATACTCTGGAACACTTTCCATTATCCAGCATGCAATATCTTTATCCTTATATTACAGCAAATCTGAAATGCCAAAACACATGCCAAAATGAAGAGCCCAAGTTTCCAGAATGGATCACTTAAATAATCAGCTTTATTCTATATATTTTTTTATTCTGTGCATTAAGCTCCTGTGAGCTCTTCAGAAGCCATGGCAATTCATTTCAATGTCTAAGTATGAAGTAAATGCCTATTTTGAGTTTACCCTTTTGAAAATACTGTTTCTGGAAGACAGCTTGCTCATGTGAAGCAAAAGAGCATTTTGTTTAAAATTATTGTCAAAGAAAGCAAAATAAAAGCGTTCTGAAAATAGCTTAGCTTCAAAAACTACACAGAAGAATTAACAAATGGAAGTGCTGTTTAGAAGAGTTAGACTATCCTTCATGTTGGAGAACAGACTATCTTCCTCACATTGCCTTGGGGGCCTAACCATGTCTATTCAACCACAAATATTCTGGAAAAAAACAGAGAAACTTTTGACAGCGGAGCACTCCTGCTCACCTATCAGAATCATGATTTGCTGCCTCGTTTTGTGTCACATAGTAGTCTAATTTAGTAGTAGTCTAATAGTCACATAGTCAGATAGTCACATAGTCACATAGTAGTCACACAGTAGTCACATAGTCACATAGTCACATAGTAATCTAATTTAGGAACTCTACCTTAAATGAGTGGAAAAGGCATTGTGGGTACATTCTAGAGCACTTCTTAGGGATAATGATGAGAAGAATTTGCTGAGGGAGAAAGCTTTTCTAATCCACAATTTTTTTCCTCTCAAAAATTTGTCTGAGAAGTTAGGTCAAGAAAGAGATTGTGAAGAATTTGGCCCAAACTTGCTACTTTTTGTCAGGGAAAGAAATCCTTCAAAAAAAAGAAGGCATGGGTTGGAAAGAAGGAAATAGTTTGTTCAATCTAATGTCTTTTTTTTTTTTTTTCTGTCTTTAGATTCCAATAAATTATTCTGCCAATATCTATGTATCTTTTTTTTTGCATAGGGCTTTCATTATGTTATGGTGGGCACCTGTCATAACTGTAAATGTCAGGAGCATGCTGATGCTAATATTCCAAACCCACAGTATCTGAGAGAGATCTGTTTGCAGATATCTTTGGAGTCTCTAGTCTCACCTCCAACTCAGAAACTGAGTCACGTCACTACGTCACATCAGCTGGGGCTCCGTGTGGCCATAGCTTGGACCCTCCTGGGTGGATATCTCATGGTCTCACAGAGTACCTGTGCCAGGGCTGCAACCCACCCTGGTGAAGAAAATAGGAAGCTTGTAGAAACATTCTGTTCTTTGCAAGCATGCATCTGCTGGGCAAGTACGTGGAAATAGGCTTTATTTGCAGAGCGGTGAGGAGGTGGGGAACACTCTCCTTTTGGAAAATCTCTAACAAAACCCATAAGATTCTTGTAGCCACAACAAAGGGGGTTGTTTGGAAAATGTTATTAGCCTGTTCTTTCTGAAATATTTATACTGTGTATTTGAAAACATGCCATATTTGCATTGATAATATTGGTAGTTAAATTTCTGATAGTGAAGAGCGTGTTTAGAGTGTGAGGTTTTCTTGACGTCTCCTTAAAGAGGATGACTCTTACTATAAGAGACAAGGAATAAGTCCCATTCCCCTCTATCAAGATACATGATCAAGATTAAATTTTATGGGACTTGTTGGGCTACTTTGAATATGGAGTTTAGGCTGCAAGATTTTCTGTTCAACAATTCGCTTACATTAATTCACTCAGAACCTAAAACAAAATCAGTTGTTGACTTCTTCAGAAGGAGGAGATTGAAATGCTGCAGAGATGTCTAGTTCTTATTAAATACTGATATATGTAGTTTTCAGAATTGTTAATTTCAGAATTAAAGCTCACTTGCGAGAATAACAACAACAAAAGAAACTCTCAAGCTCATGATGAGTAATTGGAGTTGTCTGGGAAATGGAAGTTGTCCAAGAGAAATCTTTCCAAGAGTTAGCTGTGGGACCTCGAAGTCTGTGGGACCTCTGCTGTAGCTCAAGCTGTTATGCAGTTACCCCAGTTTCAAAAAAGACTCAAGCAAGCAGAGAGCGTGAGATAGTTGGTGTCCTGCATGCTCTTGTAAGCTCCGATTTGTTTATTTCTCACTGTGAAGCACCAACAAAGGACAGACCTCAGAATGCACTCCTGATTTTGGCATGAGCTCCTCTGCCTGCCCTGACAGTACCAGAAGCTGCGGCAGCAGCTGTTGCCACCCTGCATGCAGATGGCTGTGTCCAGTCACTGTCTGAGTTTGCTTACGCTAATATTAATCACTTACAACCCCTTTAAAACCCAACAGTGAATTGCAGTCATTCCTGCTTCCCTGGCAATTGACAGAAGCTCTTTCACATATGGCCCCAGGAGACCATCAGTTGACCTGGAAGAACATTGACATCATGTCTCTAGAGGAGGCAAGGCCCTGAACACCTCATGTTTGCTGAATATTTTACTCTTATTTTGCTTATTGGTGCCCTTCATACTGCTCAGGTGCCTGTGCTGTATTCCTAAATGTGCTAGTGACATCTTGAACTTCTGCTGACCTGAGTGCATATTTGGCCTTTTAGCCAGTGTGGTAAGAAACTATATTAATTTTGAAAAAAAAAAAAAAAAAAAAAAAAAAAAGATATTCTGTATTATTTTAAGCAGAGTTTGAATAATTTGTGCAGAGCCTGAGTGACATATGCCTGCTACAGGTAATGCTGGGTATTTGTTGCTAGCTTTTTCAAAGTCCTGACAGTCACGTAAAAAAATTTGTTTAACACTTCTGTGTACTGCAAGTTTTGGATATGGCCTTTTTGAAGAATTCCACCTATCTACTCCAAGGCTTCTGGGACTTTATCACTCTTCCTTTAACCTTTAAAACTCCTTTAATTTTGAAGAACCTTCTTCAGTAGACCAACAGTAACAGGTGAAGCTTTCAGAAGTGAATCTCATAATTCCTTTTTCTGCATACAGCTGATGTCAGTTGGGACTCTTAGGGCATTAGCAACACAAAAGGCCAGTTTATTTGTCAGGAAACAACCTTTCCTGAATAATTTATAGCTAAACACTTCTTATAGCTGAATAAAGTTATTATTAATACATCTATAAATTCTCAGTTTTCTTTGCACATTTGCCAACTCCCCATGTATAATTAGTTTCAGAGATAGTGAGTCATTTCCCTTGTTTGTGTAGGTCATTCAACAGCATAAGAGAAGAAGGCATCTCAAACTGTGTGCAGTTTCCATTTTTAATTAAACAAGTTTGTGGTTGCTACTCTTCCTTCAGCATTAATGCTAGAAATGATTGCCCTTGCATGATAATCTTGAAGAGTTTTTTATTTTAAATAAAACATAATAAACATTTTTCTTTGAGAGTGAATGCACGGTTGATGTGGAACCACCCAAGTTTTCCTAACAACATAGATGCCTGTGTTACCCTGGGTCCCTGCACAGCAGGACGGAGGATCTCTGCAGTATCTCTGCAAACCTCCCACCTCCCCTGACAGATAAATGGCTTCTGCAGTTATTATTTGGCAAGTACTTTATTCGCAAACAGGGGGAAAAGAAGTGCAAAGTCTTTCTGAAAAATCTCATGGGAAGAGATGATACCAGCAGACTCATAGACACCATTCTAACATCCCATGCAGTCACCTGCCAATCATATTGCCGTTATGGAGGTGATTCTTTTAAAGTAAGGATCCAAAATCTTTAGACAGATGGCAGAAGTGATACCATTGAGTGTCTGTTTTACTTACTTTTAACTGCCATTTAGAAGCCCTTTAAACTCCCATCTCTGAACGGGCTGTTTTGAAACATAAACTGAAATCGCTGGCTCTAACTGGCCAATACAGGCACCTTCTAAGGAGCTCCTGGCAGCACGCTTGGTCTTGCTTTGCTTATGCCTTTCATTGCAGGTCTTTGGGAAGGCAGTGGACGAATGCAGCTCTTGCTGAATGCGGGTTTTCTGCCTCCTGACTTGGGCAGGCAGCATTCCAGAGCTCTGCACAGTTTGATCTTGTTCCCCATGTGCTCCGGAGAGCTGTGTGCGTGGTTCTCTGCACTGGTAATTTTGAAAGAAAATTTCCTCTAGGAAACTTGTCAGGTGGGACTAGGCGCATGTTGAGAAGTGTTTCCATATTGGGGCCGTAGAAGGAGTGCAAGTAGACTCTCCGCTAGATGAGACGTGCACTTTAAGCAGAGAATTTTTCGGGGAAAAAAAGGGGAAGAGAATGGTGGAAGAAGGAAATGCAGTGGATATTGTAGCAATGTGGTAGAGTTCTTGCTCCTCTCCATGTGCAACAGATGTAATCCTTTTCAATTTGGCCCTTCTGTGGTTAAAGGGATGTATAGATTAAACTG
This sequence comes from Nothocercus julius, assembly GCA_013398735.1. Lineage (NCBI taxonomy): Eukaryota > Metazoa > Chordata > Aves > Tinamiformes > Tinamidae > Nothocercus > Nothocercus julius. The sequence goes on along the minus strand of VZSV01000181.1, from coordinate 492,918 downwards.
AAACCAGGCAGCTGATTTAGTAAAACAAGCAGATACTTCATCAAATGGCAGCATAAATGCTCTTTGTTTATCAAAATATGTTGATACAGGGGGTATGACAAAGTATATTAAACAGAAACTCTGTGTTATAATACAGACAAGAAATGTCCAGCCCTGTTATCGGTCACTGAAGATTCAAAGTTGGAGAATGTTGTCTCCTATTTGGGCTAATGTATCTTAGTACTGACCTTCTATAATGAAAGCTTAATTCAAATGCTATTTGGGGTCTAGTGATGATAGCTAGCTCTAGTGAACTGTGCTACTGCAGGAATTTGGCTCAGATTCAGGTATGCTGGAACTTCAGACTGTTTATCCAAAAGCTTGAATCATCCTAACTTGCATCCTAGCAGTCTTGGCTGGCAATCAGTCAAAAAGCAGAACTCTTTACCAGCAGAATAGTAGAGGCAGGGATGTGTTTTACAGACAGGGAGGATGTCATTGCCGGCTAGAAGAAAAGGAAGCTGTTACTATGATGAAGGAATACAAACAATGAAGTCACGTCAGCTGTCTTTGAAGATAACGGCACGACTGTGAAGGGAGGCGTCTCTGCAACCTGGGAAGAGCTGTAGTTGCCCCCTCTGGCAGTTTTACTGTTTGCCTGTGTTCTTGGAAGTCTTGTTGCTCCTATCAATTGCTTGTCTCCCAGCTAGTCTATGAACCAAATAAAACTGTTGCTAATGGGATAGAATTTGTTTGGGTTCAAATGCCAGTGCAGAATATGGCAACAGAAGCTAACATCTAATACCTGCTGGGATCAAAGTTACTCTGAGCTCTGAAGACTGTGAAATTGAAGCACTGGCTTCTGTAAAGCTCTTCAGCCCAGGATAGAACTCTCAAGGCACAGGTGTCAAAAGGTTGCAGTAACCTTTAATTTCCTGTTTCTCAGTAAGAGGATGGATTTGAGTAGTAATGGTGTGGAAAGAGTGGAGGTACAGAAAAAAAGGTCAGAAGCACTGTGGCTTGACAGCTGGAATTCAAGTACTAGAAGAATGTCTTGGCTTAGCTATTGACATGTTGGGTGGCCTTGGACTGACTGGTTTATAAAGTGGGGAGGGAAAACTGGCATAGACAAGGATTAAAAGATGTTTATAGAGTGCTTTGTACTTGCATAATTTTAAATTGTAAAAGTGTTTATTAATTTCAAGACAGTCTTTTACTTGAGTGTAACAACACTAAATTTTCCTCAACTGAGTCTGGCTCTTGACAAAAAGGAAAAAAAAAATATCACGAATATAAGGAAGACACAATGCTCCATGCAAATTCTGACCAGTTATAGACATCTTCTTAGCGTCATCTCATGGGAATTCAGTGCTGAAAAAGATTGGAATCCCAAGGGGAAAAATAAAGTTTTTAGGGAATAGTTGTCTGGTGAAGACTTTCTTATGACTGTATTTGTTAACTGTTCAGTTAGGGGAATTGTTACTTGATCAGGAATTGTACTTTATGCATGTTAGGTGTATCTCTGCCATTTTAATTGATATTAACTTAGTGACACCTTCTGCATGAAGTTGCAAGACTATTTTCCAACAGATATTTCTGAGCATCCCAGCTCTGCTTTTCCGTATGAGACCAGAGCTGAAAGGAGATGCTAGTAGATCATACTGCCTAAGGCATTACTGTGTGCATTCCAAGGAGAGAGACAAGAAGACACATGTGTTAATCATCACTGCAGTATGAAAGGAGTAGCTACAGTCCATTTAGGAGTGCGTACAAAGTGATTGTCCTAAACTTACTTGTCTGCATGGCCTGGCTGTGTTCCTTGGGAGACAGCTGGCTGGCCCTTGAGCTGCTCTGGTAAGACAGGCTGTGAAGAGTGAACAGAAAGGAGGGAAACAGCTCAAAGTAACGCTGATGAGATGGTGACCAAATTGCAGTATGTCGAGGGCTGAAAAGATGCAAAAATAGAGAGGCGTAATTATAAATATTTGCTATTCACATAGAAGGAGATAGTCTACAAGAGATGATACTGCAGAGCCCAGCAGATCACAGGAGATACACTGGAAGCCTGGAGTTCTTCTCCATACAGTAGCTGTAAAACCAAAGTTTCTGTGCACATTTGAGTGTCATACGGCATTCAGATCTCTGGGGCTTAGTTCAGATTAGCCATTCTCAGAATCTGAGAGTGTAGTGTTCTACACAGCAGCCTTCAGTATTCTGTTGTCTATAATACTTTGTAGAACACATCTAGTATTGTCCACTTTGAATGACATTTTGCTGCACTGCTAGTTTCTGCAGGATAGCTCTGTGTTTTCAAGCAGCCATGTGGCATGTCTTCAGCTCTTGTTAGGTTTTTTTAGGTTTTCAGGTATTTAGGTTTTTGACATCTTTTCTCCATTTCACTAACTGCAGAACCATAGGCACATTTTTAATAAATTTGGGGAGCTAGATAGCAAATCTAGGGAATGAACATAACTGTGAAAGAGAAAAGCACACCTGGTTTCCGTTCTTGGACTTTTCAAGGATGAAGTCATGAGAGAGATCCCTTCAAACTCCTGTGCCTCAGGTCTGAGACCCACTTTCAGTGTTGAGATACATGGATAAGCAGCCTCATTTCCAGGAATGGTTAGTGGCACAGCAATCTATGGACATGAGGGAGATTTTGTGACAATTGGCAACACAGAAATCCATGCCCATGGTATTACGTGCTTACTATCAGACACTTAACCAGCTGACTGTTGGCAAAGTAGTCACAGATCCGTGCTACTTTCGGACAATGGGACCTGATTTATTTAAATTCAAGCCAATAGTGCTGGAGTCCTGTAAACAATCTCAGATATTTCCACTGCAACGCTAATGAGTAAGTTATTTATCAACAGAGGAATGTATTGGCTTGATTTTTCTCCTATTGCCCTTTCTTCTGTGATTAATGTTGAAAGATTTGAGATGAAATGATTACTAGAGAAACAATGCTCTCTAATTCTCCCTTGCCAGCAAACTACCAAAAGACTTATCTAGTGACTTCTGCCACTGCTGCTTTTACACTGCTCACAATAAGAGATCCATCAGGTATCCAGCAGGAACAACATAACAATTCCTATTTGTTGTGTAATTGGTGATGTTAGATGCGCTAGTAGCTGGACTTAATGATCCAGTAAGCCCAGCTAAAAACCGCCTGGCTGTGCATATGCTTGGCTTAGCACATAGCACTAAAAGGCCTCTGTAAAGTTAATTGCCTCCCTTTTTTTGCAGTTATGACTGTAAAAGCTCTAGCTTGACAAGGAATTTGCAATGTGTACAAGTGACACTACCAGCTCAGTGATGATAGCAACAGCTTTGCCTCAGCAAAGCTTTCAGGAAGGAATTCTGAGTGTGCTGTTACCAGAATTTCACCTCACATTGCCTACAACTGTCCAGCACTTGACAGAGCAGGTCAGTTAATGAAGAAAAAGGCATGAGGAACACTGTTTTACTGGCCAAGAGAAGAGGAGAATCTGCAAATAGAAGCCTGAAGATCAGGCACAAAAAGATAACCTGAGCATCACTTCTATGGGCTTTCCTTTGCTTTGCTTTGCTGTGAAAGTAAAAGGTTCAATGAAGGCATTGTCCCAGTGACTGGATCATGGAGTGGGATGAAAGTCCGCAGAGATTTCCCTTGGCATTTATCCCCTGTTGGCTGTCACAGCAGGAGGCTGTTGATGGTAGGGATGTATAGACAAAACAAGAAAAGAAATGCAGAAACAAACCCTGGCCAGGACAGTGTTCCTTTCAGAGTTGGCCTGAACGAAGCTGAATGGAGCATCTGACTTTCATTCTGACTTGCCATGATGGTAAAACTGCTTTCCTTGACTGTTTTTGTTGTTGTTATTGTTGTTGTTGTTGTTTGTTTGTTTTTTTTCCCTAAAGCAAATGGTCTCAGGAGGCCATAATTTGTTTTAACATACACATGTGATGAATACCCACATTCCTGTGGCAACCATAAAACAATTTTTCCTCAGATGATAGATCCTCCTTTTCTGTTCTTTGTGTCCCGTTCAGACAGAGAGTATTTGAATCCTTGTCTGTCATTTATTTGTTCATACCAAGCTGATGTGGGGGAAGCAGGTCTGGGAATTCCAGTCTGCTCTCAGATGGGAGGTAAGGGGCAAGAGCTGATGACTAAGGATAACCTAACAGGGATTAATGGTAAACAGCCCCAGCTACGTACAGAGAGCACAGCAGATGTTCTGCTTGGGAGCCTTAGGAGGATGCCTGGACCCAGGTTTTGGGAGGAATAGGAAAGCTCCAGGGAGGCACTTGGAGGCAGAAGTGAGGGCAGAAGTGAATAGATTAAAAAGTTGGGGAGCTCAAAAGTGGGAGAGCATTAGGGTAGCAAGGAGACCAAGGTCTTGAGTTAGGATGCATGGGGTACTTAATAAACTTAGGTCTGGGTGGGTCAGGGAGGAAGTTAGGAGGTGTGAGGAATTTCTGGGATAGGGAGGCTCTGCATGGGAGGGACCTTCAGTGACAAAGTGTGGGAGGTAGGATGTTTAGCTTGGGAAATACTGGGAGGTTCTGAAGAAAGAATATGGAAATATTCGATCTCTTGGGCACTCTGAGATATAAGGAACTGGGGGCGAAGTGTCTTAGGCACCAGGAAAGGGACCAGGCTTCCTGGAACTCAGGAGAGGGCTGAGGTTATGTCGCAGAATTTCTCCTCAGCCTCTGCTGGCATGTGGGCTGGCACCATACACAGAACTGCTCCCTATATGCTCTATCAGTCCCTCAATACTGTCGGGTTCCTTCCCACGCACTCTTTTCTATTTTCATTAATGTGGCAGCTCTTTCCATTTTTAATCAAGTAACAATCAATGAGCAGAGAAGCAGACGATTCCCTGAAAAGAATTAGAAATATATTTTAGCTCTTCATAGATGATCTGATATGATATAATGCAATACAGTATGTTATGATACAAATGTGCTTTAACCGTCCTATATGATTTACCAACTGAGAACAAGAAGAGCCAGCAAAATATCCATCATGCTGTAAGGCCCTTGTTTTCCTTCCCCTGCCTGTTGTCTGCAAACAATAAAAGAAAACTATGGAGACTATTCTTGATTTTGCTGAAAATAGCATTTCAAACAAATGAACATCTGTCCTGAATTCAGACAGATTCCCAGGGAAAAGAAATGCAGCCCCTAGAAGCACAGTGTCTATTTTACAAACATTTGCAGCTCTGTACTCAGGTCACCTTTGTCCCCTGCAGAGACACCTGATGTCAGTTAGCAAAAAACTTCGTTAGTTTTCATCATTTTTTACTGTTTGTAAGGAAGCCAATATTACTTACAGACGGTAGATTTGTCTTATAGTCAATTGTCATTTGTTTCCTTCTCCAAAGACTGAGATCCAGCTCCACCTGAGCTGCAGGCTTGTCTTTCCTTTCTGAGAGGAATGAACCTCACCCTGCAGAAGCAGTTCGTAACTCAGTTTCTGAACTTTGCTGTTGGTAATTGGAATTGCTGAGGTAAACGTTCTGGTGGATGCATTGGCAACTACAATGTCTTACTGGTTGCACTCTGCCTTCAAACCAGCATATGCTTCTTTCTTTTTTTTTCATCTAATTTGTAGTCTGTTCACCCAACTTTGTTTATACCTAGCAAGTAGATTTATTACTTGCTTGTACTTCATTTATGGTTTGCTTGCATCCAGGTTACAGTAAGTTTATTCACAAATTACACCCAATTTGCAATCTTCATATAATTACCTGATTTGTTAATACCAAGTTTGCTATCTGTTTACAAAATTTGACAGCTAGGCATTTTTTGATTTCATGCAGGTCCTGATGAAGGACAGGAGTTTTGTACAGGTTCAAAATTTACATATTTCTGTGCCTTATTTGGCTGAGCTATTGAATAACCTGCCATGTTTGTGGAATAAAGAAATGGGGCATATATTTTAAATGGGGAGAAAATGAATAATTCAACATTAAGAGTCAAATTGTTCTGCCAAGAACTGAGGGGGAAGTACACTGAGTTATAATTATTTGCATTGTAGATAATGATATCAGTTATAGTTTCCAGCTGGAATCAAGGCTCCATACTTTTGGCTTCCATACAATCATGGAATAACAGTTCTAGTCACAACAAGTTTGGGCCAACTAAAGACAAACCTCCATTACCCAAACAACTCAAGTTTGCAGAAAAGTAGGGTTGGATAAAGAGAGACCAACATGTAATATAGTTACTTATAGTAACATGTAGGCAACAATTAGCAGGGCTAATCAAAATTTATAAGTAATGTCATTTTACAGACAAAAAGTTTTAATCCATCCCAAAAGCTGGTCCAAAGAAATTCTGTTATTGGGCCAAACAGGCATCCTCTGTCCTGGCCTATGCTTGGATGGTCTGCAGGGAATTGCCAACCCACAGTGCTTTACTGTGAATCTCATGCTGTCGGCCTCTTCTGAAAACCCCAGCTTCTGAAAACTACTTATGGAAGAATCTATTTTTAACTTTTTAGTCTAATTTAGTCCTATCAGCAATTGTGAAGAAAATTTTAAAATGTGAATGAACATGAAACATTAGCCTAAATGTTCCACAACTTTGAAATGCTATTATAATTTTGGTGTCACTTGATCAGTAGTTTGAACAGTTAAAACTGCCTGCTTGATGGAGACTTAGAAGGCAATAATGGCTGAAGAGGCGAATAAACTCAACAATTTGACATGAAAGTTGCCACAAGGCAGTCTTTGAAGAAAAAGAGGTTTCTCAGAAACAAAGTATAGCTTTGCCATTGTTCCTTCAGGTCCTACTCCTTGCACCTTGAGGGAAGAGAGGGCTGCGGGAGGGGCCTTCCAGCAGCTGGGGGTGTTGCTGAAGTGGCTCCTCCGTTGCCTTCTCTGGGAGGGCAGCAAGGCACATGCCAGTGGGCACGAGCCGTCGTGCAGACTGTGTGCTTTTTCTCTGTGAGATATGAGCGATGGCGCTTGTTTGAGGCATCGGAAAGGGCAAGCGAGGCATCGTGTAGGGCAGCAGACTGCCGAGGCACTGTCCAGCGCCGGGCTCTGAACGCCACCTCCACTGCCACTGTCCGGACAAGTGTGAGGAGGAGGTAATGCTGGAGGGGCTAGCGCCGCCCCAGCTCTGTGCTCCTGCACACCCTCCTGCGGCAGCAATCACAGCTTGCTGAAGTCCTCCCTCTGTTTCCATGGCATATCCTTTCTCCCACACTCATAAAAGCAGCATTGGTCCCTCATGGCTGGGGCTGCAAAATTCAATTTTGCCTACATTGTTAAAGAGCTTGATGTTGTTTCTGACCCAGATGTCCCAGACTTTAACTTTTCCATGAGGTGTCTCATATATCTTCAAAATCTTCTTTTCTACAACGATGGATTTCCATTCTAATAACTGAGTGACAACAGAATAGAAACGTCTCTTTATGTTTTCCTTTTCTAGCTGGTAGGAAAAGACATAGCCTCCTCTTCAGCTTCCCACCTTTTAGGAAGAGGTGCATCCATATTTCTTCTCCTGCCAACAGGATAGAGCAAGAAGCCTCTCCCCTTTTCCCTATTACAGCTGTGATGACCCAGAGAGGTGACCCAGTTTTGTCTCCCTTTGCTCGGGCAGCAGATGAGCCGGCTACGTCGCCCCTCTCGGGGCAATCACACATGCTCCCGCTTTGAGATTAGATCTCCAGGCCTCGCTTGCTGTTTACCAGCAGGGCCAACTCGACAGGCCCGACTGGATTTGGTACATACACACCCTTCACCTCTGTTGGGACAGCGCTTAATTAAAGTGACTCAGAAAACAGCTTCTCCAAAACAAAATAATGTTTATTTGCTAAAGGAGCATCCAAAGAAATGCCCTAAACAGCAAAGAGCCCTGAGCTTAACTTGACCTGCTTGTGGATCTGGCTCTGTCCCGAGCTGTGACAGGGAAGCCTGCGGCCAAAAGCTCCCCGCTGCTCGCTGCAAGGGGCAGCTCAGCCCTCCTCCTTGCCAAGCCAGCACCTTTCTTGTTTAAAACCTTCCTTGACCTCAGCTTTGGCCTTGAGAAGTGTCATCGGTGTCAGGGAGCAGGGCTGGGGTATAACTTTTTGTCGGAGCACTCGCTTGGTCTGTGCTGTCCTTTCTTCCTCACTTCCTCTTAGCAGTTTCACTGTGCATCATCTTCAGGCGCCCTGCACGACTACGACATGGCCGAGGAAGCGAGGCTGGCACAGTGTGTGTAGAACAGCACACCTTTCTCTTATTCAGCACTGCTACGGCAGGAAATGGGAGGTGCTTCCCCTTTTTACTGTTATGAGGAGGGTTGGTATTTGACTGCCATGCATTTGCCCATCACTAGCAGGCACAGGAACTCAAATATTGACTCTTTGACTAGGAAATTAGCAGCACCCCTAATCGGTGCAAAAATAAAACTAATCGTAGTAAAAAAAAAAGCGGTAAGTAAAAGAAAACATAGGACTGCCTTCATGATTTCTCTTCTGTGTGAAATTCGGTCTGAAAATGGATGCAAGGATTGCTAAATCTGCTTTGATGATTCTGACTTCTACACAGCGCAAGGTTGGCAAATCAGAGGCCATGACCTAAAATAAACAGACCTGAGCTGAGGAAGGTTATTATGTTCCCCTTGCAAGGCCTACAGAGTCCTGTGAAGTTTGGGGATAGAAATCTGGAGGAACAAACTTTAGAAATATTTCTGGATTTATAAATGGAAAGGCTTACATTTTATGCCCTGTTTATTTGGTATGATAACCTCATATGATGCATGAAGAAAGTAGAAACAGGAAGCTAATAGCTAAAACAAGAACATTCAGTTCGCCAATAGAGAAACATTATAGGTATATAGATTAGTATTGGTGATACTATATTTGAGTTCTCAAGTCTAGTTATATCTTGAAGAGATGATTATTGCCTATTAAACCAATAATAAGCTGTTAAAGATATATATATATATATATATTTTCTGTCCTTATGTAAAAAATACAAAATCTGTACCCTAAGATAACACTCNATATATATATATATATATTTTCTGTCCTTATGTAAAAAATACAAAATCTGTACCCTAAGATAACACTCTTGTATGTTAGCTTTTGATTCCCCTCTGGTTCTTATGTAGTATTTTCTAATAATACTTTTTTGCTGTAGCTCTGAAGTCTGTTGGCATTACAAATGCTTTATGATGTGATATTATTTGGCTGAAAAGAAAATAATTCTTACCTGAAATGAGACATGAAAAGTGCTAGTCCATAATTTTTACATATGGATTTTATTTTGGAGTTGTTTCCAGAAAAATGAAGAGTAATTGACAGAAATTATCAATTAAAGCATAGCTTATATTGTAGTTTCTCAGACATAGCTTTCTTAGAAACTGAACACAGAACTGAATGATACTATATATGGTGATCAGGAAAGACTGTTTCTTAGAGGAATCAAATACCCTATAATGTGCTGAAACAGATTCAAAAGCAAAATCTGAATAAGATTATTGGGATTCTTTTCTATTCTCTCTTTTTTTTTTTAATATTATCAGCTAGATTGTTATTTTGAATGATCATAATCCTGTTTTTCTTTTTTGGTAGAGAAAGTAAAATCTCTTCCTGACTATCCTGTGATGTGCACATATCTTATCAGGTCAGCATAATACAGGTCAGGGTGATATGGGTCAGTATAAAGCCTGTGTTTTATGATCAGTGTATTTAAGATTCAGTTAAGTTCAACTGACTTAGTATCTTTTTAAAAGTCATTCATGATTTCTAATTGCCCAAAGATTAACTACAAATCTGAAGAAAAGCTATTTAGTCTTAAGCACTTTGGAGCAAGTTTCTTCTGTCTAACACTGGAGTCCAATACCCAGGACAAGAGAAGCACCTACAGAAGTGAAACAGTTATATATATGCTTTTTAATTAATATTGATAAAGATGCACTAGTAACCAGTATATAAGTCTTTAGGAATAATCTGTTTTTGTGAAAAAGTTGCCAGACAACTGGATAAGCTTGCTGATTTTTCCATGATGATATGTCATAACTGGCATATAAAAGCTGCTGTTCATTGCCTCACAAGGAGTATGAGAACCATTATTTTTATAACAAACTAAACTTTAATCTTAGACTAAGGAGTGTATCAAGAATAGCTTTCTTATTTGTTTATTTTCCCAGGAAGCTTCACATCATAATGACAGCTAGTATTCCAGTGGTGGTAACAATATTAGAAAAGGTAGCATTGACCAAGTTCAGATGGCCTCCAGTGCTTGACATATTGCCAATGTGTTGCCTAGATCGGCAGTTCAAGACTTGAAAAGTGAGTTCTTTCATGTCTATAAAGTAACAGAATTGTATATTGTAAGTATATCTATGTTGTAATGATACAAGTCTGGTTATGCCTCACTATGACATTTTCAGTGACAGAATTCATAGTGTTTTTAGGTATTGATCCAGCTTGATTAGAAAACAACCTTCTATAATGCGATTTTGCAACTGCCTAAGCCAATCATTACTACACTAGTACTATCCCTGCCACTGTCTGTGCTTGAACTTCACCAAAGTTAGTGATGGTGGGAAACTTCAACAGCCTGAGAAAACTAGGAGCGTTTTCAACCATCCAGTGAGCGCTATCTCCAGAACACAGCTCCCATTTAACCCGTTCTTCAAAAGGAGGGAGTCTGTTTTTTGTGACAGAATATGATTTTTAAATTAGTACTTACTGTACTGCCAGGAGTTCAGTTGCTGAAAATGTTTTCAAATGTGCTCCAAAGCGACCTGTGACTCCTTGCTTTACCCAATATTGAGACGAGTGGCAATTCAGGGATGGTGGAATGGACTGGGCAGCCTGACCCTATAGTCTGGGCCGTAACTCCATCACGCTGAGCCACGAAGATCTGTGGGGGAGCACACACTGACACCTGCGTATCCTGTAGGGGCGATGCACACGGCCGTGAGTCAGATGCACTCGGCTACAGTGAAGTATGGAGATGCTGGGCTATCACTCTGGGAATTACCCATTTTATAATATTCACTGCTTTCCTCCAGGTGCCGATGCCCACAGGAATATTTCCCACGGTTGAGCTGTATCGGGAAAAGAAAGACATTGTGGGAAAATGTGTGTCAAGTTACATACCTAATACTTGGCAAGTCTGAGGTAATACTTACACCTAAGATAACTGCAGCTAGCATAGTAGAAGTAGGTTGGGCATGCAAAATATTCAGTATACCCTGAGGTCCTCAAACATTCATGTGATTAGATATGCCCACTTTCAGATGAAGCAAGGATTAGAAGAAAGGTGAATTTGGCACTTGTTCTAAGAAGGAAAAAAAAAAAAGAGTCTTGAACCTACTGAGTTCACAGGCACACGGAAATAAAAATAGCTAATTGAAACTCCTCCAGAAAAGACAGGTGTGTGAATGGTTCCTGCCGAAGGGAGGTATAATTCTGTTTGTGTTACTGCTTTTAAGCAAGACTTTGCTCACCACCTCCCAGAGCATAAATATGGAGATTTTTAATGAAAGCAGCTGCAGGACATCTAAGAACAAGGATGGTATCATTGGATCAGAATATAGTAACACAGGCTATGGTAACCCCATAAGTCAAGCAACAATGAAAAAGTGATCCACTTTTTCTGGCCATATATTTAATAGCACGTATTACCAAGGCTGAAATGTTTTAGACTTTTATGTTCATGTTTAATTCCCTCTCTATTTTGATATTTTAAGATAGATGCAAATATATAATTGACTATTCTAGGTCAAAATGCCAAAAACTGAATAATTTGGTGAAGACTGTTTTATCAATTGTATTCCACATACATCCAAAAAGCGCTACTTTGGAGGAAACTTCTGAGGAGAATCATGGCAATATCTGGGTGGTGTAAGTTCCACAAGAAATTTAGCTAATCAAGCATGGAGCATTATTTGTGGAAAAAAAATCCTTAGGGAAACTGACTCTGTGGTGAGAGGCTGGAGCCCCTTGGGGTTGGGACTGCCCTGCCTGTCCCTGGTGTCCTGGTCCTTTGCGGGTGGTGGGACAGGTCCTGACAGCGAGGCTTGGCTCTGCCACCACTGGGAGCCTCTGCTGCCACCAGCCTCTTGGCCACAGGGCGCTTCTGGCTTAGCAACATTACCATGCTAAGCTGCCATATTAAATTAGCAAATGAAATAGGTTTTTTTAGTGGTTTGAGTTCTCAGAGAACTACTAGTAATTCATACTGACTGAGATCCAGATCACTTTTTTTTTTAAAGGAGCCTTCCTCACAAGACTGCCAGCACCTTTTTGGTCCAGCTAGGTCCTAAGTACAATGTAAATATAGCCTCTCTTTGAATTCTGTGTTTCTTCTCTGGTCACATGTCAGTTAAGAAGTCAGCGAGGGTGTGTATGTGTGTGGGCAGATAAATGAACAAGTGAGATTACTTCAGCTATTCCCATAGATTTAGCTACCTCCTTTGTGATGATGACTAAAAATCCATTCCTAACCTCTCCCATTTTCATATATAATACTAGACTTGTCATTGGTGTCTTCCTCAATCCAATCTTCTCTATCTCTCTTCCTCCTTCATTCCACCTGGGCTTCTGCCAGGTCACATTGCTTCATAATGAAATCCATTCCCACAGCCACCAAAATGACTCATCCTATGACCTTTCTTTTTATGTTGGCTATTGCAAGGTCTCTCTTTCTCTGTATGACCAGGCACATTTGCAAAGTCCCTAAAATCTGCACTTGCACAAGAAGTCATATTAGTGATGGGTGCTAGCAACATCCTTTTCTTTCATTGACAAACGAGAAGGGAATGGTGAGTAATGAAGTTGCCAAGTTACTCATTTTTGGAAATCTAGCCTTTTGTATTGACTTGTATTTTAAAGAGTCAGAACATGAAGAAGCCAAGGTGTCTGTGTAGCTCCACATATCTCTCTGAGTGATAGATGATGGAATACAGGATTCCAGGGTGCTATTTTTGATATTAGAAAGATTTTATTTTATTCCTACTCTCCAGTAAGTTTCTTTTCTCCTCACTGGCCCCTTGGAAAAGAAAAGCAAATACCATATATACCCAGATTTTCCTAATTAATGTGATATATTCTCCTATCTGCTGGATGATCTTGTGGCTATTTTTGTCTATTTCTCAAGGTGGGATTTGGGATCTGCAATCACAGGAATTACTATTTATTATACAGTAGTTCTAAAAGACCTTATTTTGTTCAGTTTCTCTGCAAACAAGTTTACCATCTGAATAGCCAAAAACAGAAACACAAGGAGCTGACTGAAGAGCACTGCCCAGACCTGGCCGTTATTATTGACAGACGACCTAGTTTATAGATCCCTAAAAAAAAAATAAAGAAAGAAAGAAAAAGGGCGGGGAGGGGACAGAAAAAAAATGTTTAAGAACAAGCCCATAACATTTCCCCCGTTCATCCTCCTAAATGTCCCATGACACCTGCAGAGTTAAAAGACAAGAAGTAATAAAAGATAAATCCTAGTATTTAGATTCAGCTGAGGATTTGGGATAAAGACGGGGAAAGGCTTTGACTCCCAGGCTATAGCAGAGAAGGTTCAAAGCTGCCCTTTGAAGTGTCTTCCATTTTTGCATCCACCTCGGCTGAGGAGCTTGGTAGCTGTGAATAGACCCATTTTTCTCTTGCCTGTGCCCTGTAGCAGAATGCAGGCTGTAGGATAACTCTGTGCAGGGTGTGCAGAGACTGTGGGCTTAGGCATGGGATTTCCAAGTTAAACCGCTCCCCATTCTTTTGCTTTTTTCTCTAAGCATGTCATTGCTTAGAGAGGGTCATGGTCTTCTGTAATGACTGAACCCGAAGATTCAGCCTGGCCATGATTCAAGCACATAAAGAGCTTGTGGCCTTGTTGACATGGAGAACCTCTGTCATGTAACAAAATCTAGCAGTGCCACAGGAAACTTGTCCTGTGAATAACTAGAGCCTCCCCATCTTTTCTTATGAGTGGATATATAATTTGGTCAATATTTGAAAGTGAACGCCCTATCAAAGACAATGGTTATTTTTTTAGCCTAAATTTTCCAAGACTTCCTGAATTCTTGGTGTGACCAGTTATTGCAGCATAATGAGAAGAGTCATTTATTCTCGCACATTGAGTCAAGGGATAAATTTACTGTTTTCTTATTTCATTGTTTGCTTCCTTAGGCAGACACTCCCCTCAATGAGTGAGATGAGCAACAATCCTGTAGCATCACAATTTGAAAGGACAAGAGACAAATACCTTGCTGTTTGTATCACCTTTCTTAGCCCTTTAAAGTGTCTCTTAACATCTGGATGGCATTTTTTTCCTGTCTGCTTATTAGACAGGTTCTGCAGAGGAGACTGATGCTGCAATCATACTGACCTGGAAAATTCTGCAGAGCTTTTATAACAAATTCTAAAACCTTCTTGCAAGTACTAATGAAAAGCATTTCACAACCTTCTCGTCAGACAGGTAAGTATTATTATCATCTTTTGATGTCTGAAAGAACTGGAACAGAGATTATCTGAGCTGCTCAAAGTCAGGTGACAGAATCGTACAGCATCCACCTACCCATGCCACAAATATATAAAATGTGGCAGTTTCCCAATCCATTTATTTTTACTCACAAAGCAGATTAGTGTAAAGATGAGGAACATAAATATCAATTTAATCTGTGGTGACACAGATTACTACTTTTTCCCTAGGAATTTTAAGAGAAGGTTTCAGAGAAGTAGCAACACATTAAAATGGATAATGTGTCTGTTGTGAGTAGAGGCACTGAGACACTGGGCTCATGTTTCTGCATCCTGAACACATCTTCTGGCAAAAGCTGATGCTTATATGTGAAGGAATATACAATTCTAACTATTGCTTGATCCTCACAATTTTTGGAAAAGTATAAAAAAAGTGTGTGTTCCCCAAATCTGCTTCCAGATAAAATTCATCTTTAAAATCCAGTTAGGTTTATATGTAAGGACCCAAAGAAATGCTTTTAAGGAGAAAAAAAAATATAGCAGCATTTTGTGTTCCCCCCCTACCTTCTCTGTTATTTCATTTGATATGTCCTGACATGGTCATACCACTTTGAGGCAACTATATTTCAATTTTTGTTTGTTTGTTCTGGAATACTTTGATGATGAAAGATATATTGCCTTTAAGTGGTATTATTTTCTATTGTCTTCCAATGCACAATAAGCATCTCTCTAAATATTGCATCTACTTGACATCTATTTTGTTGATGTTTGGTACTTGTATTTCAAGAAACCTAATATGTTAAGAAATCACTCTGCAGTCAGAAGAGAAGGAACATTCAAATATAATTTGGAAAATGTGGATGTGCTTAGGCTGTCAGGATGTCCATAGCAGAGGTCCTCCTGTGCCAGTGGTGCATGATTTGAAGGCTGCTGCCCGCTTTAGAAGTGTACCACCTCCCCACAGGGCTTCATTCAGGAGCTTGCCCGCAAAGAAATCTGCCATAGTCAGGAGACTCTGAGCTGAAACATCTCAAGCTGTTGATCTTCCAGATAAATATGTTGCCTACTCAGTCTTTATCGAAGTTCTCACAATTTTAGTACGACTCTACAGCCTTTTTTGGGGGTAAAATCCTTGACAACACCACCTTAAAGAATAGGAGTGTATCTTTGGTTTGTATGCCCTTTTCTGGTTGCAAGAGCATCAGTAAAATGCAGAATCAGATACTCTTACTGTTAGAACTTGCTGTAAGAACCACCTGTAGACAGGGGAGATATTAACAACGTTGATGAATATTTAGGAAAACTGTGTGGATCCTACAACTTGTGTCATCACCATCCTGAGGTTTTCACAGTTCTCCAGCACCAGGAAAGGGGCTGCAGGAGGTAAAATCTTGGCAGTGATTGATTTTCTGATTGAGATGCTCTGGGGTTGGAAGAATTCTTGTTTTCTCCCTTTCGAGTGTCAACAATGAAGTACATTAACATAATTCCTGCATTTTTATAATTTGCTTCTGAGATTCAAGGTTTTCCTAAAAGATTAAAAGTCTGCCTGGGCTGTGAGAAGGAGGCCCTCATAGCATCCCAATATCCTGGTTCTTTGTCTGTCCCATTGCACATAGCTCCCCTCCGCCCTTTACACCTGATGGTTATTGCTACAGACACAGTTCTGTTGTCGCGTATGGCATAATGGGCCATTGCAGCAAATTCTTCCATTGTTTTCAATCAACACAGTCAAAAATTTCGGTATCAGTTGGCTCCAGAGGAGCACAGTCCCTCTTCTGACTGCTTGCTCTTGTGTGCAGCTCTTGTCACTCCTATTGCAAACAGATTAATCAGTCCTACTTGTGGAAATATTATTGCACCATCAAATACTTATTGCTAAATGGTCTATGTTTTGACATTCCTCATGGAGACTATTGAAAATCTCCAAGAACATATAAAGATACATAAATAAGAATGAAGGTAGTAAAATACTGTAACTTAAACTGACCCTACGATAGAAAATACTATATAAATATATAAACTTTGATGGAAAAATAAATCTTTTCTTTTTCTAGCTTATTTATTTAGCATATGGGTCCACTTGGGAAAGTTCTCTGTGTATGTCTGTAAGGAATATAACAGAAGAGAAAGATTTTGTTGGCTCTTCATGCTACCTTAACATATGTAAAATATATATATATATTTAAGACAAAGATATTATTCTCCCTATATTTTGCATGGCTGCTCTACAATAACTTCTTCCAAATGGGGGTATCATTCCTGCAATCCTATTATACACATAAATTCTACCGGTCAGGCTGGAGGAAGCTTCCACATAAAGGCTCGGTGCTGCAGAGAGTTGTATGCCCTGGCCTCCCACTGGCTCCAAAGAGAGCCTGAGCATTGAAAATAAATGCTCCTTTCAGAACAGAACCCTGCTGCCAGTAGTGGGGTTGTGGGCAGGTGGTTTTGAGGCAAGTCCCCCACACAAAGTGTGCAGTTAAAAGTGGGTGGCCCTGCTGGTTGTTTGCCTGATTTCAATGTCTGACTGCGGATGATAACTGCAGCTGAACTTTTTCTCTGCTGTGTCCGGGATTGAACGAAAAGGATTCCTCTTCTATTCAATTTATAGAGTTTAGCATGCATGTATCTAAAGCCCAAGGAACAGTTGTCCCTGTGATAGTTTCAGCTTGTGTCAAAATCTGAGCTAAGTGCTGTTTCCTACCTGAAGCTGTTTCCTACCTGAAGACCCAGAAGTTTAACCACATAATGCAATCAAAACACTGTTATCTAGAAGTGAACTTCCACTGACTCAGATTAACAAAGAATGTGTAAATGCTGTATAACTGATGCAAAAAAAGAGTTGGACTGTATGACTCCTTTCTATGTCCTTTCTGGGTCAAAAAAATACTTACATCAGTGAAAACACATCTTGCTGCAAGTCATTTACCTTTATTTTTAATAAAGTTTATTATTTATTATATTTTATCTGTAAAAGAGAGATGGAAGCTCTCCGTGGCAAAGAATTTTGAGTTCCGGTCTGGCCTTCAAAACATTGCTTAGCAATTACAGGACTGAATGTTCCTCTTTGTTTCCCTGTACATCAGCACGCTGACATTTTATCAGTGACATGAATTTTCCGTATGACTGTATTTGGCTATTAAAATCTGCCCGCATATAACTGTTTCAAAGTAATCTCCTCTCAGAATCACTATTACCCTTTAAAATGCTTGTGCCTGTGAAAACCCGTGGACAGATGTTTCCTAATGAACAATGTGTGCCACTGCCAGTTACATGTGAACAGCATAAATATGAACTTTTCAAAACAATACTCATTTTGTGGACAGGTTTCTCCAAACTAGCGAGTGTCCTCACCAAAAGCAATTTCCTGGCAGAACGTAGGGGTACAACAGCTGTTTGAGAACGTGCCTGCTGCTGGAGGGTTTTTATATATCCTCATTTTTTTTTTTTTTTTTTGGGAAGACCACCCAAATGCACTGGGAGCTCACAAAATAACATACAGGGAAAGTCACATGCGGAAAAGGATCCTTCACGAGGTATGGGATATCACTGCAATTGCTGCAATTGTGGTGTCACTAATTCTGCATGCCAGGCTTCTTGTTTAGGGAGCTGAATGAGAAGTTAGTTGTCCAGGAGTCGGGCACATTTAACAGGAGGGAAAGATGCTTTGCTGGGTCAGTATCTCCATAGCAGAGTAAGCATGACTGCATGGGACTGCAATGTCCCATTGAATCAGCTAGAGACATTCTTATGCAGCAATTTTATCAACCCTTTTTTAAAAATCAAACTAAGTAGGAGCAGCTTTAGAGCAATAGTTTGTTAACAAGCACTTTGCATTTAGGTGCTTTTAGATACATAGACATATTATTACAGGAAAACAAAAATCCATTAGTTATAGCCTTTGCTCATTTGTTCAACTTAGCTTTGTTATTTATCACAGAGGATTAAAAAAGTCAGTGTATTAGATGTTATGCTTCACTGATCATCAGTATTTTTCTGTTACTCATTAATTATTTTTCTTATAGGAAGAAGGGAGAAAGCATGTTCTATAACTACTTGAAAGGAGGTTACAGTGAGATGTGGGTCGATTTCTTCTCCAAAATAACCATCTACAGGACAAGAGGAAATGGCCTCAAGTTGTGCCAGGGCAAGTTCAGGTTAGATATTAGCAAAAATTTCTACATGGAAAAAGTGGCGAAGCACTGGAACGGGCTGCCAGGGAAGTGGTGGAGTCACTGTCCCTGACAGTGTTCAAGACACGTGTAGAGAGGCACTTAGGAACATGATTTAGCAGGCAGGGTGGTGATGGGTTGGACTTGATGATCTTTTCCAACCATAATCATTCTATGTTGATACAATGATGCTCTAAAATGCTATAAAAAGCTGTCTCAGGGCATTCCTTACGTATTGCAGAGCATGATATATTTCTTTGGCTTAAAAAACTCTCCCTACAACAGAAAGGTTTTGGAATTTCTTTTCAGTAGAAGTGAAACAGATTTATTTCTTTGCCTTCTTTATGCTAGACAGCAAATAATAAGGAAAACAGATTGCAAAAATTAATCATTATTGTTGCAAACATATTTTATATGTAGGCATTTGTACGTATTTATATTTTATTTTATTACTTGCTTCCCAGAACAAAGAAGGCAAAGAAACTAATGAAAATACAGGCCAAAGAAATAGCGTGTGAGAGCATGCGTGTCTGCATGCAATAATTTATATACTAACTTCATTACACAGTAACATGAACCATCTAACCATCAATGTTCCCCTACTTCATTACACTGTGCACAGTTAAATAATATAGCTTATATTAAACATCTTGTTATATTCTCTGCCATCTGAATCGTTTGCTTCTTTCATTGTTCTGCTCATCTCAGTCTAAGACATAGTTCCGATTTTGATCTCAGGCTGCTATGAATCCAAAAGATATCTAACAAACTTCAAAGAAGTTTATTTCTACTTTACATGGTTATAACTAAGATAGAAATCTGGCCCATAGGCACATTCATTTTATAGCGAGTTAAAACATGTACACTTACTACTGTCAAATCCTTAAGGCTAACAGACATACACGTGTTGTTAGAAGAGCAGCTACGATACTTTTTTTTCTTGCATCCAAAGCTATTTTTGGTTCCTTCCCCTTTGACACACATTCCTGGTAACAATTAAAAGTGGCTCCTCTTAGTATAAAATCAAAGCTGATAGCTGAGGATTTTATGTAGCGAATGCATTTTTTATTGAGATGCTAATTTTTGTACAGAGGATAGAAATGTTAGGGCTGATCCTCGTAGAAATGTTGGGGCCGATCCTCCCGATGCGTGCAGTGGTGTAAATTAGCAGAGGTGAGGTGAGTGTGTGGAACAGGAAAAGGACTCTCTGGTGCTACTCGTATCGGATGTTTGGTGATCAGAGGAACACGAGGCAGAAGGGCTGCCTGTGCCTCCGCGGGCTCTGACTGATCCCAGTCCCTGTTTGCGGAAAGTCTCCTTGGAGGGAAAAGCAAAGCGCAGTGCCCTGCTGAGCTTCCCTCTGGCGGAGGGGCCGGCGGTGTCATCGGGCCAACTGCAGCAGAAAGCGTTAGCGGAGTCGGCCCTGGCCAAGAGCAGAAGGTGAGACCTGCTGAGAAGGGATTGCTGGCGTTGTCACATATTATCACGCTGGATTTATAGCTCCGTTCTGCTTTCTAACATAGCTCTTGCCCCTGCAGGTTCACATGGACCTGGCATTTGTGCCTTGTCTGTGGATAGGAGCTACCCCAAGGGAGGAAGGAGAACTGGGTGACCTTGTCCAAACAAATTCCTGTGGTGGCCCTTTAGCTGCCTTAATCTCCAGGTGTTCTGATTTATGTAAACTACTGTCTAAGCGATTTTGTCTAGGAATTCATCAGAAGTGTTCCAACCTTTCCAACCTTTTAGGGCGTCAGGTTCAGGGATTCAGAGCTCTTCTTTTCCTATGACCCTGGGGTAGGCAGTAACATTGCCTGGAATGATTTTCCCTAGAGTTGAATTTCTAGGCACAGGTAATGGAGGTTCCTAATCAAAAGTCTCTGGGTCATTGACTCATTTCTTCTTCTTCTTCTTCTTTTTTTTTTTCTTGTTTCTCTTTTTTCTTCTTTCCATTAGATTCCAGATTTTCTGACTTTCAGTGAATACAACGAGGAATATTCAGTTATTTAACATTCCTGAGTCCAGGCAAGAAGCCAGGCAGGAGGAAAAGAATTTATTTTATCAGTGGGTGGGGCTGGCAGATGGTGGCACTGCTTTGGGCATTTGCCAGTGGTTGGCTATTTCTGTGTTTATTTTTCTTTAACTGTGCACTCTGCCTACACATGACATTATGATAATGGGGGCAAATACCGATGAATAGTGATGGAGGAGATCAGCTTCTAAGAAGATCTCCATTATGATGGAAGGGTGTTAAACCCACAGCCTACAGTCATCTGCATTAACTCCATGCAGCCGATTAACCCTGTTCAGAAATGTAAATGAGTTAAAGAATCAAATGTCTGCTCAGTAAAAGTTTCCCTTCAAGGGTAGTAAGAAAGATTTCAGTTTAAGTCACTGGGGTTAAGCACATGCTTTACTTGTTTCCTGAAGCAGGACTTGGCTAATTTTCATTCTCTCCAGCTAAGCCTTAGTTGTTTTTCTGAGAAGAAAAAAAAAAAAAAAAAAAAAAAAAAAAAAAAAAAAAAAAAAACGCCGCCAGAAAGAAAGCATTTTCTCTATAAGGTTATCTCTTGCATCCAGAGTCACTGGGCTCCCAAGCAGGCTGCAGTTGCATTTGGAAACGGCCAAAATTAGGGAGAAAAAAAGTGTCCTGTTTACACGATGTTTTGTGGATTAAATGCCAACAGAGAGGTCACCAAAGAATGAAAAAGACTAGCTGTGCTCTCAAGTTGTGTTTTGCCAACTGCATGCTTCAGTGTAAGAGCAAAGGTGCTGTATAGCAAAGAATGTGGGAATAAAGAAGACACTGTTCTGTGTTATATGCACATAAACTATGTTCATCTTTTACATGAATAGACTGGCAATATCCATGGCACAACATGCAAAGGAAAGTCTCATTCAGTATGAGTAAAGATCATAGAACCCGGCACTAAACTAATTGTAAGACAGGGAATGATGTCTGTGTTACACACTTCATGTGAAAACAGACTTATTTTCCCTTTTTTCCCTTTTATGACATTATTGGAGATTGTCCCAGTGCATGCAAGGTTATGACACTCCACAACATCAGGGTACAAACAAGAACATCAAAGGCACAGCATTGCCCAGAATGTGATGTGGCAGTTTTCTGGAAGGTAGATGACTGCAACTAATGTTCATGAAAAAGTCATCAGTGCTTTTGTCATGGCATTATGGCCACAAGTAAATAGTTAACACTTGCATGTACCTTCTTAGGATAACAGTTTCTTATGTAAAGTTAATTACTAGAAAACTTGAAAGCGCTAAGCCTCATCCTAGTCCTGAAAGCAGAGAGAAGGCTCTGTGAGCATTATTTTAATATCTCACAGCCTGCACTTGAATCTTCAAAATCTGGGCAGCATCTTCTATCTGTTGAAGGTGCTCTGATCATACAACACCATCTTCAACACCATCTTGTGCAGCTCAACCTTGCATTAGCCTTGTGGTAGTCATTTTTCACCCTACCTCAGTTCCTCTTGTCTCCTTACAAACTTTGTTCAAGTTAATTCTATGATATACTGTGCCATACGGTTAAGTGGCAGCTGCTTGGCGTCCCTGTAGATGTGGGATAACCACAGCTCAGCCCAGCCCTAAGAGAACGGGTGCTTAGTCTAGAGCTCCTATGAGGCAATTGGCCATAGTAAGGAAAAACAATTTAGCTAGCTAACTTAAAATGAAACATCTAGAGTCAATTCAACCACTCAAAATATTATGATTTCTTTCCAGAAAAAAAAAAAAAAGTTTAAATTTGATTTTCCTTTTGAAATCAGTTTTATGGGAACTGCATTTTCTATTGGAAAGGCATTACAGTGAGAAGTCCTTGATCAGATCTAATGATTTAATCACTGTAGCTTTATGTGCTATTAATCCTCAAAAAATCAACAATATGCTACTCCTTCCTTTGCTGATGGTTTTCTTTTCCTGTTGTGCTCTCTCTTCCCTCCTTTCTCTGCTTCCACTGGTTTGCATTGGCCCTAAGATGCTGAGTAGACAAACAGCTCATCTAACCTCACCCATCTAGCTATTTTTTTAGATAATTACTTTGTGCTCCCAACCCCCAAGCAATTTTCATGTAAACATGTTTCAGGAAATATGTTTCATTGCAGATAATTTCTGTGCTACTCTCAAGCTCAGGCAGGTGTTTTGTTTGTTTTTCCATGTGTTCTCTTATGCTCTATCATTACTCTTTATAAGTCATTACTTTTAACTGCTTTGATCTATTCACTGACTTCAAACTAGTCTTTCTAAGTAAAAGTTGACTCCTGTATGTTTTTATGGATTGATTTTCATGTTATATTAAATGCTCATAAGCAGTGTTTAGCTTAATTCAGTGTAGCTTAAATCAGTTCTCAAATAAGTGAGATTTTTGCCACAAGTAAGACCTTTATCTTCCTACCAAAAGAAATACAGATCATCACATGGCAGCAGCTGTCAGGTAGAACTAAATCCCACTGAGGCTGTGTCTACTCCGTGGTGACCTGCAGGAGAATTCCTGCAGAAAAGCACAAGGACTGAGCTATGAGAAATGCAGGCGGTTCAGAAAAATACTGAAGATGTCCAGCACAGATGGCCCCACTCCAGATGCCAAACATAAACTTGCACAAGAAGGAGAAATGGGTTCAGATAAAGCAAACAGATGCCACGATACCTTCCTTCTTACCTTTACATTTCCATTCTGTCATCTCTAGCTGTGACTAAGGTTTGTCTTTAAAACAGGTATTGTGGCTTGATGATTATATTGATGGATATAATTATCATTGAGTGTCCTCCAGCAGATGCAGGGGGTCACGCTCCTGATAAGAGGTTCAAAAAATTGCAGTTAAAGAGGAAAGACAAGACCTCTTGCTATACAATATATTTTTAATGAGGAAGAGCAGGTAAAAAACTGCTTAAAAATAACAATCACATAACTAATTAGAATATAGGGGTGTAGCTGATGATGGTTGCCAGCGAACGCCTCTTCTGTCTCAACAGGTTGAAAACTGAGATGATGCAAGTCTGACCACTTTCAAATTAATTGAAAGTTTGTGTTTATTTTATCCAAAATTCCTTAAAAATGAAAAAAAAAAAAAATCTTTGTTTCCTTAAAACCATCTGAAGGAAAGTTAGGCTAAAATATTTCTATATTGCTCAGTTTTATTTTATTTGGTAAAAAGCATAGAGAAAGGACATAAAATCACTGATGGAAATAACAGTGGTATCTGTCTAAAGCCTTTCAGCTCCACACCTGGTCTAATCAGAAATATAACAGCCCCTATCAGTGTTATTTTACTCTTTGTTGTTCCCAGTGGGAATTCCATTAATTCCTTAAATTCTCTTGGTTTCAGCTGGGATAGCAACAGAGAAACTGCAAGTTACCAGTTGTCAAATAAAGTGTTTAGAAAGCCATGATTTAGAGTTTCCTCTCCAGGGTTTCCCAGTGGAGAACCTAAATGCAGAGTGTTGGTTAGGGAACCCAGAGTCTCCCTGGAGAAGTAAAACAAATACGCCCAATAGTCAGAAGAGAATCCGTTCTCATAATATTTTCAGCCTTCTTTCAAGCTGTGTGTGAAATCTGGATTCATATGAGAATGAGTGTGTACTACTCTCCCCCTAATATTGCTCCCAAGCTTTAAAGTTTTGTCCACCTCAGGGAATAATGCAGATTGGAAGCAGAATGGACCTGGAGCAATAAAGATATTTGAGCAATGCAATTGGCTTCATGGCCAAATATTCATGCTGCTAAACTCAGTCTGCAAGTCATTCATGGCTTTCATTGCTATTTTTGCCTCTTAGAGCAAAAATAAATAAATGCAAATATTCCTTCCTTCCCAGAAACATAAGTTATGTGAACATGATTTAACTTGACAGGAAAAAAGAGTGCTGACCTGACCTGTGCCATCAAGGTCTAATGAACTAAGGCTTTAATTCACTAAGTCATTATGTCAGCGTGGTTTTCCCTTTGCAGCTATTGAGAAGGAAGAACTCCTAAATCTTCCATTCTTTTTTTTTCCTAATTGTTTATTGCATCCTGCTGGATGCATCCTTTGCACAAACATAGATCTTAAAGTAGGTATGAACATTTTTGTTGTCGTTGTCTTCAGATGAGCTCATGTATGGATGTGTTTACCATGTCTTTTATTCCTACACCCTAATGCTTTAAACAGTATATTGGCACATTCTCACATTCTTACTCTAGGATGAAAGAGGCCTTTTTCAGGTAAGCATGCTTTCTTTTAGAGGCATGATGCCTTTTAGAGGCATAATGCAATGCATTACCAACACAGTTAGTATGGGAACAGTAGTACAAATAGTAGGAACAGTGGCAGGAATGATGACTGACAGATATGAGGGAGTGCTTTCCTGGGTGCTTGGGAGCTTCTCTGGCTCCTCTAGCACTGTCGGTCAAATAACAGATATTACCTTTTCCTTCAATGCTTACTTTTGGTTGTTAGCAATTTTAGAGAAGGTGTCCAGTCAAATTCATCTGTAGCTAGAACTTTAATTTATTCCCTTCTTTGGCTTCTGAAACTAATTAGGAATTAACTAATTGTTGAATAAAATATTTCTTTACTTCCCCCAGAGTTTACAGATCTGAAAGCAAGCTTGGCTAAGCACTGCCTTTATTACCTAATCTTGAAATCTTTATTTTTTTCCTTGAAATATTGTTCCCTAGGGTTTACAAATCTAGAACAAATTAGCTGACAATATTTTTCAATTATTCGTTGATGGAAGAGGGTGCAAACTGATGCATTTAGTGAATAAGTATTAAAATAAGTTTCCTATGACATGCAAGTCCGATTTTTCTTCACAAAATTACGTTATTCTCTTAAATAGGCAGTGCCTCACAAAACACAAAAGATGTTATTTTTTAAACGTGTGCTTTATTACTATTACAGTGTATGGCCACAGTGGCACAGAGTTGCTTAAATTCACTCCAGATGTTGCTAAAAATAAATAAATAAAAAAAAAGGCAGATGTTTGAAATGACAATAATGACCAAGTCAAGCAAGAACTTTTATAAATGTATCTCCATGATATAAACTTCTCCTAGAGGTGTAAAAGATGCAGTGACATTGCTTGCTGCCATAGAAGAAAGCCTGTGCCCTTCCTGAGGAACATTTTCTAAAAGTAAGCTCAACTAGGCACTAGAAAATGCCACACGGGAAAGAAGAGCCAGCCAGATGGAAACACTCTGATTAGATACTGCACTTCATTAAGAAGGGAATAAATCACATGTCAGAGCCATAGACTCTGCTCTCCATGACTTCCACTGCCAGCTGATCTCCATGACTTAAATAAACTGTGTTGCATACACTGTTTTTGAAATATTATTTTGATAAAAGTAGGGCTATAGTGGGAGGTTTATTAAGTTTACATTAGAAACAAGGATTTTGTATTGACTGCTAAAAAATTAGCATACTACTTAACTCTATCCTTTTTTTTGTAAGAAACCAGTAGAGAACCTTTCGCCCGGCATTCCTCAGACTGACACTACTATCACCTTCCAAGTTTCATATCTTGGACTCTCATAGATGTCCTATGCTGAATCAATCTTTCTATTTCTTTTAGTATTTTTTTTTTTTTAACTCCCAGCTGCCCACTGCATCTCTCAACAACAGATTATCTTCCCTGTTGTAGATTTGGCACGTAGCCCATGTGCCTGGTCCTAAGATGATCCAGAAAAAATAAATAAATATGGTTTGAGCTACATCACATATTGACTTAGAGAAATGGAGATGCACTTCAGTGTCCCACTTTAAATCAGGTTAGTTCTATCCATTGGCAGCCACTCTTTTGAAATAAACCTTTTCTTCAGTTTCTTGCAGTGGTCGCTGTGCTCGTAGCAGTCAAGCCAGAGCCCAAAGCAATTTGTTTGCCCCCCGAATGAGTAGAGAAATCCTATGGGGTGCACGCTTCACCTTGTTCCCTGGGAAAAGAAGTAAAATCTTAATTGGGAAATGCGGTTCGGTCCGTTCTAGGCTTTGAGCACCTCAGTGGTTCCAGTTTGATTCATAACTGGTTCTGCATGCTTAAAGCCAGGTATGTTCTTCAGTATATGTCTGAACGAGGGGCATGGCTGGTGCTGGAGCCGGGTGACTTGAACACAGTGTCCTTCTCCGCTCCTGATCTTTGCATGTCTCTGCTCCTGATTTTTGTGGGCAAATCAGTCAGTGTTTATGGCTTTCTTTTTCCTCTAAGATTCACTTGGTTATTTGTGAAATTCCTTGAGCCCTTTGGATGAAATTCTGTGCAAGAGCAAATCAAATATTGTATCATGTTGTAATTCTGAGAAAGGAAAATCTTTCTTCTGGTTTGCTTTGCCTAGCAAGTTCATTATTATGTTTTTCATCTTCTTTTGAAATTAGACTTCCATTAATGCCAGAGAGACCTGAAAGTGACTTCTGTGATGCTGCTTTTCAAATCTTTTTTTATAACAAAGATAGATTTGTTTTTCTGTTAAAAGCGCTGGTTTCAGCAAATGCTCCTTGAATTTGTAACATTATGTCTTCTTTCTCCTCCATTTATATACACGTGATAGTCCGTGTGACACACAAAGATATCTCAACTTTTTGCATGAGGATTTGGTTGCTCAGTTTCCACTAGTATGAGAAATTCCAAGTATTTATTTAATAACATTGATTTTGATCTATGTCTGCACGGCTTCTGCAGCATTTGGGGAGAAAATATTGGATGAAAAATGTTATCTATTTAAACTTGAACCGCATTCTGTCTTAAAACAGAGTTAAATGTACATCACAGGATTGCTGAGCCCAGAATGAAAACATGACCCATGAGATAGAACTGAATACAGATAATTGGCCAAAATCATGACAAAAATCCACTATGTTTTATCTGTTTTACAAAAGAGCAGCTTCTCCTTTTGCTTCTCCTTTCCTTCTTTATGGCACTATTTTTTCGCACAAATTTCCAGAAACATGAAATACAATGGGATATGTGGGATGAAATACAAAGGTCTCTCTTCCTCCTCCCTTATACTCATGAATCCACAGTG
The DNA here is from genome assembly GCA_013398735.1 of Nothocercus julius. Lineage (NCBI taxonomy): Eukaryota > Metazoa > Chordata > Aves > Tinamiformes > Tinamidae > Nothocercus > Nothocercus julius. The sequence continues at coordinate 465,335 of VZSV01000181.1, read as the reverse complement.
GATTCCCTGAGGACTAACTCTTACATTATCTCATTTCTTCGGATTTGAGGAAAGCAGGGTGGCTACCAGGAGACACAGAAGTTTACCAAACAACATGCTTTGCAGGCCAACTGCCCCAGTAACCCTTCATAAATCATTACCTACCTCCTAAGTCCTTGTGTTTTTATTTACACTCTACCTTTCTACTCTTCGACATGCTGGGTGCTGCCAGTCCCTTTCCCTGAAGTCTCTCCATTCCTTTCCATGCCAACATCCCTGGTGTTCAGGACATGCAACTACAGCAAGCTCCATCCTCTTTCACCTTCAGTCCTTTCCTTAAAACACAGGAACATTTCAAGGCCGTTACCAGCCCCAGTCTGTTGCTGGAAAAGCCCAAACAATCTGTCCTTCTTCCTTGGCCACCTCCACCCCCGGGAAAGCAGGATTCCTGCACCGCAATGCTAGGCAGGTGCTTGCTGTGCATCACGGTTATCTCTGATGGGTTTAGAGTACAGGCAGCTTGGGGCATAGGTTAACCTTAGGCTATCATCTCTATCATCAGGCCAAGAATACCATGGGCACAAAGCTCATAATAACAAATGTAATAGCAGCCCACAAAAATCAATTACTGTTATGCTGTTAAACTCTTTCCAAGGTGCAAGTATTAAAAGTAAAGTGCTTAAGGAATTGTGAGCCACACTAAAGCAAGAGAAAGTTAAAGGTCAAAGAGAAAATAAAAGTTAAACCTGCTTTATCCAGCTCCTCAAAGCTGAATACATATTGAATGCATATTGCCCGTCCCAGGTGAACCATTCACACATTTTGGATGAAGTACTTTTGTTTGTCACAAGCGTGCAAATAATCAGATATTTTGACAAATAAAAATAAATCAGTGCTTTTGCAGATCTCTGGATATAATGCTGAAAATATCAGAACTGCAGAAAGAATTGTCTGGTTAAAGATGGTGTCACTTGTATGAACCTCCTGAAGAATTATGGCACATGGGCAGTCAACAAGAAACAGGTCATGACTGCCAAAATTGCCACTGTTTTGTGCAAACTCTATAGCGCTATTAAAACTACAAAAGCAGCACATCACTTTCAAAACGAAACAAAACTGTTGAGTAGATTTTGAAGCTTTTATTATCAGCTATAACTCAGAAAACCGAGGACTAAATAGTTAAATAGGAAATATGAACAATATGGGCAATACATATGCATAATTAACTAACGATAGCTAAAGATGGGTGTTTCCCAAAACATCCAGAGTTTTCATTTAGTTCAGATAATAAACTCTCAAAAACTTGGTTATTTATCTATAACTATAACTATCTTTTGAAGTGCAGAATGCTGAATCTAATTACGTTTGTACTGAAGTCAGTGAGAAAACACTCACTCGTTTTCTGCAGAAAACATTTTCTGTGTCAACAAAGAATGCTATCAAATACCCTTACTTCAGCATTTGAAAAATAAAGATGTACAGTGAATGTCACAGTCAGTACGTGCAACTTTGATTAAGTTTCAACAAACTTTGACAAAGAACAAATCCAACACGGAATAGCCGAGATTAGCACTAAAAGTAGCCAGTTTCATCAAACAAGGTCAAACTAAGATCACTGGTCTTAAAGTAGTTGCTTAGTATTTTGACAGTAGTATATATATCTAGAAGTCTACATAACACTGTATGTTTTAGAGTCTACAAGAAAAAAAAATAGATAGTATTAGTAACTACTTTCTGTGCTTACTGTAGCATTCATGTGAGGCCTGATCTTATTTCTATTGGACTATGCAGTTCAGTATTTCAACAAGATGTCTTTCAAAGATTCCAAGTACTCTAAAGACCTTGATCCTTAGATTGTAAGCACATCATCTGAAATATAAGATTTTAAAAGATAAAAAAACAAATTCCAGGATGATTTAAAAAAAAAAAAAAAAACAGCAAAATCTCATTATTCTCCTGTCATTAAAAATGGCTCAATGGAATGTAGAATCACAGTAACTTCATGAATACATTTCTTTCCCTTTTTCGTTGTCTTCTTGAGTTTTTTTTTTTGTTTGTTTGTTTTGTTCATCCGCACTATTTAGTGCTGCAGCTACAATGTTTGGAAGAGCTAGCTATTTTAAGTGGCATTCATGAAAAATAGATGGAATAAAGGGTACAGAGAATCTAGTCTTCCACCTGGTTTTATATCTGAGTTTTTTAATGGAAAAAAAAACTATTAAAAGCAAAATACCCTATGAGCTTTACTGATTTTGTAAACATTCTTAAATGAAGTGCTAAGAATTGTTTGCACAAGTTGTGCCAGCTGCCTCATGGTTAAAAACTTTACCTTTCTTCACACTGCAGCGGCAGGGAAGTAGACCCATAGGGAGGGGACCTGCAGTTAAGAAGAGCATAACTGATCATTTGAAGACCATCTGCAGAATTTGCCTGCCAATGCACAAACTGCTGATGACGGTCTCATGATACGCAACACCCAACACTACACCATTTTCACACAATTCACAGGCTTATGGCCACACTCTGACATCAGCTGGTCCTGCTTGGCCTCTCTTACGACTTAAAACCACGAACCTATATTTCAGAATTGCTTCCTCACTTTAAGCTGGTGAAATGCTTTGGTCAGCTATATTTTTCATTATTTTCTTTTAAGAAGCTAACAAAATATCTCCTATTTACTCTGCTTATTTTTAATTGCTGCTTATGGGGTTGAATCCTTTTAGATCACATATTAATATTACTGATGTTTTGTACTTCCTGACTGAAAACTGTAATGTCTACAAAGAGAAGCTCATCTTTGGCTTTTTAATAAAAGCAGCTATTCAGCTAATCAGGGAGTGGAAATATTTGTTCAGATATACATTTTTTTTCCCTTAAATGAGTCATCCCAGCTTAGCTCTCAGCATTAAAGTCTGAATCCGCAAAGTATTTAAACACAAGCGTAACTTTAAACATATGACTAGTGGTACTGTTTCAAAGCATGGCTTATGCCCTAAATTTACAAGTGTTGAAAGACCTTGTTGAATCAGCAGCTTCAGCAAAACTGGCAAGCCTATATTGCTGTGGAACACATTTGATTGCTTTACTTTTTTTAATGCATGAGTCTTCAAAATATGAAAGCGAGTGCAAAAATCCCTAATTCAACTGATATTTAACAGGATACATAGTGATAATAGTCTAATACAGGGAATTGTGAAACCATGCCTGTTAGTAGATAATTATTTCCAAAGACAGAAAAAGACTCATGCCTCACCGGGCAACTAGTCCATTTCTAAACCTATTTTGTTCAAATACTGTACTAGCTGCCTTAGCTACAGATTGCACTACCAAACATATACTAGTGCCGCAGAAATCCAACAACCCCCCACTGACCACAATAAAGCTAGAATTTTATCAAAAGATAGTAAAATACTGCTGTACAAAAGAATTTTCCAGTATGATAGCTCTGAAAGAAAAGGAATCGTAATGCCTTTGAGATATATATTTTATTTTTCCATTGACTTTTGTTCCTTTCAGAAAATAAACAAAGGACTCAGAACCGTCTGGCTATCCCCTACACCTTCAGGCAAAAGATTTCTGATGATCACTTTAATGCAAAGTGCATGGGTTCAGTTTTTTCATTAAAAGAGGTTTGTGTTGACACAAACACTGCAGAAGAAGCTGACAGGGATCAAAAGGGCATAAGCTTCATACAAGTCCATTGTCTGCAGTATATGAAAAATCTCACTGACTTTTTTGAATTGTCAATTAGGCCTTTATAGGCCAAATCCTGACCATGTTAAAATCAAATATTAGAAAACTTCTGGCTCTCACAGTCCAAATTCTCCCCAGAAATCTGTTCCGGTTCCGGTAGGGAAGCATACCCTTTCCACTACTGATGTTAAAATAATATGGCATAATTTTCAGTCTCTGTTAAAATTACTTTAGATTTGGTCTCACAGGATTTGAAGGTGCTCAGCTTTGAAAAATCTGCCTGCTCTTTCCATTTGCACATGTGGGGAGCACATTAAATGAAGCAATTTAAGAGCCTAGAGGAGAGCCAGCTTTGCTCTCTGGTGATCTTGAAATCAGAAAGGAAGGGGAGCCACCAAACATGGCTGATGTTCAGTGAGATGAAACTTTCCTAGATGCTTTCAAAAGTCCAACTCTTCCAAAATACTGTGGTGTTCAGATGCTGAAGCAGGACTCGGTATGAAAATGAGCATCTCCCAATGCCCAGGCCAATTAATCTAATAATGAATATTTTTGGCAAAGATAGGTCTTTTCGAAAAAAGGCAAGAGAAGTCTCAAATATTATTCTGTAGAAAACTAAACATATATAATGTTTTGTAAGAATTAGTGTTCTTGCTAACTGCTCTGAAACTACCACAGTGGGATTAAAGTGAAGACTGATTTCCATTATGTTTTTTCCATTCTGCTATAAAGTTACAAATAATTTGTCAGGGCTGAGGTGCTTTGGCAAGGCTGCAAACAGCTTTTGTCTTGGTCCTGATTCGGTGGCAACTGTTGCTGCCTTGCTCAGTATATTTTATATCCTGTGCATTTCCCCATTGGAACTTTTGGTCTCTAAGTCCCCTCACGACTATGAAAAATGCTTTCAAAATGAAGAAGAAACGCCAAAAATATCCGGTCCACAAACTAAACCAAAACCACAGTAAAAAATAGTAGACTCCAAATGAGTAAGTTGCAAATACTGTTGTGTGTATGTGGAAGAGGCAGAAAAGTGAGGACTGAATAAGGAATTTGTACACGTGCCTGATATCTGTGGTGCTCTTTCTCTTTCAAGGGGCAAATGAAAGGTGCCAGCCTTCCAACAAAACAGTAAATATTTAAAAACCACTCCATTCATCTGGTGTCTGTATTTGAAAGTACAAATAAAAGTCCATTGTCTGCTGTCATTCTGTATACACAGAAAGCCAAATAATTTTGTGGCCACGGGCATCAACAATAAACAATGTATATTTGATGTGTTGGTATAATTTCTGTCCTCTGAATCTGTCATTTTAAAGCTGTTTCAAAGCTTTTCTTAATGTTCAAGATCTTTATCTATCCAGTGATCTTTCTTTGTCTCTCTCTCAAATCTTGCAGCTTCATTTCTAGGGTTGTTAGTGAGGAAGAGGTGACCAAATTGCTTTTTTTTACACTAAAGAACACTCCAGGCAGAATTCCTGCAGAAATTTACAATTCCAGTCTGGTGAACTCTTTGCTTTTCGCTATGCTTTTTAATTATGTTATCAAATTTTTGGGAAAATGTCTTTTAAGCACAGAAAGGAAACATAATTATCCTTGTAGAGGAGACAAAGAATAGTTCCCAGAGATTTTTGCCAGACTTCTGCTATGAAAATTATTATCCTGAAGGGACAGTAAACCTATTTTTGAAGATAGGTTTAAGACTATCGTACTTCACTTAACTGCTTTTCCCTTTCTCATGTGATTTATAAGGTCTTCCAGCACTTGTGGTACCAACATTTGTTTGTGAATTTTATTGCCCTCAAAGCAGTCACTGATTCAAATGACAGGCCTACTCTTTGGTCTCTGCAAAGCTGTATTTTCAGCAGACTATACGACCCCTTCTTCTCTCCATTGCTCTGAGCTTCTCTCCCCAGGGCTTCATTTTGTACCTCAAGCTCCGCATGATCAAAAAATCAACTCTTTGCAAAGGCAAGAGTAATGCACACTTTAAACAAGCATAATAGACAATGCAGGAATTTATTAAAGGAAAGAACTCATGATAAATGTACAGAAAATAATTTGGTCCTGCTCCTCAATAAAGGAATGACAGGTATGTATCAGCAATGATGATTAAAAAGCTGTAATGTACACAAGAGTTGAGCATCGTTTATTTCCTTTGGAAGCCTTTTTTATAATAGCAATACTTCGCCAATACTAATAGCACTGCTGCAAAGGCAAGTGTCATAGTTCCTCCTCGGATTATTTACATGATTCGTGAAGAGAGCTGGCTATGTACAAGCCATGAAATCTAAAAATCTCAGAACCAGCTGAGCCAGTCCACTAAGAAACACCACCAGGGCTACACTGAGGAGATGAAAATTATAGTGAGAAACAGACATGAGAAATGGGCTGAAATCCTCTGAGGAGGAGGCTGAGCTCAAATCTCTCGAGTGAGCTGCTCATCACTCACCTAGTGGATGTTTTCATTGAAATAGTTTAATCAAACCTGTGCTGAATACACTTATTAAATCAGGATCCCCATATGCCATAGGAAACTGAACAAAGTTGCTATGTGAACCCAGAAAAGGACCTGGTCACGAGAAAGTCATTATGCAGTACAGCTTGACTAAGACTAGACTGAGTCCCCGGGCAAATATTTACTAAAACTGCTGTGGCAGCAATGAAGCACTAGTGGTTTAACATACTGCTCTTCTTCCTATCCCTGCTCTGCTGCTTCCAGGTGACTCTGCCACTCAGCACTGCCTCTGCAGGGACATCAGTGCGTTATTTTGAGAACCTCTTCAGATGCTCCAATGCAAAATGGGTGGTGTAGCTGTTAACGCTGCAGGAGAGTTGTTTGGGTTTATGAACCAAAGGTACCCTTAAATTTCCTAATCTGCAACATGTAGACATGTGCCACTATATTCAAAAGAATTACTCTAGTGCCTAAATTTAAAGCACTTCAGGATCAGAGTCTTGGTAATTTTCTTAGTATTACATGAGCTGGCTGTGACAGTACAAGGCTTTGAACCTCTTTCTTTTGAAACAGAGTTCAGTGTCTTAACCACAAGACCACAGGTATTCAGTGAGAATGTTCATTAATGTTTACAACATGTTTTAAGATCTGAAGATGGAAAATACTGTTGAAGATACTTTAACAATAGCTTACTTTCTGTGGAGCTTTTTAAAGAAACAACTGCTCAAGTAATGGGATCTTTCCCTTCCAGTTACAACCAGTCTTTGGCTGCAGTAACCAGTTGCAATACCGGTGTAGATTTCACTTGAAATTTACATTAGAATACATGAAAATTAGTGCAAACAAACAAACAAGAAGTTTTTGCTCAGATTTGGGGGATTATTTCTAATGCTAAAGAAATATTTAAATTAATCATTTATTTCCTATTATTTAGGAGGTAGTATTTTATTTATTTCCTCTTCCTCCTCCACACACTTCTCTCATACTTCAGAGTTGCCAAATAAATTTAAGCTATTAAGAAAAATAGCTAAATTATTTGCATGCCTCACATGCTTTAAAACGAAAGAGATGAGAGGAAAACAGCAAAGAAGAAAAAAGTGAGAAATTCTGTCTTCTTTTTTTAAGACCAAGTAGCTGCTAAAAAGTCTGTTTCGAGTTCACCAGTCCACCACTACATAAGCACAGAGACCCAGATTCAGGCAGCTGAGCTTTAAATCCCTTTGTTTGTTGTTTCCTGATGTCCAAAGACTTGGGCAAGAGGGGAAAGGGGACCTGGGAGTGATTTAGGCGGAACACAGGCTTCTTGAATCTGGGTCTTTAAATACAATACATAAAGAACTATCAGCATCCTCCTTGTAAGAGTATCTTTGCCTTTCCATTAGTAAACTCCTATCTCTTAGACCCTGCTGTTGGGGAGCAGTGTGTGCTGGCATTGTCTCGAATGCGGCAGAGAGTGAGTCTTCCCTGCTTGAGCCCATCCGGCTCCCTCAGCAGGATCAGGCTCCTTCTGATGCTGCATCATCACAGGCCCCTTCCATGCGGGTGCCAGCGGGGGCCAGGCTGTAGTACCTGCGGACAGAGCTCTTCCAGATGGTTTTCCAGGTACGTTGATGGCACATAAGGAGATGTCAATGTTTTAGTTACTGCTCTGCGTACAGCTTGTGTGAAGTTAAAAAACACTCCGCTTTTCCTTTTGGCGCCACAGCCTGTGAAACCTGACCCTCTCTGCATAGGCATTGGGCAGAACGGGGTACGAGTCTCCTTCTGTGTGTATTTGATAAATGGCTGCTGCACAAACATCCGTAACAGATGGAGCAGACATTGCTCCTGCTAATTTTTCAAAGTACTTTTGCTGCTCTTGCAGCATAACTGTTTCTCTGCTAGTGTTAAACTTGTAACAGTTGTTTTCCATTTGGGAACATTATTCTTCTGTATCTTGTCAAAATCACTAATGGGGTGTGTTCTAGATAAATCTCTCTCCTTTTGTACATTTGGGTGGAGAAAAGATGACCAATTAATTTTTTTTTGCTATTTTTGTATTAAAAACAATAAAAAAAAGTTGCCATTGAGCTTCCATTTAAGTACTGACATTGATGAAACTTTTAATTTTACACAAATCAGTTTCTGTGCTCTGTTTATCTGACAGTCATCCAGCTTCATGCTTGGGTAAAGGGATTCAAGGCAGGATAAAATAAATTCAGAATCCAATTTTTATTTAACTATCAAAAATATTCTGTAGAATTTATATTCTACAGAATAGTTCTAAAAACTTCTAAAACACGCTATCTCATCACAAGGTGCAGTAGAAGAAAGTAATTCCATTCAGTGATTTGAGCCTATCCTACTACAATCATCTAGTAGACTAAGAAATGTAAATATATTGAAATGTGAGGCCTATTTCTGAAAGAAACAAGTTAATCGATGAAGTTAAAGGGATTCTTTTTTTCTTTGGGTAAAAGACCTCAGAGCACCTTCCTACTTACTGCGTAGCCTAGCTTAGCACGCCATCATCATTTTTTTTCTCTGTCAGCAGGCAGTGGCAACCTTTACCTAACTTGGAACTTTATGTAGGCTGTTTGAAACCTGGACAGAACAGAACAAAACAAAACCAACCAAACAAACAAACAAAAACCCAAGGACAATTCAAGTATAAAAGTAATGCAGCTCTATTAATAAGTAGTGCAGAAATCTTAAAATGGAATAAAAACCTACAAGTCAGGTGGAGCTGGTAAATGTTAGTCTTGCTGGATTAACTCTCTTTATTGATAGACCACCCATAACCATTGTCCTTTTCCAGCAGTATGTGTTGTTCTATGGCCAACTGTAAATACACCTAAAATGAACTGAATTTAGCAAAATCATTAGAAGCAGTCCGGCATCCATCTCTTCATCCGACTATTCATTGCTTACTCCTTTGTACTTAGAAACACTTAGGGGCTTAGAAATGTTTCCATTAACTGAAGTTAGCAATTTAGTTTTCTTTTTATAGTTATTTCAAATATTTAGAAGAATTCAACATTTCACAGCAATGCAAGATTGTTCAAGTGGTTATGAGATTCAGTGATTTGGTCTAGGTCATTAAGAGTGGGATTAGAATTCATATCCTTTTGCTGCTTCTTCATCCTAACATCCAAAATTTCATTCAAGGTAAGACGTTTTATAAAGTCAGTCTGAGTTGAAATTATTGTTTTTGTTTTACTTAAGAGAACTTCATTGCTTTATCAAAATCATTCTGAATTCATGAGGGTATGACCTGAAATGACAATATGCTTTAGCTGATTGATCAAGTCCCCAGCCTTTGACTCTCTCAAAGGGGTACACCATAACCTTCTATGCCTACATGTATACAAAAACAAAGATCCTTCACTAACAGTTCTGGTATCTAGACGAATAGTTGGATGTTGATTCTTGTTCAACAACAGTTGCCCCATTAGTTGATTTTTTTTTTAATTATATGATTATAGAACCAAACCCAGTTCTGTACCTGACTCACTTTTGAGTCATTTAATATACCTGTTGCAATTTCCAAATCAACTTTAAAATACTTACTGACCTTACTGAGAAGTCCTAAATTCTAGCAAAATGGGGTAACATTCTTACAGTTACTGTAAGTCCTAATGACTTGCATGGACCATGTGCGTAAGTAAGAGCCTATTTGTAAAGTTATATGTAAATAGTATTTTTTTTAGTAGTGGTAGTAGTAGTGATGTACTCTAAAGCATTATGCATGGCAAAGGGGCAGGGAATGATTATTCCCTAGTAACCTTCTATGATGAGCGGTAGAGGCAAATTTATTTCTCTAGCCAAATAATCTTTTTCCTTTATATTTTTAGTTTGCCAATTTTCAGTTTTCAACTGTGAATCTTAAATGAATAAATGTATAAACCTTCCAAGAATCATATGATGAAATACAGTGAGACTTTCTTAGCCAAAGCTTTGTCAACCAGGATAAACAATCCTTTTAGTCAAAGATACAAATTGCAATATGTTGACCTTTAAAAAAATTAGATCACTAAGAAAAATAACTTTCTGTGGCCATGAACAAAAAACACACTTTTTAAACTTGGTATGTGACCTTTGGCTAATCAGCTGTTTATTCACCCCTCCAAAGATAAGTAACAGTGGTTACCTCTGTTTGCAAAACGGGTTTAAGATTTAAATCTATCTCACTTCTGGCAGGAAACTTTGCTGTGCAGAACTGCTTTCTGTGCAAACTCACACTTAGACAAAAGAGCCTTCTGCTTAAGTCTGACCGCAATCCTAAGGCCCATCAGACTGCGCTGAGTACTCAGAGCCTGGAGCTACAGCCTTGCCCCAAAGCCTTGGCCCCGTTGGAAGAAGTCTTTCTCAAGCAGAGCTACCACGGACATGGATGTTTTTGGGACATGGATTTAAACCCAGGATATGGTAACTGTTAGGATGCAGTAAGGTGCCTTTTAGAAGAGCAAATTAGAAGTAAGGATTTGCATTAAGCTCTCATACAGCATAAATTGTTACACAGAGGGCACAGTGACAAAAAAAAAGTTTCTAAATTTGCCCTTAAATCCAGTTGCATGCTCAAAATCCCCATGTTTTCATTTGTAAGGTCAGAGGTACACTGGGTGCTCTTAGGTTACCTCATATATATCTATGACTTTTGGCAAAATAAATTTCAAATGCTACAAGTGGCAATATCACTGCAACTCCTGTGCCACCTTTTTAATAAAAAAATGACTTCAACGTAGTATAGTGATTTGGTGTAGGCAATGCTAAAAGCCAAAATCACAACCCTTGCCATGTGTAATCCTGCACTAGTTGCCAAAAATATCTAGACCCTAAAAGGATGATGAAATAAATTGGGTTTAAGGGCTCTTAGTACTAGAAAAAAAATATGCAAAAAACACATTGTGTAATCTGCTGATTTGGCCTAGATAGATCTTGTTGTGTTATCATTGTACCAGCAGGTTTTGTGCTACATCAACCATTTTCTGTTACCCTGTAGCCTGCCTAAAGTTTCAACAAAATCCATATTGTAGATGTAGGTAACTCTAATAGAAATACGATCATCTACCTACCTATCATGACTGATCAAGACCCAGTCTGGTAATCTGGTAGTACACAGATTTGGTATTGAAAACCATGGCCTAAAAGATGGGGTCAATCAGAGTGTTTTTAGATAAAATGGCAAATCTGGTGTTAAAATAGACTAAAACCAACCTATCTGTTGAAATGGTGTTAAACAATCTTAATAATTCTTTTTTTTTTGGGGGGGGGGGATGGGGGGTGTAACTCTTTCCCAGCAGAAAAAGTTTTGAAAAAGTTTTTCGTGTTATAAAGAACTACCTGTCCTCCTTCAGCAACCAGGGGTTAAAGGTGATGTAAACATTGTATAACACCCTCTGATAATTTGACAAGGTAGAAGTCGTGGGGTTATAACTGTTCTATAACCCTTCCCTGCTAGGTGCTATGATGGCACACAGCTTTGTTTCCATTTCTATGGAACCACGGTCTTAGTTCACATGAACTGTATTCACCAACCATCCATGCAAACTGAACTGATATCCCTTTGCAAACCTGTCTGTTAAGGAGAAAAAGAAAAAAAAAATGAAGAGAGCAGGGAATCAGTAAATGGTTAATTTGAACATTCTTCTGAATCACGTCACTGTAACAACTGGAAAATTATAGCAAATGAAGAAAGGTGCACTCTTGGAAAGGCAGTGTTCTGGTCCTTGCTGCGGAAATGAACACCACACATGTTGGTTGAATATCAGAGTAAAGCCAGCTTATTTAAATTTATTTAGGTAATGTGTATGTTTTTAACAGAAATTTTATTCTACAAACAGAAGTACTAATTGTATCAAGTCAGCTGGCTACTAATCTCATCTCAAGCGAGGAAGAGATTGAGGTGATGCAATTATGGAAAAAAAACTCAGAGAACTGTTGTAATCTGTGCTTGAAAAGATAAGTATGGGTAAGCAGCTCAGATAAATCCCCTTCGAGGAACTGGAGACGCTCTTCTCTCCCCCTGCAGCCCCATCTCATTCATCCAGAGCAGGCTGTAAAGGAGCTAGTATTGAGGGACGTAATGAAATTAAAAAATACAGAGTCATTACAATACCACACTGTTTGTGTGTATACACAAATATGTATAAAGTAGATTTGTTATTTGGAAAGTTATAAAAAGATCCAACGAACAATCAATCTATCAAATTTGCAATCTGCTAACAAGATCTGCGTGTCTTACTCTCACGATATGGTGCTCATCCAAGTAAGACACAGGGACTGGCCCAAGATGCATGACAGAGAAGGATGACAGCAGATGAACAATCCAAACACCAAGAGTGAGAGACATTTGCTTTCCTTCCTGCAACCTTGGGAAGTGTCTGTGCAGTTAAGACAGAAGCACTGCAACCTTAACCACTGTGAAACCATTAAAGGGGCACACAGTAAGGTCCTTCTGTTTATTCAGGCCTCTCCAAGAGGTAAGAGCTGCTTTTTCTTGTTGTTTTTCTTTTAAGTTTCAAAAGCACATGTTCCAATGGGGAATCAGCAAACTTTTGTTGCACCAATATTAGAGTTGTAATGAATTGCACTTTAATCTTCCAAACATGCAAAAAGTTAACTGGCAAGCATAAGATTCAGAAGCTAAATGACAAATAAATAAACCAGCTTTAATGAATTCACCTCACAAACAAGAACTAAAAAAAGGTTTTCAATCACCCTCTAACAAAAAGAATGAGTGCATTATGAGTTTTCAGGTAAACATACACAGTTACTGTCATACTGTGCTTGACTGTGTTGCCACACATGCACACACATGTATTTTCTTTTCCCCATTTTTTATTGCCCGAAATTAAACTTTTGAGGTGTCTTTCATGGACAGTCCAATGATTGGAAATGCAGCCCCAGCTGCTTGCCTACTCTCAGATATCGCCAGACTCAAACTTCAGTCCTACCATCCCAGAAACTTCCCTCTGCTCTTTTGGACTGAGGAAGAGGAGCCTGTTAAAAATATCTGTTTTCCCCATGTCTCCTTGCTGCTTATCTACTGGTGGAAAAGTTTTTCTAAGCGGGGTTACCTCAGTAAACTGAATTAGGGATTATATTGACTTCAGGAGGTGACCAGAAGTGAAACATTTCCTTTGAGGAAGGTGAGGAAGGTGCACTGGAAGGCTTCATGTTGTTCCACAGTGAGAACAGTAAAACAGAAATAGCCTTCTGCAGTGAATTGGCCTCCCCACCCAAAGGCTCTTTTTAGTGCAGGATTCAGAAATTGAAAAAAGCAAACATGCCAATATTGGGCAAAGAGCGGTTGAAGGAAGCCTGCAGTTGTTGCTAAAATTGCCATAGGGCTCTGACTCCTGGACAGCAGCCACTCCAGTGGGCTCGGCCATCCAGGCACCGCTCCACCCTATGGAGCTCCCACCCTGTGGCGGTCACCACTCCCATGGCAGGGAGCTTCACGGGGCTCCCAAAACGCCGCTGCTGTGCAGGCTGCAGCCAGCCCTGGAAACCTGCAATGAGGAAAGCATCCTGCGTGGACAGGGCTCCCTCTCCTCAGGGCATCCTCAAAGGGTCTCGGTTACGCTACTATTTCAGACCTTCCATTTTGTGCTGATTTACACACAGTGAGATCAAAACTGGTGCACCTTTTAGCCACTAATGCAATTAAAGGGTTAGGTAACAGTTACTGCATGTTTTGGGGACTCTACTACTTTAAAGACTGGTGTTAGGCATCAGTAAAAAGGCAGAGCCTGGGAAAGTTAATCAGAGTTTACAACACGTTCTCTTTTCCATAGATAAACAGTGTAGACTGAAAGTTCATTTGTCCATCTATATAGACAATACGGAGATATACCAGGCCTTATAGTCTTGTATAAATGTTAAAAAGCAACTATAAATGTGAAAAGAACAAGTATCAAATAGTAATTTTTTAAGTAGTGAATTCATGTAACTCCGGAAATTATCCTGTTTTCCCTTTTTGCTTTATGATACTCATTCACACAGCAGCTGAATTTACTTTCATCTGGAATTTTGGAGGCCTGTGTGGCACATCTGAGAGATAAACAGATTCATACCCTGTTTCTGATCCCATTTCTGTTCTAGCACACTGTGCACCACTCTGGTACGAAGACATTTCAGCTTTGCTTCCTGCAACTGTTGACAAGTATGAATAGGCAGAATGCCTTGCAGCAGTTCTAGTCAAACTATTTAAACCCCAAATGCACGGTTTGATATTTACGTTTAGAAACTTGCAGAAGGCAAGACCGAAGCCATCGTGACACCACCAATGATGAGGGGCTGTAAAAGCAGCATCGAGGTAGACATCAGTATTCAACCACTGCCTCAAGCTTATCTCTATTGACCAACGGAGAAACAAACAACCAAACCAAAAACCAAAAACTTATTTTCTT
>VZSV01000181.1:428327-450418 GCA_013398735.1 Nothocercus julius | reverse complement strand
CGCGGGATGGGAGCGGGTGCCGGGGGCAGAGCCTGAGCGGCCGCGTCCGTGTCCGTGTCCGTGTCCGTGTCCGTGTCCGTGTCCGTGTCCGTGTGCGGCGGAGTGCGCGCGGCGGCTCCCGGCCGGAGCTCGCCATGGAGCCGGTGACCAAGTGGAGCCCGAAACAAGTGCTGGACTGGACCAAGGGTGAGCGGAGCCCCGCGAGCGGCTCCGAGTCTCTGCGGCGCCGCCGGCTGCCCGGGCGCCGGCGGAGGTGTCGCCTCCCCGCCGGCTGCCGCCCTACCTGGCCGCGCTCGCGTCGCTTTGCTCCTAACTCGGCTCTTTCTAAAGCGGGACGGGGGTGCCGGGCTGGCCTGGCGGCGGGGCCCCTGCGTGTGTGCTCCGCCGCCGCTCGCTGCCCTGCTGCCGCCTCGCACCGAGGTGCGCGGGGCTCCCCAGAGCAACTGGTGGCGCCTCAAGCCGAGCGCGTGGGTGGAAAAGCTCCGCGTTTCCGAAGTTAGGCAGAAACTTTAGTCCAGCCGCGGTCAGCAGGAAAAGGAGTTGGCGCGGAGCAGTGAAGCGATTGGAGCCGCGGACGCGCACTTTTATATATATATTTATATGTGTGTGTGTGTATGTATGTATTCATGGTGGGGCGTATCTGCAGTTTGGTGCCGTAGGAGGCCAATGCCGTTTTGTCCCATCAGTCTGGACTCTGCCAGCAGCCGTCGGTTCCTGTACTGCTGCCTGCTGTGTGGCGAGTCCGTCTAAAGGGAAATGTTGTGAATTAAGCGAGCGACTTAACATTTTATCAGATATTTTGCTGCTGCTGTATGGCCACATACCGAGCCTGAACATCGTTTGATACATGAGGTGTTCTCACAGGTTTTAGTGACTTGAAGGTGAGGGAAATGCCAGTCTCTTCTGGAGGTGGAAGTTTCCCTGGGTTAGAAGGAGCATTTGCTTCCAGCAGCCCTTGCTGCCGCGTGCCCGGAGCGATGCCCGTGAGGCTGCGTGCCTGTGGGCAGCGCTTGGCTGCAGAGCAGGAGGGCAGCCTCGGGTCCGCACCGGCATCCAAAGGCTGGATGCTCCGCGGTGGGAACACGTGTGCCAACGCTGCTGTGCCCGTGACAGGCCCTCCGGTAGCCCCGCTGAGAAGGGGGCTCCACAAGCCTGTGCGTAAATAACATCCTGAGAAAGGTCCTTCTCTCCCTGGGTATTGGTTTAGAAAGGAGCGTATTGTCTCAGTGAAATAATCCTCTTACTTTGGCATGTGGAATATTTGTGCAATGCTTTATCCTTACTGTGTTTGTCCTCTTGGGCACTGAACGCTGGTTACCGTGCCAGGTTAAAGAGTAAACCTGCTAATCATTTTAAAAGGTTTTATTATACTTAAGCATGCTTGGCGTGCTTTCTTGCATAATTTATTTTACTTGCAGGTTCCTTGTGCAGGTAACGCTTTACTTGGGCTCTCAATTAGGATTATGCAGAATAATTTGAGGCCTGGCTAAAGTTGGAAGGTGCATCTTCTGACTAAGGCTAACATGTGTCCTTTGAAATGCAGAGGAATAAATTAAATACTTTTGGTGACTTCTGTGGCTGCTGTTGTTTTCCAGTTTCCCAGATGGCCTCTTTGGTGCCCAGCGTCATTTTGCCTCATTCCCTTCATGACAACCTTGCAGTAAAGAAATGAGATGTGGAAAAGTTTTATTCAAGATTGCACTTTATTGTAGATTCCACAGAGATTATAGTTCAAAAATACTGAATTTTATGTTTAACCGAAGACCTGTATTTGTATGTTTCATCTTATGAATATTATTTGTGGTTCTTAAAGTCAGCTTTCTAAAATAGGCTGTCAGCAACTGTATGGAGGGAAGCTTATCCTGCGTGTTTGGCTCTGCATGCCATCCAGGAGGTGATACCATTATTGTCACTGAGCTCTGGGTCAAGCTCTGGGAAAATGTGTTTTGTCTAGTGATATTCATGGCCTATGCTCAGGGCTGAATGATATCAATAACTATGGTGGGAGATATCAGCCCTCAGTGGCGAGATCGGCTTTGCAGATAATGGTGCATGCTCGTCAAACAGATAAAAACATCTTCGTGCAAGGAGTAGTGGAAGTAAGTGGTCTGGTTTTAGTCCATTTCAGTTTTAAAGCTCAAAAGTATTTATTCAAAAAGATTTTTTATTCTTTTTTATTTCAAAGCTCTTTACAGTCAAGCATCTATAAATTAGTGTTTAATTACAAAATTATTTTTTCCAAATCAAGTAAAGAAACCTCTGCCCCCCACATTCCTTGAAATATAGTCAGGAAAATAAAAGGCAGTAATTAAATGCTCTGACCACTGGTAAACAGTCAGTGTATATTCTTGGCTTCCATAGGAGTTTAAAAAAAAAAAAGGGGGGGGGCTTTTTAAACTTATTTTTAAACAGGTCAACTCTTGTCCTGAGGAATTATATTCTGTGCTTATTTGAACTGCTCTGTTAGAGAGAGAATCTAATTTTAAATCACAGAACTTAACTAGAGTTTAAACTAAACATGGATATTTTTAACTTGTGGTAGTCAGGCTTTAAATAAAAGTGCTTTGTTTATCGTTAGCAGCTCCTAACAGCTGATAGAAAAAGCAGTGGCTTGTATTCTCTTGTTAATTCAGACTAGAAAGCCACTGTTTTTTTGTGAGCCAGGGTGTTTTTTCTGGCAAAGACCTCTGTATTGACAGCAGCAGGCTCTGTAGCTAGTAAAAGGGGCACAGCTAGATTGAAGCTGCTGCTGAACCATTGTGCTTTACTCCCTAATAGCACAGAGTTTAGATGGAGCATTTCTCAAGTCTTTTCTAAGATGTCACAAGTTTTTCTAGCTGCAGAATCAATGTTTGAGAATCATGTAGGCATTTTCTTGTTTTTTGAAGTCCAGGAGTTGTGATGGTTTAGGTGTGAGCTTCTCTGACACAAATTTGACAGTATTTGGGGGCCACCTTCAGTAGTGAAAAAATACATCTATATGTCAAATTGCTTGACAAAGCAACTTACTTTTGCTTTGCTTGCTTTTGTCAAGTCAAGTTACTTGACTTGCTGTGGGGTTGTCATGGAGTTGATGCTGGTTTAAGGGTACAGGCTGCTCCGATCTCTTGAAACAGATTCCACTGAGGTAAAATACATAATAATTCAGGTTACTGTAGGTTGGGTACATGACCGCAGAAGTGGAATCCACAGCTGGAGTACTAGTACTCATTACCGGCCTGCCGTTTCCCTGGCTAAGTTGGGTGCAGAACCCACCAAGAAGCCCTTGAATTACCTAAAAGCGTACGTGTAGTAATCTCGAGCATAAAAATGGCACGATTTTATTGGCATAGCAAGAATTTGCAGGAAAGGGGAGAACCTAAATCAGAGCAGTCTGCTGATAGGGAGAAACCTTCCTGATCTGGGAAGCCCCTGGCTACTCAAAGCTTTATAGCCAAAGTCATTCTTTAAAAGATGTGAGAGGAGGCAAAGTTGCACAGGGTATAGATTCTCCTGTGTGAAAAAGGCCACTTTCTTCTTAAAGAACATCACCAGTTTCTCCTCTTTGTTTTCTGTAGCCTGTTGTCCCTCCTCTCCCTACCTCCAGGTAACATATTTGTGCGAGCTGTGACTTCCAGCCAAATTTTACACGGTAAAGACAGTTTGCCATGCTTGTGGTTAACTGCTCCTGTTGTTTTGAGCCTCCATTACAATCTGGCCTTTGTTACTGTAGTTGTAGACTCAGCTAGCTCTGGATCACGCTGACACTTCAGTCCTTTTATTGCAGTCTAGGTTCAGTTGCTCCCTTACTCTTAATAGTTCATGGGTACCGTTTGTGCCTGTTGCATCACCAAATACTCTGGTTTCCATTCCTGGTGAATCTTCAGGGCTGATGTTTTTGGAAGTCTGCCTTGGAGAAAGAATAGAAATATGCTCGTTTGTTGATAGTTAGCAATTGGTTGTGAGGGCGGGTGTTCTTTTTTTAGTGCTATCGTACTTGCTCAGTGAGATTTCAACAAGGTCAGGCATGTTAATTGTGTATTCTGGGAGCTGCAAAGCATGGTAGGATTTTGGAAACAATTGTGAGTGACACAGCGCTAAAATTATTATTTATTAATTTTTCTAAGCTTTCCCCTTCTTTTTAAGTACTGTCAAGTGAACACTGTTGTGTTCTAGCTATTTGGGAAAACACTAAACCCCATGTTTTTTTCCAAGACCGAATGAGAGTTATGCTTTTGGTGAAGCAAGTCTAGAGAAAACCACCCTAATCTGGGATGCAGAGGAATTTTTTTTTCTGTGCTTGGTTATTTAAAAATATTTTTAAAGAACTTTTGTTAAATAGATAGGAAATGGCATTGAATGAACTCTTTCTCTTCAGATGCCAGCTGAAACTTTGAGCAAACATGGTCAGTAATGTTTTATTAGCAAAAATTGAAATATTAAATAGATCAATTAATTGTAGGGTAAAACTTGAAATCAAGTTGCACAACCAGTTTGTGCTACTGCCTTCTTAAAATTATTCATTTGTTATTGCTGAGGGTCAGTGAATGCGTGGACACAGAGACCAGCTCCACCGGTTTGTTTTGATCCGTATGTTTACTCTTTTTTTTTTTTTTTTTCCCCCTTCTCTCCTGTTTTGTAGTTTCTTGAGTTGCTTGTGGGTTCTGAGTTTTGTTTTTGTTTTGTTTTTCCCTTTTAATCTTATAGTGTTCATTGACAAGTTCTGTTTACTTTACCACTGACTGGCTGTTGAAACTACTTCAACCAGAGATCAGAAATCTAAAAGTAGAATTTTGTCAGCATAATAACTTTAAAAGCAACATTTGAAATGCTAAAGCCACAATGAGTATTACTGGAAAGTTTATTGTAGCCTTCATAAAGAAGTGCAGTGAAATTCTGAGAGTGAGTTTTAGGATAGGAGAGTGATAAACATAGGTAGTAGCATTAAAAAGCCAGGGTGCTTGCTCAGCACCACCAGAATACCAAGTAGAATTGAAAGGTCTTTCAACTCCACAGCAGTAGGTGCAGAGATTCACCAATATATCAGTTGTTTTTTCTTCATTCTTGAACAGTTTTCTTAAGTGACACCAAGTCTTTGGTGGCATCTGCTTGAGATTTCAGTAGGGTGCGTGTCAGGTTTTCGTAACTGTTTATTCTGTGCCCATTCCTTATGTTTCTAATATGGAGTGTCATGCAGAAAGTTTCTCTTTCAAGCATGTAATTTCTTTGGTCAACAATAAGGCCTCTTTTTGTCTGTGCATTGTCTAGCACATTGCAAGAGGTAATGGAGGACAAAGTACAGGGTACGAGGTAAAATGCCTGTTTAAATTTGTCTTATTTTCTTAAGTAGAAGACCTTGAAAAATGGTTGTTATCTAGCAGATGCTACTGGATGAATTGCAGTTATGAGTGATGTGTGCATGCAGCTTGTCAGCAAGTATTCACAAGTATGCAGGACTTTCTGGCTTGCGCACTCATTTATTTTCATTTCTTAAATCTAAATTGCTGGATTGCCCCATTTTAATCAGATGAGTTCCTTCCAGGCATGTCAAGCTGCATGCAGGCACATCAAAATGACTAGCAGCAGTTAGGGAGAGCAGAGAAGGTGGTGGGATCGCTCCGCTTCCCACTTCCATCATTATCTCGGAACAGGTTTTTCATTTGCTGGGAAGCTTTGCACAGAAGAAATGCTAATAAATATATCCAGTGTTGCAGACAATGTCATATAGACAGGCATCGCCTCGCTTGAGGTTTAGTGTTTCAAGCCTCTCTTCCCTTCATCCTCCAGTTATCCCAAGTATGTAAGCCCTGGCAAAAGGAGGAGGCAGTGAGAAACTGCCTTTTGAGAGGAGAAAGGATGGGTTGACAGGAGCTATAGTGCCCCCGTAGCAACCTGTCATGTGTTCAGTTCTTCGGGCCACGGCTTGTGATAACAGGATTCCTCACAAATTTTAGTGTATTTGTCCTGTACGCAGGACTTCAGTGAGAGAAAGGAAATTCATATGAAATCTCTATCCATGTGATGTTAGGGAGGCTGTATAAGCCTTTCGACACTTGGGCACTCATTTCCAGACTGAGGTGACTCCTGAGTGAAGGGCTATATATCATTCAGAGCCCTGGGCTGCGCTTCCCTTTACATGAGGAGTTTGCCTGCAGGTTTCCACGTGCCTGCCCCATCCTTCCAGTATGTAAGCAATAACGTTTCACAGCTTGGAGGATCCTTAAGAGATGTATGGAATCTGTCTGACCTTTCTTACTGGTGTTAAGCGTTCACCACCTATTAAACTACATATTTATGGTGTTGGGAAATGCAGTTGATTCTTACCAAATGTCACGTGTGCTGGATGAAACAAGCATCTGTATTTCATTTGGTGAGAGTTAATTTGCTGACCTTTAACTTTGGTCTGCAGACATGCCTTTGGTATCTGAGTTGTATTATAACACTGCATTAGTGTTGAGTTCATATAATGTCCCCTAAATGCTTCTCTGATGTCCTTTTACATGACAAAAATTCTTTTCTCTGTCACTGCTCTTTATTTTTGAGGGGCTATGTCTTCTGCTAGTAGTTAGGTGTAGGTAAACTAGGTGTCTGTTGTGCTGTTGCAATCCAAGCTCTGTGGCATAAATGTGATCTTATCTCACCCCTTGATCAAAGGGAAGAACTCCATTTAAAATGTAATTGGTGCTTATCAAGGACTAAGGCTTCTGCTAAAGCAAGTGTTGATAAACGCCTCTAGGCTAATTTGAGCCTGATGTCTTTCTTGGGTGTGCAAAATGAATCTTGCTTAGGTTGCCATCCTATCCTTAACGCTAATGATACCTCTTTTCTTATCATATCGTGTCTTGTATTACTGGAATGAAGCTTGCTGGGTGAAAGCTTTATGAAAAGTGCTGTAATATGCCCTTTTTGTCATTACCTAAAAGATATCTTAGATTCTGATACAGATGTTTTCCCAGCCAGAAAAGAAGGGCAAGGCTCACTGTATTGCCTCCTTTGGGTATATTATGAGTTTAGTGGGCTAATGAAACAGAGTGGTTAAGGGCTTCTCATGGGATTCTTCCTACCTTTGGTGGCTGGTAAAAGACCTTACTGTAATAAAAGAGGACTTTCTTCAACTCCTATATTACTGCATTTGCCAGGGTTCTGGTTCCAGAGAGTCTTGTGTTCTGAGCTGCAGCTATTGGCAATACAATTTTTTCCTCCTTAAACTAGTATAGTGAAAAAGCTGTGTCCTCCTGACTGTGATGGCAGAAAGGGAACCCTTGGGTTACATCTGGGCTCGTAAATAAAAGAATGAAAAATGTCTAGTCTCTTTCAGTGGGGTAGCAGTGCCTGAGCAGGCACCTTAGCAGTGTAATGCTGAGAGGAGAGGTGTTTTGCTTTCGGTGTGGGGAAGGGAACAATAAAGGTTGGAGTTTTTTTTTTTTTTTTTTTTTTTTTTTTTTCTATGTAGGACTTACTCTCAGGAAGGAGGTCTATAAGGGCAAGTTTAGACTTGTCAAAAGAATGTGGACTGGAAAACATGTGCAGTGGCCAGGGGAAGGAGCTTGCCCTGAGTCCGGTAGGGAAAAGTGGAAAGCTAGTGAAGTGGACCAGTGTGTACTCTGAAGAGGTCGGTCACTTACCTTCTCCCTGAATATTTCTCGTGCTGTGTATTCCCTGCTTCACTCACCACTCCTTTACAAGGTGGAGAATTCTTGTTGTTTGCATCCCATTAGTTTCATGAAGCACATTTAAGAGAATTATGACAAAACATAATACTTAGTAATAGTTGGCATTCCTAAAGCAGGCTGTAATGGAAATTTTGGTTGAAAGAGGAGACAAAAAATAAAGAGGACAAAAAAAAAAAAAACTATAAATTCTGTGTCCTCATGCCTTTTTTTTTTTTTTTTTTTCCTCCTCTCTCCTTCATCCAGATTGGTAGTATTTGACTTCATCTGGACTGACCAGACAATGCAACAGCATACTGCTAGTGAAATAAGATATCTGAATAAACACAAGGGCTTCATAGTTGCTTTATTTAAAAACAATCTTTCATCTTTTATCTAATTAGATGTTCTTTCCACTATTTTGGACAATGCTAGGTAAATAAATGTGTATGTGATCAAACCAAAATCAAACCCGACCATAGCCTTTCTATTTCTTCCTGGTTTTGGCTGCATCTCATGTTATCTCACAATTTGTCATGGTTGCATCAAGAAAGGGTGAAAAAAGAAGGTGGTTTGCCTGCTATTCTGGTTAGTATTTAACAGGAATCTTGAAGGAATGCTTAATTTTGTCATTTGGCTGCAAATGAGATTCAGTGCTTATTCAAAAGGGTAGGTGCGGATTTTGAAAATGTCCTGGTGCTCTTCCGTAGCAGATGCCCATTGCCCATGGGGGCTCTCAGTAGCCTATTCTTACAGTTGCTCTTACGGTAGTTTAAGGCTTCTTTACTGTGCTGCTGCTTACTGCTTTATGTGACCAGACTGATGCCATCTGGTAGGAATCTGGCAGGTTGCAGTACTTGGATGTATTTATAGTAATGCAGTAATGCTATATTCAGGTGTTTTTACAAGTGTCCAGAGAAGATGATCGGAATAGATCTATGAGAGACAAAGTCTCTGGGGGCTGATGGCATGTGGGCTGTGTGCCCCAGGCCATTCTTATCTTGTTTTAACTGTAATGCTTATTTAATCATTGTAATATCCTTAGTGCTTCAGTCTATTTCATTCTTACAGTATCCCTTTCAGTAGGAAGCTACTGTTAGTCCCATTTTATAAATAGGAGCTAAAATTGTGAAGAAATCAGTGTGTTTCTGCATTACACAGGGAATTCTAACTGACTTGAAATAGGTTATCTATGCACTAGAAGCAGCATTAGCATGGTCATCTCCTTGTCTGCTTTCATCTCCTAATATAGCTACCTTGCTTGTAAACTCCTGAGCAGGTTGTTCGAGCTACGTCAGCTGTGCATATGTGGCACTGCGTTGTGGAGCATATGGTGAAAGTGACTTGCCGCTGGTCACACAGCAGGCAGCATTCAGACCAAGATTAAGATATGATTAATTTAAACGTCTTAAGATCCTGCTCTGATTAGTAGAGCATAGAAAATGGTTCAGCTGACCTTGTGCTTAGTGTCTGTTTCAAGGTGAGTCGAATCATGCTCCAGGCTCTACAGAGTAGCTGTCTTCCATCCTGGGAGTTTGAGCATGTTAGTCTGCAATTGGATCCAACCCATGAAGTCTTCAGCAGGGGAAGAAGTCTTTGCAGGCCACAGTGACATACAGATCCTTCTTTCAATCTCCATAGGTCACTTTAGAACTGTAGTACAGGAAGTGCCACCCAAAATGAAGGCACGTGTTGCCCTAGAAATGATATGTGTGTTTGCAAAAGAAAAATGAGCAAGTCTATATTGCAGAGTGCTGAAATACTGCTGATCAGTAGGCAACTGTTGTACAGAAAAGTTCTTGAATAGAATCAAAATGATCTGGTTCATGCGAGAGCAGTAATTGTATCTTGTTATTCCACATCTCTGGAAAAATTCTGTACATTTTAATATCCATATCTTAAAATATTGTGTCTGAGTGTAATAACAGTTGCAAGTGTATTAATAACAGATCTTGTCTGCCGTTTTGCTCTGTCCAGTCTAGTCCAGTGTCTTAACTGGGTAGACTACATTGCAGAGGTCTTGTGTGAAAGGATGACTACCACCACATGTTCTTGCATAAAAAGGCAGTATTTGGCAGCTGTAACTTAAGTCAGGTGTACCTGATGGCTTTTAGATCTTAATGGTAAAACATGAGACGTGCACAGTAGAACCTTCCTATGTTACAGAGTTAGCCATTATGAGAAGCTCTTTGCAAACTGGTGTTGCTAGAATCAAGTATTTCTTGAAGTAGTTTGACTTAGATATTTCGGTAAACTGTTTAATATTGTATCTTCTCAGACCACTAACTTTCATCTCAAATTGTGAATTGCCTTGTTTCAAGAGGTACCAGTTTTACACATCCAAGATATTTAGGAACAGGTTGATATTTAGGAACCATTGTGGTCATAGTTGTGCTAGCAGTTTTGTGTGTTGGCTGTTAGCTTAGTAAGATTTGTACTGACATCTCAGCAGTTTAAGTGGAGAGAGATTCCATCTCCCACTAGAAGGGTCATGTGCTTGACGTGCCTGGAAACTTTTCAGCTGTCAGTTTTAGACGTACTTATTTCTGAGTGTGACTTTTTATAAATGGTTATAGGTTTTCCTCAAAATAATACAGCTTGGTTGCTGCAGAATGCTGAATGGACTGTGTGGTTTCTAACCCATTAGTAAATGAGCATAATGCAGATAATTTTATTAGTCAGTATCATTCTCAGTTTTCCAAGGAATAAGCATATGTTGAAATGATACTTGAAAATTCAGCTAATCTCTTGCAGCTCTACCAAAATTTATTTTCCTCTGTAATATTTCCTGCTGTCAATGGGTATTGTCAAAAATCTGTTAACTTTTGAAACTTGTAGTTTTCTATTAAGGTTTAGCTACTTATATTCTGTGTACAGGTCCCCCTAATCTCTCTAGTAGCTTTGTTAGCTGTGTATGAGGGTGTAGCCTACAGGTGCTTTTGTCACCTAGCACAACTAATCTTTGTAAGTTGCTGTATAGGAATCATGCCCTCACTGGAACCTTGTATTGGACTATATATATTTGTGTGTTTGTGTCTACATATATATGTATATATGTAACTGAAAAAGTTTCGGATGCAGACTTTTTCCCCTCCCCTTTACTACTGGAAGGGAGATAGGGCTCTGCATTGAGTTGGTGGTATTCTGGGCTTGCGAAAGACGCTGACAGGGCTCTTGGTCACCTGTGTTGCAGCTGATCTCAGTTACCTTTGGCTTTTACAGGTGTGTCTTACAGCTGACTGTTACGGTTGGGGAGTTGCACTTGAACTCTGAGGTCTCTGCTATTTTAGGAAGCATCATTATCTTTGAGTGCCTAACAAGAATTGTAACGTGGAATAATGAAAGCATGTTATGCAGTGAGTTGTTGGAGGCAGTGGCTTTAAATGCTTAAAGCTATTATAAAAATATGGGGAATCACAGAGGTTTGGTGGTTGACTGCTCAGTTGCTTAAATCTCACTTTTAGGCACAGCATGTTAAAAGGAAGGTGAGAAGTTTCACTGATACGATTTAAAATGCCTATTGTGTTGGTTGTCTTGAGGCAGGTGTCTTCTGCTGCACTGTCTTCTCTCTGGCTAGGTGTACTAACTGTATCAAACTTCTGCCTTTCTGTCTCCTTGTTGTTTTGAGTATATGCAGACTGTTAGAATGACCTCCATTCTTGGAGGTCTTTGCTGCCAGGCCTTAGCCTGGTCTTGCTCTGCGTATCTTCAGTCACACATGGTGGAGAATCTACTTTGAATGAATGCTTTTAAGCTTTCCCTGCACTCCTTTAAGATCTTACGTACTGGCAAAACTGTCTTCAAAGCTGTCAGTTGTGATGGCATCAACTTTGCAGTATGAAATGACTGCCTGTCCCATTGGAGCTTAGAGTCTCATTCACTGTGTCTGTGTCCTGTATATTTTAAGCTTCCTTTCCACATCCAAAGGAAGTGCAAAAAAGTGATTTTGCACTTCAGTTCTGTGTACTGGCTCATGGTAGGGATTCCTATATGGTATAGAAAATAATGCAAACAATAACTTTAAGGAAGTTAAAATTCTGAATGTAAACACTCTCTGTAGGTTTTCAACCTTAATAACACGTGTATGCAAGTAACGTATGCTGAGCAAATCCAGTAGTGACTCCTGTGGATTTGTCCATAACAGAAAGAGGTCTGCACTGTCAGCATTTTTATGTTAATTCCATTCAGTTTAATACAGTGTATGAATGTGATTAGCAGGTGATGACGGCTGGTGCTTCTCGTGGGCATGTACTTCTGCCTCCCTGGTGAGTGTGAGATTGTGAGGTGCTAGTCATAAATGTTTCGTAAGTGTCGGAGATTGTCATCTGAAACATGGGCTAGCTGTCAACTGCATCAGCTGTTGCCTTACAACAAACTGTTCCTTGACTAGCTCATGGGTGTAACAGTAATCACAGTGTTTGCAAGGTCCACAACACAAAGGAGAGACAATGTGAGTAATGGACCTTGCTGCAATCAACCAAAACAGTTCCACATGGTGGTGTGAGAAGGCAGCCAAACCATATTAAAGGGATCACCCCATTTCTTCTTGGGAGCCAAGGAGTAGTCAGTTTTGCAACATTCATTCTTGTTTCCACTGTGGGAACAGACATCAGAGTGTTAATTACTAGAGTTCAAGAAAAGGAGCTCTTGTGACTAATGAACTACTCCTTAAACCACAAAAACCTATAAACTTTTAAATGGCAAACTCTTAATGGCATGTTTGAGATGAAGGCCCTAGGGCAGGGGGTTGCTGCACGGTGTTAACCACATGAAGTTGTCAGATACATAGGCTTTGTACACAAGAGATACCAACAGTAATGTATAGAGGGTACTATTACTGCTTTTAGAAAATGCAATTACTTTGGGCTTAACCTGCATAAGGATAGTATTTATTTTTAAGGTCAACAAAGGCTTGACTCTGTGCTTGCTAAGGAGCATAAAAATTCTTCTTTAGAAGGTGGTGACCTATACAGCCTATAGATAGGGCCTTAAATAAAGTGCTAGTTGACAAGTTATACAGCATCCATCTTAGAAAATGTATTTCAAAGGGAACAATGGTGTTTCTCTTCAGTCAGTGTGTGTTTAGACCAACTAATACTATTTGCATTTTTTCTTTCCTTTTAAAGAGAGTAGGTATCCATTATGTTATAAAGAAGTTGTTGCCAACAGTAAACCAGATGTTTAGAGGCTTCGTAATGGGATGTGTAGCCTGGTGGAAGTCTGTCTCTGGATAAAGTAGACAGATGTATTTATTTTCTACTTATTTAATCTCCCAGTGGAGTGGGTTGGTTGTTTCTTGAGTTGTTGTCAGGGAGTTTTGCTACGCAGTTCTCCTAACAGCTTCCCTTCCTGGCCATTTCAGCAGAGGGCAAGACTGAGTGGGAGGACTGGCATGACTGACTGGTAGAACTGACTTGTCATAGGTGTCCTAGAGATGGTCAGGAGTTAAAGTTTAGCGCTTGCAGACCAAGATGTTGAGTTACATATCTATTAAAATATTTCTTTTGCCACAAATGTTCGCAATTCTGTGTGAACCACGTGGGATTTCTAGAGAGAATAATTTGGGAATAAGGTGACTACCATGTTACCCTCTTTGTATGTTTTACAGCATGTTCCATATGAAACTTTTACTATGTATTACATCATCCTACTTTTCTGTGGATTGCTTGCTCTTGAGATACTGCAACGTCTGTCAGTTTGAAATTATCCCTAAGAATAGTAACTGTATGCTCGTGGTAGTTGAACCTATATGACTACTTAAAGTTGAGGCTAAGTGACCAGTTACATGACCTCTGGGTGAATTTCTCAAACAGAAAATGCTTCCCTTTTCCTGTTTACATGATTTATTTTTCTGTGCTCCTTTTCCCTATCTAAACAGGCTCTTATCATCTTCATCCCCATACTTCCCCCATGGATGTGCTTATTGCCATTGCTTATTTTTTTTTTCTTCTTGTGGCTGTATTTCCCTCTATTCCCTGTATTTTCCTCTTATACTATTTTTTTCCTCACTTATTTTGCCATGGTGCTCTTACTTAAGAGCACTGTTACTATTTTCCATCTGTTCTATAGCATTTTTCAAAGGATTCCTCAATATAAAACATTCTTAGAAATGTCAAAGAGCAGAAAATGTTTGGAGGAATTGTAGTAATCCACAGGCTGGAAACTTTGATCATTTTCCAGCTAATAGTAAGCAGAAAACATGAGTTCCTGGTGGCCTCTTTGGGGATAGTTCTGAAATTGGTATTTCACAGCTTTCTACTTATGTGTTCCCATTGCTTATGTAGAGGGCACCATTGGAGTTGGTGAACTTTTCTAGAAGTTTCAGTAGAGAGTGCATGGGGATTGTGTCATCTTCGTAGTAGCAGTCTCTGGGAATATAAAGCAATACTTGCATAAAGACGTAGTGTGTGTGTGTGACGCATTCTTTTTTTGCTGTCGTTCCTATAACTTTAACAAGTGATAGAATATTTTTATAGTGGCCTTGTTTTAGAAAATAAACACTCCTTTCTCTTCTGCCAACACACTGTCACAAGACTTGTTTGCTTTCCCCACTGATTCCCATCAGCTGTAAGAGCTAAACATTGACTTGGGTGTAAATAAGGTCATTGTGGTGCCTGTTAGTGAAGAAAAAGGATGAACAGTGATGAAACAGATTTCCTTAAATCACAGTCCTAAATAAAACAGAGAGCTGCCTCCATTGCATACTTAATAATGAACAAGAATACTTTCTTAAGCAGAAAATCTATCTGGTTGTATGTTCTTCCCTAAAAAAAAGTAGCTCACTGAAGTTGTATTTGCAAACATGAATTCAGAAGTATCCTTTGGTATAGCGAGCACTTTTGGTGAATTGCAAATTTGAGTTTGTGGGGTAAGCAGGGATCGCTACGCAGCACTAACCGCACGGTAAGTAAATGTGTAGAACTCAAGACTGTGAGAGTAAAGTCTAGTCTGAGAGGGATATTGATCTCTCCCGTGGAAATATAAGGTTCTGTAATACTTTATCTGAAGTATGCACACATCAAGAATAGAGACTGCTTAGGCAACTTCAGGTTGGTGAAAACAAGTGCATGTCTACATTTGAATAAAGCTCATTTTTGTAGAGTAGTTTTGTAGTTTTCCTTTATCTGGTAGTGTTGTTATTTATTTATTTTTAGTATGCCAGTAGTTTACATACTTTTTAAACTCATCAAACATTAGGGCATAGAGAACCATTTTTAGTAAGCTTTATGTCTCCACTTAATTGAAAGCGGCACAAGGAGAGGAATCTGCCAAGGAGCATATCCTTTGGTGAGAAATAAAATATTGCTTCACTTCAAGTAGTATTACATGAAATGACTGACTCTTAACATCTGTGTCCCAAGAGAGAAGTCTTGCCAGCAGCTCGGGACCGTGATGTGACACAACATAGCCACTGGTAAACCACTTGGCCAGATTTTTGAACTTTTGCTTGGAGTGCCTTGAATATTTTGGACTGTGGGATACGGTGAGAGCCATGTCGGGTAGGAAGGACTTTGTTGTTATTCTGTCAAGTGGCAGCAGTGCAGAGCAAGGTCCAGTGACTCACGGCCTTGGTATGATTTGGGACCCTGACAGATGGGCTCTCCTTGACATTGTTGTGCCACTTTCAGCTGTTAATTCACCCCATAACTCTCTGTCTTCATCCTCTGCATTGATTTCACAGCAGGGAGTAGACCAGGATATTTCCCCATAATCTTCTGCAAACGTACAGCCCATTTTATTAGCTTCAGCTCATGATGATGTTGAGCATATAAAGGTCTTATTGTAGTAATTAAGGTACAGGAAGCCACTGCCTTCCCTTGTCAAGATGTGGATATTAAGACGCTGATATAGATTCCCCTTTGGTGCAGGGGAGCTTCTTAGCGCCGTCCAACCAAAAAAAGTGGGTTGACAGTATCCCCAGCTATGTAATTCTTTGGGCCATGTGGGATCCAGTGCAACAATCCTGACTTGTCGTCTTCCCCTCGTGTTGCCTAAGAGAGTGAGTAAGGGTGCTGGACCAAGCTGAAGTGGCTGCTAGTTTTGCCACAGTTCCTGTTGCCCTCTAGTTGCAGAAGAGGCAAATGCTGTGGTAACCGTGTTCCGTGCGCAGCCGAGTGGGTTCCTTCCTTATGAAGCGCAGCACTGTGTGGAGGGAAGGACTGATCTGGTCTGTAGATGTTTCTCATTTGCAGCCGTCCGTGACCTTGTAGCACTCTACTCTCATTCTTGTCGAAACCCGGCTGTGTCCAGGCAAAACTGCTGTTTGCATCGGTGGAATGAGTTAGTGCCTCAGGAGAAATGTAAAACTAGTAATGAACAATTAATTTTTTCAGAGGAAAGAAAATGACAAACCTCTCACTAGAGAAGTTTCAAATACTATTTTTTTTTACTATAATTTTAGTACAATATAAAATGTGTTGGACAGCATGTCTTAAAAGTGCACTTATAATGAGGTAAAATCAAACCAAAACAGGCCTTAGTGGAAAACCAAAATACTGGAATCATCTAGTTCCTTCCTCATTTTTACTTTTGATTTGCTGACATGCTCTTGTTTCCTGGTGG
Organism: Nothocercus julius; assembly: GCA_013398735.1. Taxonomy (NCBI): domain Eukaryota; kingdom Metazoa; phylum Chordata; class Aves; order Tinamiformes; family Tinamidae; genus Nothocercus; species Nothocercus julius. Next base: position 434,228 of record VZSV01000181.1, on the reverse strand, counting down.
TGATGTAGTGATTCTCGAGCCTGTTTGTACTGGGAAGCAGTTTCTTTGCATCCCAGATGAGAACCCTTGTCAAGCCCAGGGTAGAACACAGCATCCCAATTTAAACTTACGAATACACTGCTTGAATGGGATTAATGGAGCCATTTTATAGCGGCGTAAATAACTTTTGTTGCTGTCCTATGTAAACAACACTTAGGTCAGTTATGGACCTTAGTTACAAGCAACTAAAAGAATCTAGAAGAGAATTTTCTGTGGTATAGGAAGGGCTTTGCAGTGTTTCAGACCTTTTAAACCCTGTTGCGTCTACCACTTAAAGCCTTCTTTTTTTTTATTTTCCTTAATGCAAGAGCATGACTTTAAAGTCACATGGAGTGGTTATTCATTTACAGTGCTAAATATCCCATATTTGCTGATACTTTCAGTCATGTTTTTATAAGCAATATGTTTGTACTGGGTTTTGAGAAAACAGCAGGATATGTTCACTGGATACAATAGGTGTCAGAAGGAAAATAGTTGAACATTCTCTTTCAGTAACTGTTAAGTGTGAATTAATGTGAAGTTCCAGTAGTCTCTTACAGTATGTAGCAATATCTTAATCCCTATGGGTATAAAATCCATTTTCTATAGGAAGAAATGGATGGGTAGATAAAGAAATAGCAAAAACTTGAGAATTTAAAAAAAGGCGGTCTGAGTCACACTGACTGGAAATGTTTCCATCGCAGTGGCACTGCTTTTAGTCTAAACCCATTTAACTGCAGCTATTTTAAATGAAACCCATGGTCAAACGTGCTTGTGTTTGTGTGTATTGATATATTCAGCAGAGAGATGTTTTCTTGTTTCAGTTATAGCCATTTTTAAATGCTACTAGGGCAACAAATGTCTATTAAATAGAAGCTCTAGAGATGGCTCAGCAGAGCTACGATATACTGCCATCTTATTTGATTTGGGCTGCTTGGTTCATTCTGTACTAAACCAGAGGAATCAATGAGAGTTGCATCTTGCCACAAATAGGATATTTGTTTTACTGTGAAGTCAGAGAGGATGTTGTCAGCAGTGTCCCTGAAGACATCGTGTGGTGTTGGCTGGGAAACTACTTAGGCTTGTTTGCCCAGCGCAGGTGTGTTCTCTATTTTTAATGCGTTTTGCATGCATTTACTGAATGTTGACTTTCACTTTGTTTGTTTGTTTTTGTAAGCTTGAAGTGCTGGGTCTGTCTGCAAAGAATATATAGATATGTTATGCTTTGATCTAATTTATTAAGTTAGCCAAACAAAATGTGTTTAAAGCTTGGATGCCAAATGTAGCTGGTCATTGAATGATGTAGTTGATTCTTTAAAGACAGGAAACCAAAGAATGAATTTTATGTTGCATGAAACTGCTTCTCACATGAAACTTTATCCTCTTTGTGGACAGACAGTATACACCACAATGAGCAGGAAAAAAAAATGTGTTTCTTTCCTTTGTTCATCTTTGCGTTTTTCATCTGACTTTCTCTGGTCAGCAGTCCTGTTCTGGTGGGGGCTGCGATTAGAGAAGTTACATTCTTTAAAAAAAAAAAAAAAAAAAAAAAGGCAAAATATCGCTGCCAGCTGTTTGAAGCCTGAGCATGTGAGCCCATGTTTGTTACTCCTGCTCTTTCTTCTTGCAGACTCCTTTTCTCAAGATGAGTATTCAGGGTTGCACCGAAGGGCCTGGCTGCCCAGGTTTGCGTGGTAAATCCTTACTGAGAGGCTCTCTTCCCTGTTTCACTCAGTTGAGTAAAAATTTCAAGCTTAGAAGCCAAACATGTATTTGGCCTAATGTTCAGAGGTAAAATCTACTGCATTATCTCAAAAAGTAACTGAAATTAGTTAGTATGGCAGCAAGGCCTGACCTAAGTGGCAGTAGCCTCGTGGGTGCTAGAGAACCGCAGCTGTGTGCAGATGTCTAGTCTTTGCTGATGGAAAACGTGAATATGTGTATTTTCCGACCATCCCCCGTCAGATAGGAAGGAATATAACAATGGCTTTTTCTCTTGGTATTGTTTGCCTCTTCACATCTAGAGGGAATGTTCTACCAACTTGAAGTCCTTAGTTTCAGTCTTTGCAGTTAGGGCGTTGTGATTTTAGTTTTCAGTGTAGTAAAGCATGGCAGGAGTGGCCTGTGCCGTCATGCTTTTTATCTGTTTTATAAAAAGAAATATCTTCAAAGAGGAAGCATGCATTTCTGTATGCTGTGTCTTTTTTATTAAACATGATGTGCTACCATAATTCTCAATTCTGCAGCTTCACATTTTAGTTTTCCTTTTAATTGAAAGCCTTAAACCTCTGTCACAACAGCTTCTCTTCACCCTCCACCCCAAAAATAATGGAGTTAACCTTCCCTCCATTCCCCTCTTTCATAAATACCCTGCAAATGAGCCATTAAAAAGACAGATAAATAAACTTTAAGTTTTAACTGAGATGCCTTTGTAAGTAAAGCTTGCTTTTCATTTTGTTATTGTTTTTAATGTTTTCATTTATTATAGAGTTGCTTTTATTTCAAAGTTTATTGTATGCTACCATTCATTAGGGTCAAATGTATTTTTACACTTCTGGTGCAAGTTCAGAAAACTTATTTTCAATGGAAGGTGCAGTTTCTCAATTAAACCACACTTGCAGTTTCCCAGTCATAGTTAATATCTCAAACAGGATTACAGTCCACAAAAGCAGCTGTGTCATTCATGATAGTCTTTTCCTACTACTACGGGGGTCTGATTTTGCTCTCTGTATTCTTTAACTGGTGTGCAGAAACTTTGCCTGTGTCTTCTATTTGAATTGATATCACAAGTCTGTATTATGTATTTAGCTTTTTCCTTCTTCCCATATTCAGTTTTTGTGTTTTGGGGAAGATTTAGTGAGCCAGAAGCCATGTATATAGAAGGTTCTCTCTCTTTTTTTTTAATAGGCCTTTATCATAATCCTTTTCTTCCCTGCAGTCTTTCCTTCTCTAAAGACTCTGCTATCCCTTACCTCATGTCGCTTAGTTTCCTGAAATCTCTGGTGAGGGGAATCAAAATAGGCTCTAGTAGCTATTGTAGAGAGAGGTTTTGCTTTGCAAGTTGGAGATCTTCGAAGGGCTCAGCAAGGATGTGAACAGCAGCTATTTTGACTCTGTTTTGACCCTTTGAAGCATTAAAGCCGGTAGTTACCTTTGAACGTGCACCTTGGAGCCTAATGGGAATTTCTGGAATGGCCTCAAACACCGACTTTGTAGGTAGGACTAGAAGGTAAATGTTGACAGGGCTGCCACTGCGCTCGCTGAAGCTGTATCCTATCGAAGGGACTAAAGGTTAAACACAGTTTCTATAGCGCTTCTAGTTTGCAATCCTTATTTATCTACAGGTTCCTTTGTTACAAGGCAAAACTTTCAGTTTTGTATTTAAGAAAAATGCTAACTGGATGGATTTATTTTAGGGCGTATATGTATTTAGTCATGTTTTACAGGTCCAATACATTAGTCGTAAACGCTGAAAATAGAAACATGTTGCAGAAGGCTACAACTGTTCAGTCGCTGGTATTTACAGAGGAGACACTAGGACATTCATTATCAAGGCAGAAATCCTCGTCCTTTCCCTCTGTCCTGGTGTGACCTTTGTGGGAGCGCTGCCCTTCGCGTTGCTGCTGTCTGGGCGAGCCAGCAGTTCCTCAGGTCCCATCTCCCTGTGAAGGCGAGCGAGCTGGGCGCGTGAGAAGCCTTTGTACCGCTTCCTGCTGTCCCGGGCAATGTCTCTGCTCAGCAAAACTAGATCTAATTTCTGGTGAGGCAGCAGACCATGCCTGCTTGGTTAGGATGTGGATGATCAAACAGATATTTGGAAGAGTTGCTTTAAATTTCCTGTATGAGGAGAAACTATTTAATAGATAAGCTGTTTTGTGGCAAACTTTGGGATGCTGCTAGTGAACAGCTCTTGCTCTTCAATTCTGCTTTTTTTTGTATGTGTGTGTGTTTGGTACTTCAAATGGCGACTGTGCTATGAGTAATTGTGAAATTATTTGGATTATAAGAGGAGGAGGTTTTATCTTTGTATAATAGATAATAATTCAAAGATCTCTTGAAGGCTTTTATTTTTTCATGACTAAGCCCTTTGAGCTCCCCTCTGTCCCTTAAAAGTGGCTCACACCAACTGATAACTAGACTATTTTGTAAACTTCCATGAAGATAAATACTAAACAAACATGACAGCCTAGAAGTAATCAGGGAAACACGCACTAGAGTCGCTTCTTACCCAGGCTCAAATTATGATTTAAGTTTCCAGTGGCTGGTGTAGATTCATCTCATCATACCTTACCTTTTTTCTTTAAAGGAATTTGAATTCCTTTGTTGGCTAAAGTCATATCTGGCTCCATTTGTGTGTAATACTGCAAGAGGAGAATGGCAGCATGATGTGTGTTATAGGGGAACAGTGTTGCAATGTTCCCACTGCACTGAATGTGTCTATTAAAAATAACTTTTTTTTTCTCAGTTTCTTGTGGCTCTTTACCCTGTTCATGTTTTGCTAAGCTCGTTTAGCTTACCTTTTTAGCTTTTCACTGCTATCTTGCAGTATTTCTTAGTCCCTTTTCTTTATTTTTGTTTGCGTTCCCAGGTGCTGGTTCATCCACTTAGGATGAAGTAATTCTCAGTATTAATTACTGTTCATTTTCTGCATTGATTTCCTCCTGCTTTCTCTTGCACCAACTGCTTTCCGTCCTGCAAATAGGTGGAGGAAATGAAGGGAAGAAGCTACCATGGTAACAGTTATAAAAATGATGTGGTATATGAATGATAGTATCATGGATGCTATTAAACCATGCAAAGGATTTAATGATGTTCAAAGCTGGAGGGAGTGGGTCGAAGTACGTGTGTGCAAGGACTGCCTTTTGAGACCCGAGTTGGCTGCTATCCACAGTCCCATGTATCTTCTCGACTGCCTCAGGGAAACAGCAGCACCCTAGTGCTCTCTGGGGACGTCTGCTGCTCTTAGATTTAGACACCCAACAGAGAAGAGATCTAGGGTGTTTTTGTAATGATGCCCTTGAGGTGGGGTGTCTTGATGCGTCAGCTTGGTGTCGCACAGAAGGAAAGGTTTTGGACCTTACAAGTCTTTTCTTGGGTCACGTGGCATCCCACATCCTGCTAGCAACTTGAGTATTTCATGAGCAATGCTGAGAGTCTGTTCAAGGTGCTGAACTGGTCACCCTCTGCCTTTCACTCCTCCTCTCTTCCTTAGCTCCTTTTCCATTCAACCTTCCACTCTTTGTTAGGAGAGGTGGAAGCGGGTCAGGGGGAAGTTGGACCAGGAAAGAGAGTAGAAAAGAGTGGGACCAGAGGGAAGAAAGTGGAGAAGGTGAGTCAGCTGGTTTTGGACCTAGTACTTTATTGGATTTATTGCTTCATTGTAAGTTGATTAGCTGGTAGTGGGCCAGCACAGAAATTGGTGAAAAAGAATGCAATTACTCAGTGCTGAATGGATGAATTTCATCAGCAGTAGAAATGTTTTAATTGTCTCTGCCTTAGTAAACTGATACTTATGGTTAAGACCCAGGCCGACCTTTCCCCTCGCCTCCATTCCCTTCCCCAAAGTGATTTTTCTTTCCTCCTCAATTCTTATTCAAAAATGTCCTTAATCTTAAAAACAGACTAAGATTGGTATCGGTGTAAACGTGTAAGTGTAAGGATTGTTCTAATGTTTTTACATGAATACAAGGTATTGAATATCCTCTGGGAGGCTTTGTGTGGCGTTGGGAGGTTATTTTAGACAGAGAAGTCTAGACGGTTCTTAGGATCTCTTGCATATCTGTACACCTGCCAAAATTGGGAAGAGAGTTTGTACAAATTTGTACAAATTAGACTGCTGCCCCTGAAAAGATTCTCATGATATAAGTAACTCTAACTGGATTA
>VZSV01000181.1:412350-422581 GCA_013398735.1 Nothocercus julius | reverse complement strand
GGTCTTGCTTTCAGCTGAGCCTTGTTCACATAGGTGTTTTGAATCACTCACACAACTTTTGAGGCCATAAAGGCAATGAAAATAGCTGGTTATGGAGCATCTGTCTCCTGATACAGTAACTTTTTTTCAAAGTATCGACCGTAAGGAACTTTCCAGCCTCATCATGTCAACGGAAGTGGTACAGTGTGCACATAGTGGATGCTTTGAGGAAGGGCACCAAATACTGATTTTTAGGTTTTATTGTAGAGATAGAGCCCTCTATGGCAAGCTGAAAATGACACGTCTGCAATTTAGTGTTTGCTGTTGCAGTAAACAATCTCCAGAGGATATAACTGAAAGATTAAAGCATCTCTCTGTTTCCTTCCTGCACTTGACAGTACCCTGTGTATGCATCACTAGCTGTGTTGCTTGTTAGGCAGTGTTCCCTCATCTTTTCTTAGCAGTAATACATGCAGCAAAGGGCAGCTGAAAAGGGAATGAGAAAGTGTGCTCAAAGAGTAAAGGTGAAGGTTGCCTGTGAGCGTGCATCTCTGTTCTCTTGAGCTCGTCTAAGAAACGGCTCCAAAGATGTGGTGAAGGCTTTTATCTAAGGAATTTGGGGGACAGGTTAAGGAAATTGAAGTCCTCAGAGGGGGAAAAACACACTGGCTTGAGTGTCTCCAACTTTTTGTGTGTGAACTGGTAAGGAAATCTGACAATATTTGCTTGAGGGAGGGAAGGCGAGGGAGGAAGACATTCCTTAGTTGAAGGAAGCATTTGGCAGTGAGGGAGGCAAACATATACATACACTTGCTTTTCAAACCCATGCTAAACCACAACAGCAGGGGCCAGGATCCATGAAATGAGCTGTCTCAGTGTAGTTAAATGGAGCAAAAAGCATCTAAAGCAGGGGTGAATTCATGCTACTCATTCCTTGATGAGTAGATGCGTCTGTTGGGATTAGTAAACATAAAACAATGCAAGCCTTAATAGGAAGTGATACAGAAATAGTTTCACTTTGAGTATGTTCTTTGAATTATGCTTGAAGTATACTGTATGAAGGGAGAATCTGGAATAAAAAACAAACAAAAAATGATTTTCCTGCAGTTTAGGAGGAAGAGAATTTGGTTTGTAAGCAAGTTTTGGAAAGGAAAAGCTTCCATGCTTTCACTTTGTGTGCTTTGATAATTTCACTAGTAGTAGCGTTCTGCAAGCGCACTTGCAGTGGAGCAACATATATCACAAAACAAAATCACCCTACCAAGTAATTACATGATATTGTGCTCTTAAAATGCTTAGTATTGTCATCCCTGTGAAAGGTACTTGCAAAATTAACCTAGAATGTACAAAGGCCCTTTAAATTCCAAACTATGTAACATACATATAGATGTAGATCTCTGTAGCTATTACTTGTTGAAAGTGCCATGTGTATGTGCTACTGCATAAGAGTTCAGTTTTCTGGAATTCTCAAGTTAAATTTAGTGCTGTTCATTAAGAGATTTGGGAACTGAGAGGATTTGCACGGGGGACCGTTTTTCTTAAAACTAGGCAAGAGTTAGTGGCTGCGACAGTGCTGTGTATTAGTCCTACTGTTTATGTAGGCAGATAGGGAACTGAATGAGCTTTTGAACGGGTGTTCAGCCCTTTTTTTTTTTTTTTTTTTTTTTTTTTTTTTTACTATCTTTTTCCCCCCAAGCTGACTTTCAGTTGGATCAGCCAGCAGATCCAGCCCGTCACACTGTGGCACGTGAGTGCGAAGCGAAGGTGAGACTGCCCTTTGGCAGCCGCAGAGATGTCCATCTCCCCAAGGCACCTGTGACACAAGTGCTGTTCTGCTTTGGCTAAACGGCTAAACACAACTTTTTTCTTTTTCTTTTTCTTTTTCTTTTTCTTTTTCTTTTTCTTTTTCTTTTTCTTTTTCTTTTTCTTTTTCTTTTTCTTGCTGCCTGAACTTGAGCAATTATTTGATTAGTGTATTATTTTGTACTAAATATAACAGAGTTTTGAATGAGTGCTCTCTCAGGTGTGCCCTTATTCACACATGCATGTTTTATCTCCTTGCTTTTGGTCTCATTCTCTCTCTCCAGCCATAGTATCTTTCTCAAGGTTTAGTCTTGGCTACCCAGGTTAATGAGTAATGAGGCAGGAATGTTTGACATACTGTGTTCTTGACCGCTGGCTTTAGTCTACGTTTTGATGAAAGCAACTTTGATGTTTTAAGTCAGGAGCGATAGGAAACCGTAACGTGCTTTGGGTTCACGAGCAGCACGTAAAACCATTTGGTTGTTTAAATAATAATCTGTTAGATACTGTAGCCCAGTTTTGTAGAAGTCCTTCGGCGGGAGGGGAAAAATACCTGTTAAACTTTGCACTTCACCTGGCATTGCTGTGCAGGCTATGTGTACACTCTTTGCTACAACTGCCACGTTATCAGCATTCCTATCTGCTGCAAACTGCAGCTGCAGCTCAGTGACAATTTGAATCAACCTCAGTCAGCTGCAGCCTCCACCCTCTTCCCATCCTTTGATTAGCAATTCTTTGTGCTTGCACTTGGCTGACCCTGAGGTGAGCTGCTTCAGGGCGCTAAAGCAAATGAGAAATAGCAGTATTTAGCAAAAGAGGTGGGGATGGTTAGCTTGAACAAGTGAGAGTGGTGCTACAAGCAGAACAGCACTGCTAGGTGGTTGTGTATCAGGTGGTCAAGGTACTGTCAGCTCAGACTGAATCACAGCCCAGTATGGTAATTTTGTCAATACTGATTGTTTTCCCTCTTTGTCATCAAAGAGAGAAATGTACACAAAGGCATCAGTATATTTTGTGGAATGTTGTCATGTTTTCTGTACAATAGAGCAAGGGGTCAAGAAACTAGATTGTTTTTAGAGTAGAAGGTGCTTTGGATTGCCATGATCATTTTTATTTCTGAGGTTTTTAAAATTCTTTGAAAACTAACTGAACTGGGAAAGTCTTACTGAACTGATCCTTTGCATAAATACGGTGAGAGAAGTGTGGTATGCCAATGTTCTAGGGCCTTGAACTTGACCTGGAACTTGACCTGGATATCAAAATGTATCCTGTGTGGTGAGGTTATCTCTACTCTTTCAAAATAGTGAGGTCCAGGGTAAATTCTGAATTTCATTGCAGTGCAGAACAGAGAGCCAGCAATGCTTTAACTATAATCCTCAGCTCTTTAGTGCTTTGACTTACTGAATCTGTAATTTTTCCACTTTACAAAGGTAAAGATCTTTGTTTTCTCCCAATTTACTGAAGATAAATGACTGACCGATATTTTTAAAGTTCTGTGAAAATAAAAACATCAATTAATGTGCTATAAATACATTTAAGAAATTAATGGAGGAAGGGTTAAAGTAATGTAGATATTCACCTTCTGGTATTTCACTGAATCCAAGAATGAAGCCAAAGACTGAAGTAGATTTAATGCAACCTAGTACTCTTCCTGCCCGTCCTTTCTGGTAAAGTGTGCAATTGTAGATCCTTGGAGCCGTAGGAATTGCTTGTGCAGATACCCAGGAGTGATGAGTTTATACTTGCAGTATGTGAGTACTTCAGTATTGTTTAATTGTCCCAAGTTTTTCCCTCTCTGTGATGCTGGAAAATTTAAGGATATCCTTTTGCTGTTGCAGCAGTGTTTGTTTTCTTGGATATATCCTCTCAACCTCTGTTCCTGGCTCTGCTTCACCAGTACTTCCCTGCCAAGAGCTCTTGAGGGGAGGAGGGGACGCTTGTGTAATTGACACCCACTGCGCGCTCATCCATAGGAGGGGCAAGATACTTTAAAGGCAGCAGAGAGCTGAAATCTCCTCTTTACATTGGTATGTTTGTGAGGCAAAGGTTCTGGGTCACTTTCCATAACTCTCTCCATCTGAACTATTCCAGGCTTTATTGTGGACTTTTGGCCGTGAAAATAATAGTGGTGCCTGAATAGAACAGAGGTTGGTGCTAAGCAGTGGTCCTGGTGAAGAGTTAGCTATGTTTGGTCTGGCAAGTTAGGAAATGAGTAGAATCACTGATGGTATGTGTGGAATTTTCTCTTTTCTTAGCTTTTTTTTTTTATTATTATTATTAGTGAAAAATCCTGTGTTTCGGCACGGGGCGCTAAGACATCCCTTGACTTGCTCCTTTCTCTTAGAAGTCAGTACGGAGTGTGGACCAGGTGCCTTGACACCTGAGAGCATAAGCATCCTGGGCCATGTGAACGGGACCGCAGCCAAGAGATGGAGGGAAGTGATTATTTCCCTCTACTCAGCACATGAGAGCCTTCCTCCAAAGTACCCTGTGCAGTTTTGTGTGCTCCTGCCACCCCAGCATCGGAATGACACTGACAGACTGGGTTTACTCCTGAATGGAGTTAAGGTTTAGCTGATTCAAGTTTTTTTTGAGGGGAGGTAGGAGAAAAAACAAGACCATAGCTAGTAAAACCTGGGAACTTTGAGGTATATCACAACAATTTGTGGCAGCAAAAGAATAGAGAAAGGCTGATTTTATTTATTTATTTATTTATTATTTTGAGAGGGCTGGAGAAAAGTAGGAGGCTTCAGTTGGAAAGAGCTGAGTGTTGACAGGAACTTAATTTTCAGAAAAAGCTCATCAAGTTTTTGTAAGGTGGAAGCAATCAAAAGCAAATTTACTTGTGGACACATACGTGTGCATGCAAACGTGTGTGCGTGCATAGCAAAACAAGAAAATCCTGACTTAAAAACTGAGTTGCCTTCAGAAAAGGTATAGTGTTCGTGATGTGCTTGGAATGAAACGATTGATTTCTGTTGCTTAAAACTTCTCTGTGGTGATATTGAGTGCACTAACTTGCAAATGATTTTATTGCTCTTGTAAAAAAAAAAAAAACACAGTTACTGAAAATTTGTGATCCAAGTATTTTGATTGTGAAATTATATTTGTTTCCTGTAGATGTTTTTATCTCTTGCCAATTTAAACTTGTCTTTAGTTGTGAATGAAATGTAACCTTGCTTTTTAATATTAAAAAAAAAAAAATAAAGAGAGAACAGCCTTTGCTTTCCTTATCAAAAAGAAAAAAGAATTCTTTGACTACATTTGAAAGGTAAACAACATCTGAGAGGACTTTGGGACTCCCCTCTGATTGTAGAATGTCCTCAAATCTCTTTAGTGTCAGTAAAATTTGAGGGGTTTTGGCATCTGCAGAAATATCTTTCAGTGGCCGTAGTGTGAACTTTGCACTTGTAAATGAAGAGTGCAGGACTTCTCAATATGGAAAAGGCAGTTATGAATGCCTTGAATGTTATGAATGTTATGAAAAGGTGGGTAGAGAAGTGGTTCTTCCAGTAAAAGAACTAACTGTATCAGATGAAGGTAGCATTAATACTCTTGCCTCTACCACCACCAAAAAAAGAAATATGAGCAAATTCTCAAACTTTTTATTTCACACAAGTCTGTAACTTGTGGAATAATGAATGGGATCTTTATAGGAAGATTCATCGAACTTAAAAATGCTTCTTGCAGAACTATGGCCTTGAAACGGACAACATGAAGAACTTGGTTCTCAAACTGCGAGCATCCTCCAATAATCTGCAGAACTACATCAGCAGCCGAAGGAAAAGTGCAAATTATGACGGTAATACCTCGCGCAAGCCTCCCAATGAATTTCTTACATCTGTGGTGGAGCTTATTGGTGCTGCTAAAGCCCTGCTTGCATGGCTGGACAGGTAAAATAATCTTCGTATTTTCATTTACTGTTATAACAAATTGTTTCTTCTTTCCAGGCAGTTTCTAGCTGCAAGGTACCTAAGATATATCTACTCCTGGGTTTTCACCTTTGCTAGAACTGATAAAACTGGAAGATTGCATCTAAACTTGTATTTATAAAGGTGGGGACAGGTGTTTGACATGCATGACTTTATCCTCTCCCTTTCCCACCTTTTAAATCAGCCATCATCAGCAGATTCTGTGTTAAAAAAAATCTCGTTTTACTGAAATTGTGATCTTTGCTGCTCAGTTTTTCAAATAACAGAGCTGAAGAGACTTTTCTTCTGTGCATTTTTTTTTTTTTTTTCTCCTTGGCAAGATCAGGAGGTGTTTTGTGACAGCTGCAGCGGAAGTGAGCAGGCAGCAGAGCTGATAGCGTCTTGGCCGTGATGCTGGAGAGAATAATAGATAGACGTAAATTCTCCAGCCCTTTGCCAACCTTCCTGAGAAGGAAGGTTAGGAGGAGAGCTGCATGGGGACTGTCAACAAGGAGAGCTTTATATGGCTGCTTTTCAGCTAGGAATTGGTTCTGTTTCCTGGCTGTGACATTTGACAGCTTGTGCCTCCACCTGGTCCTCCCCTGTACCCTGTTCCTGGCAGCTCACCCTAGAATTTTGTCTTGTTGCAGGGCCCCGTTTACAGGTATTGCAGACTTTTCCTCAATGAAGAACAGAATCATTCAGCTTTGCTTGGATCTCACTACTACTGTTCAGAAGGTCAGCTGACTGCTTTTCCTCTTTGCCTTCCAAAAGGGAAGGAAGGTGGGTCTTTGGGGAAGTGGCTGTGCTAACTGTGTGCAGAGTACAAGCTGGAAGACAGGGAAGGAATTGTGAGCTTCCTTCAAAGCTTGAACAAGTCTGTGAAGGTCTGTTCTACTTTGCCCCATTTTTTTCTGAGTTTGTGTTTCTTGTTTATTTAGTTTAAATTTTGCTACTCATGGCTGCATGTGCAGTGACTACTGTTTCATGTTTTCTTGAGCTGTAGTAGGAAGATGCTTCAGTTCTTGAAATGGTTGCTCTACATTTTGAAAATTGTCCAGTTCCAAACAGCAAGTTGAATTGCCAGTGTTAATTCTAATAAATATAATTGTAGTCCACATGATTGCATTGGCTACCAAATCTAAAATCTTAGACTTTTTAGCTTTTTTATGTCCCATTTGTACTATTGTAGCCTTCACATGGGAAATGCTGCATTTAATGTAAGGAGCTGCTGCCCAGCAGTGTGACTCATGGCAAACTGTCATTTTGCTCTCTGGGTGATACTGCTTGGCTTCTAAACTGTTCAGACCGTATGTCACTGCTTTATTGGGGGAACCACTATTTGCATGCTTCAACTCCTGCAGAATTTGCTCAAAGCTATTAGCTTACGGCTATGTAATGTTAAAACTTTGAAGAAACCCATCCTGTGAAGTAGGTGATTCCCTTCCTTCCTTTTGGGGATCATGTCACAGGTTCACGTGAGTTGTCAAGTTGTGGTGACACCCAGTTACACACACAGGATTGTGAAAGGACCGTAACTACCCACCATGACTTCAAAGGCACAGTTGATTGCTGATAGCCTGTTTTCCTTGGGCACTGCATGCGCAATTGTAGAAAGTCAGTGATTTACAGTTACGGATTTACAGATGGCAAAGTAGAGCACTGTTTCCTGTACCAGATGGTGTTGGCCCTAGAGCTCTACAGGAACTAAGATATGAAATTGTTGAACTGTATTAATAAAACTACTAAAAATGGTGTCTAATCTGTCAGTTAGATCAGCCTTTGATGGCAGTGGAATGGAAGTTGGCAAATACAATTCTAGCCTCTTACCAAATTCGCAGAGATGCTTTTATATGAGCTATAATAAAGAATGGAATTGTATATAAAGTAAAAAACAGCCACAGGGGAGAATCAGCACTTTCTTACTGGGATACAGCAAATGAATTAGAATTACCTGAAAATCCACTAACATGGAAAAAAAGAGACCCAGCTGATAGAACTTTAGGTGAGTTTTTTTGATGTCAGAAGCTTTTAAGTATTACTAGGAAATATAGTGTGGGAATAATCAATTCTCACAGTGGAGAAGAGAGCAGTGTGGTTTTCATGAGACCTGTGCTGCTCTGCAGCTCTACTGCTCTGCATAATCATAAATGATGTCTAAAAAGGAGTCAATAATGAGATCAGATGGGAAAGTGGTAAAATTCCAGTTCACTTCAATGACAGACATATGAGTGCAAGGAACAGAGTTTAGTCCACTGTTTCTTACAGTTTTATGGCAAACTTTGCAGATGAAATAATAAACAATATAGATAAAGCTGAAGTGATGCAGGAGGATCTTACAGTACTAATTAACTGGACTACATGCTGGTAGATGACATTCAGTACTGATTAACGCGGACAAGTTGAGCAGAGAAAAAACAATGCTCTTCCACAGTGATGGAGTCTATGTTTGGTTTTAGTCTTCAGTAGGGATCTTGAGCCCCTTGGTGGTAGGCTGTAGAAAATGTTAAGTCAGTCCTTATTGGTCATCACAACTGTGAATAGGTTATTAAGAGTTATTATGAAATCATAGATGTGTTATTTTATATATATCCTTGCTATGTCCATATTTGGAAAGTTGCATGTTTCTTTTTCTGGTCTTCTGTCTTAAAAAGTACAATATAGAGCTAAAACGGAAGAGAAGAGGGGTCAAGAGCTATGGAACAGCTTCAAATATATTTCTCGGACATCATATGGTAGTTGTGCAAGCTGAGGTGTTAATGAGAGGCTAATATCCTGGAATTTCAGATGGTTTAAATGCTTGGGCTGTTTTTCTGCCCACGTTTTAAATATTGTAAATCTTGTTTCATTATTTACCTGCTGTTTTTAACTTTTCAATATAAGAATCTGATACTGTTCTCTAGCTCAGCTGTTCTTAGAGGGAACAATGACTACTACTGTATTCTGTTAAATGAACTTGTTTCATTTCAAAGACTTGTGTACCTGAGCTGTGTAAGTAATTCTTTCTGTGCAGCCCCCTGACCTTCATGAATATCATCAATAGAATATTTTATAAATCACTTATGCTATTTTGACAAATATATTTTAGGTCTGTTTTGATGCCTTGAATAGCAGGAGCACTGGAATCGATGTTTATGATGTGCAAGGCAAGCTTCTGTGCCTTGCTTTCTTCAAGCTTTATTGTGCACAGCTCTGCTTTTCAGCAAAAGTCTGCTGCTGTAATTGAATGCCATGTTCCCTTAGTTTTAAAGGCTTATTATTGCTTCTACCACGACCAGAAAATAGTTGTTTAACAGTACACTTGAGCCCTGCCAGGTGAAACTAATCTGTTTAATCCCTCCAGCATGAACAACTTTTATTTCAGGTCAAGGTTAAGGTGTGTTAAGTTTTTTTTTTTCTTGTTGTTGTTGTTTTTTAGGATTGCACTGTGGCTGACATGGAAGATAAAGTTCAAACTGTAGTAAGTATGAAATTATGTTGAAATTCAGCTGCATACATTCACATGGATTGCAGCGGCTTCTACATTAATTATACTGATGATGTAGTACGATCCATATGTATCATTCAATAAAATATCTCTGTGGGTTGTTTTATGAATATCTTTTGCTGTAGAGGAAATTAATGAAATTTGTCACTCAGTGGACAGTGTGTGTGTGCAGCACTAGTTCACAGATTCCTTAAACTTCTATTGCATAGCTACTTTATCCAAGAGAATGCAGACTTCAAATTTTAAAGGGAGGGTAGTATTGTGTAGAATGATAATCACCTAAATAAACAAGTTTGCCTGTGGTATGCATCATGAGATATTTAGTGCCTTTTTAAATAGCTACTGTGACTTACTATGATCCTTCTTCTAAAAGGACTATCCTGCCTATAGAATTAAAATTCTGTGTCTAATTGTGCTTGAGCCTGAAAGATCTAAGTTTTCAGAATATGTTTGAAGCAGCTTTGTGACTAAATGAGGACTGTAGTGGAATGCTTTTTATATTTTGTAACAGTTAATCATCGCTTCCTGCTTTTGACATGAACCAGGCTGTGCTCTTTGATAAGGCCTTCCGCTAGGTCATAGATGCTTAGGAATTTAGTAGCACAATAACTAAAAATAATTTGGTCCATAAATAAAGAGACCACGTAAAAGGGAGTTTTTTGCTGCTTGCTTTTTTCCTTTTATGCACACCCACTCTGGAATAGGTATTGTTGCTTGGAATTCCCTTGCTCGAGCAGTTCCTCGTATTCACACTTGTGCATTATTTTGATTTGTTTTATTGTTGCTCTACAAAGCAGATTTAAAACAAACCAAAAAGAATGGTTGGAACTATTGTTTCCAGGGACCATCATGGTCCCAAAGAACCGTCTTGCCCCACCAGCAGTGCTCCTGAATTACCGTCTGTATTGAAGGAAAAATTCTAATCCCATTGTGAAAGTGGCTTACCTTGTAAGTTACTTTAAATGTTAGTATTGTTCCAGTTTAGAACAAGGTCCAAAAAACACTATGGGGCATTAGTGAAGTTTGTGGGTTTAGAGAAGCCTCAGGTTTT
>VZSV01000181.1:337335-412285 GCA_013398735.1 Nothocercus julius | reverse complement strand
CTCATGCCTAAAAGTTTTGAAAGAGAAATCCCTTCTACCTTTGACTTTACTAGAGAAGGTCAGAATATGTCTTTGTTAATAATACTGGCTTAGGATCAATTATGTCTTGGTCAGAAGGAAATACGAGCCTTGGCTGAGTAAGCATTCCAGAAGAGGTCAGTTCAGAGGCATGAAGGAGAGAAGTAATTCTGAAACACTTAAATGCTGGATGTCTTACCTTTATGCTGTAAAGCTTTGTGTGCAAATAAGTCAAATGAGTCGGTGGTCAGCATGGTCATTTTTAATGACTCGTGGCCTATTTTGTTCTCATAGTAAAAATGAAGAACATTATGAAAGTGTTAATAGTTGCCACTAGAAATCATGAAAGTATTTGATCATTTTAATTGGTTATGTTTATGCCTAAGAAAAGCAAACCCAACCCCCTTTTTTTTACTCTGTATTGTATGTGTTGAACTTTTTTAGGATGTGCTGTCACCCGCCCATGAGTTGGCACTAGTAAAATCAGATCTCCTGTCCTATAGGAAGACAACCATGCTGTACATGAGATCTGTAGAAATCAATCTTCTATTTCACCAATTCCTAATTTCACTGTATTAGCAAATCAAGTTTTAGAACTATTTTCCATTCCATTATTGAAAGATGAAATTGGAGGAAGCTGGAGAAGAACTTCTAAAACCATTTTTTGTGTTTTCATTGTAGTCGAAGACTTTAAATGGAATTTGTGATAAAGCCATCCGATCAACTACAGATCCATTAATGAGCCAGTGTGCTTGTCTGGAAGAGGTTCACTTAACCAACATTAAACCTGGGGAGGGCCTGGTAAGAACCAATTTTGGAGTGTCCTGCTGAGGCTGGTGTCAATTACTACTACTCCTGCATGCATAAGTATAGCTGTGTATTTCAGAACCATGAGTATCCTGTAGGGAATAACAAGAGGCGAGGGAGAGAAAACCTTGAAGTATTAAGTTTCAGGGCAGCGGTTGATGGGGAGGACTTTGTGTTTTTGAAGGACACACTTTTATTTTTGTTTATAGCAAGACCATGAAGAATGAAGGGTTTAGAGGTTTTAGTTAGCTCTAAATAAAAAAAATCTCAAATATGAGATTTTTTTTTTTTAACTGTTCAGTGGCTGTGTATTGGACAATACTAATACACTTTAAAGAGAGCTTTACAGCCTTACTGTGCTATAGTTTTACGTAGGTCACTGGATTTGACCAAGTCACTCATGCATTCTTGAAATTTTGGGTCCCTCTTTATTAATGCACGAGTCAAAAGCAAGTAGTGTCAGCTTGGCTGGACTAAATAAAAAATGAGGAAGCAGGTACATGGAATCAGATAGACAGCCAAACTGATCACTTTTTCAAGGGAAATATTTCACATGTAATTATTAATAGCTTGATGGTGATCTTTATTTTAGTGTTAATATGATCAACACTGACTCCATCTGCATCTGTCCTGCATTCAGCATTACCAAACAGAGCCACAAGTTCTGCTAGGGCTTTTACTGTTTATGTCAGAATTGTGGTTAGGAGGTCGCTTGTGTTTTGACTTGCTATGAGAAAGTGCAAAAGAACATGTTTACGATCTGTAGTCTGCCTGTGTAAATGTGCTCTTTATGGAAAGAACTAGTGGCCATCTAGTAAAATCTGTAATGCTGCAGTGTGGGCAGGGCAGTAAAAAAATAAAAAGTTAGTTCAAGACCAAATGCTATAAATGCAGCTAAAATAAGGTTAAGGTGAAAAGCATTAAACAGCATTCTATGTCTTACAGATAAATATTATTACAGTAAAGTGAATTATAAAAATAAACTGTAAGATTTTAGTTGATCTCATGATTTCAAAATTTTCAATGCCTCAAGTTAGAAAAATACAGAGACTTAGAATGTGATATTAGATTGCACATTTTTTTCCTAAGGGAAAGAAATGTAAATTTTTAAGGGTCTTTGATAATTTTGAGTCTGAACTATCGCATAATTGGATATATTACATATTTTTTTATCCTTAAACTTGTTCTTCATTTTTCTACTCACATTAGGGAATGTACATCAAATCAACTTACGATGGATTGCATGTAATTACTGGAACTACAGAAAATGTAAGTGAAGTTAATACGTGAAGTGTGTGTGAGGTTTTTTTTTTTTTTTTTTTAATTAATTTCTCCTCACTATTATATTTTATTTTGTCTGACTATCAGTATAGTACTGCTTTAAATACTGTAGAGCAGTGGTTTATCCAGAATTTGTAAACACTTTGTGCCTGAATGTCTTACTCTTAGTCTAATTAAATCAGTTCTTGCGAATGCATGAAGTGCTTGAAACAGTTGGTGTTAGAATATAGTTACTTTAATGAAATACTGCATCTCTCCTGAGAGTTTATGGTATCTTGCTTAACTAAGTCTGGAAGTATTCATTTGCTCTCCTCTGGTAAAGGAAATTTGTCCTAGTAAGAATATATAAGCCTTGATGTGATAAATTCAGTAAGAAGTAATGAAATCAGTGAATCGTCCAATGACAAGGTTACTGTGCAGTGTAAAAAGATGACAAAGAAAAGTAGGACTTTAGGAGCAGCCTGCTGGAAGGAAATGGTCAGCGAGGTACACACAGCAAAATTCTTTTGCCATAGGTGGCTGCTGATTATTAGTAGCTGAGACTTTTTATTAAAGGCTTCTCTACAAAAGTTAGCCCAGTGAACCTCTGTTTGATGATTGAGGCGGGTAGATGATGCTGTAACGTTGTCAGTAATGCCTCTCTGTGAGAGCAGGAACTGAAATTAAAAGTTGCTGAGGAAAGAGAACCAATGCTTCTAGTTGCCTGCTTGCCAACTAAAGGGGCTGGAGAGGAGTGGGTGGAAATCTGTGCCTGCAGGTCACAGTGAAAACTGAAAGCTTTTGTGCCAGCTCATAATGCTGTTGGCCTGGTATAACTCAGCATTGGATCTGAAACACAGACCCAGTCCGTTTTGAGAACAAATCTGAAAGAATGTAGCATTGAGTGCTGCCAAAGGCCCTGTGCATATAGATTTCATTTGGGAGGCCATAAGCAGGGTTGTATTGCTTCTTGAGTGTTAACCAAAGCCCAGGACTTCAGCTTGTGTATAAATGCTAGTTCTTCTTTCGGGGGAACTGTTCTCTTTGGGAAAACAAAACTGGGGGGCAGCTACAAATGATGTCTTTCTAACAGCGTGAGATCATTCTGATCAGGCTGGGCTGTAGGTCCATTTTCTTTTTAGCTTTGGAATGATATTTCAGTCGCTATCTCCAAAAACCTCTTTATTGGAACAGTGTAGAATTGCACCAAAAAATAACAATAGTACTGCACATTAAAAGGAGTGGGAAAGCCTGTGCGTTTGATGCCAGCCAGCTAGGAGGATTCCTGAGTTCAGCCTCCCTGTCTGTGTCTTCCGGAGTTGCATTGGCCTGGACCTAAACTTTGCTCTTTCCTCTGCTCCCACGGTGCAATTGCAGCAACCACTGTGTTAGCTGGGCTGTGATAGCAAGCCCTCTGTCCGAGATTCCCCACCCTCCTGCTGCTGATCGCCCAGGGGACACTGGAGCAAGTGTTGTTTTCCACAAACACAACTGTGGCACAGAATATTTTATAGTCTTGGCTGAATCACGTATACACAGCCCTCCACAGAGGCATTTCCTTGCAAAGGAAGCAAGAAGACAATGAAGAAATGGGGTTACTCATGATAGCTGGAGCCTCCCTCAAATTGCCCCACGCTTCCCTTGTGCAGTTTATTCCTGCAGTTCCTTCAAATAAAGCTTCAGTTCTGAAGGTGTTGTAAGGAGGGGTGGGATTTCTTAATTCTGATGGCTAATTCTGGAGTCACTGGGAAGAAATGGCGGGATGGTTACCAGGTGCAAAGGGGGAAAAGGAGAAATAGTTTTGGCTCTATCTAGTATCCCTGTGGTTTACTATGCTAATATGCCTGTGCAGGTCATGTGTTGCCAGGGCTGATTATATTATGGCAGCAAAGCTGTTATTAGTAACTGCAGCAATAGCTGGTGCATGGTACCTGCTGCAGATAAGTCTGAGTAAATATTGACACATCTCTCACTATTCCTTCCTGACGGTTCCCCAGAGCTTGGGTTGTTTTTTCCTTTTGTTTCAAGAAAAATGTATTTTGGGGTAGTATTCAGTGTCTAAGTACATGTGATGTGTACAAACACATTTTATTTGTTGACCTAAATGTGGGCAGATAACTTCATGTTAAAGTTGGCAGCTCTTGTTTATGTTAGTAAGTGGTCCAATTTTGTGTTTTGAAGGGATTTTCCTCCTGTCTTATACATTCAAAACTATGGTATAAATTCTAGCTAAAGGAAAGCAAAGTCAGTTCCATGTTCTAAGTACAGTTTGACCTTTGAAGATGTAGGCCATGTCCTTTTCTGTCCTTATTTTCCATTCCCCCAGTATCAAAAGCAAACCATAAGTTGCATTCTTTTGCATGTATCATCACTGATCGATATAGTGTAGCTCTTTGTATGATACAGTTGTATGGAGATTTTTCAGTCACTTTGTTATATCCATAGCCTTCAATATAACCCAGGCTGGGGATGTGATGGGAGGGAAAAAGACTATTGAAACATCTGCCTTTTGTTTTCTGCTTTTTAGTCCCCTGCTGATCGATCTCAGAAGATTCATGCTGGTGATGAAGTAATCCAGGTTAATCGGCAAACTGTGGTTAGTAATAAATTGGCTTACCAACCTTTTGGTATTATTGTTTTGTAAAACTCTTTCTTCAACGGTTCTAAAAGGTTAACAGCTTTGTTACATGTAGGTTCTTCAGATGTTTTCTGTTGGAAAAAAATTAGGGTTTTTACCCTTGTTTTCATGTCAATTCGTACTTAGATTTACACTTGCTCTTTTTTCTTAATTCTTGCAATATTTTATTGTGTGCGTATAGTATTTATTAAAATCTTCCACACTGCATTTAAGACAGGCTATAAATTATTACATTTTTTTTCAATATACAAGAATGCAAAGAAAACCAGTTTAAAAAATCAAGTATTCCTCAAATAGTTTGCAGCTGGAAACTTAGTGAGTACATTTGTACTTAACACAGATAAGTAATTTCTTTTTAATGTTAAGAAGAAGTATCATTATGGGAGTTCATTCTGAGTGAACACCTGTGTTGCTCAACTTGAGCACATTCCTACATCCTGCTGGGCCTGGACCTGAGGTATAAACAGCAGTGTCCAAAATCTGTGTTTAATCTTATTCTTAAGCAAGTCTCTTTCTTCAAAATAAACCAAACAAAAAACTCCCCAAAAAGGGGGTCCAAAAATTTTTATTGTTCCCCCAGATTTTGTCTTAATTGTGGGTGTTTTTTTTTTTTTTTAATCTCTTTTTTTTTCTTTGGTTTCATGTATAAACAGATTGACTTTCAGAAAAATGCCCCTAAATAAAAGATGTCTTTATTCTCTTCAAGGTGGGCTGGCAACTAAAAAACCTGGTGGGAAAGTTGCGAGAGAATCCTGCTGGCGTTAGGCTCCTGCTTAAGAAACGGCCCAGTGGCTCTTTCAGTTTTGCTCCAGCTCCGCTGAAGAACCTGCGCTGGAAACCACCCCTAGTGCAGGTGAAAGATTGGGCATGACTGGGCCAGCTGTAATGCCTGGGTGCGAGTGCCTTAGTTTGGGACCTGAAAGAGAGAACGGTCAGAAATGCTCCCCACGATGTGTGTGTTAAGTGCAGATCGAGGAGGTTTGAAACGGCTCTCCTTTCCAGTTTCCTAATAAAAGGAGGAATGTTTCTCCTTTTTCACACAGATCATGCCCGCTTGATATACAAAGAGAGTAGGTGTGTTGAGCGTTTTAGTCGGTCACTGTGGCACTGGTCTGAGAAAGAACTTACCTGAGGCAAGGCTGCTGATACGTATGGAATTCATCAGCTTGGAGTAATAAATGCTTCCCCTGTTCTAACCAAGTAGTAGAATTTTGCTGAAATAACTTAGGTTATTCAAGATATTTGTTCTCTTGAATCCAGTGTAGAGTGGGGAAAGAGATTTTGGGGGAGATTTTTAAACTAGTTGCAGAAACAAGGTTTGAATGTTGAGTAAGTCATAGATTAGGTAATAAGTAGCTGAGGAAGCTGAAGTTAACAGGGCTTGAATAATATGCCATGCCTCAAAATGGTTATATGAGGGAGTGTAGGGCTTCTTACTTACAGGAGGAAATAATCTAATTGAATATAAAATGATTACCTGAAACTCTGGATGCCTAAAAGTGAGGCAACAATACAATGCAATAAACAAACAATAAAATGGCCTATTTGTTCAGATGAGTAACAGCAATATGTTTTTGCATAGCTTCTCCTACCCTAGTTGTTTTACTTGATGTAATTTATGGTGACCTTCACCATATTCCTGGCTATGCCCATGACCCAGGCATTGAGTTGTACAGGATATGGGGCAGTGAGCTGTCTTCAAGTGTTACAAGTCATATGTGTGTTTAACATGGTGCTGTTTGTTGTTGTCTAACATTTCAGACCAGTCCTCTATCAACTTCAACCCAGTCAACAGAAAGTACCATGGACACCTCACTGAAAAAAGAGAAACCAGCCATTTTGGATCTCTACATACCACCTCCCCCAGCTGTTCCATACTCTCCACGGTATGCCAAAAACACGTACTACCAAACAAAAAAAATCCTTTATTACACTTGGTTTTGAACTACCTTGCTTGTTTTCAGAGGTCTGTGCAAATTAGCTTAAGGAAACTGCAGGTCTCATTTTCTTCTGGTTGCTTAAATGCTTAAGTTTGTTTAGGCTTATGCTTCAATGCATAAGATTATAATAGTAGATTTCATTGTTGGAAGATTGTGTGCTGTATAGATTAGAGTTGTTCCCAAAGCAGTAGTGTCAGTTCTTATTTTTTTTGTGGGGTTGTGTTTTTGCTTTTATTTTTAAATCCAGCTGCACGTAGCATAAAATCATTTTTTGTATCTTTTTTTTGTATTTTTTTCCCAGTGCTATTTTAACCAAGTTTAGTAACTGTTGTAACAGGGTAGAAAAGAATTTACACTAAATTATTGTGCATGTAAATTATAAAACACAGGAATGTTCCCACTAAAGGGAAGGGAGAGTCAATTCACTCAGTTTTATTTTTTTCCAACAATATCAACTATAAAAAAGGAGACCTGTGTATACAAGAGGGAGAGGCTCTGGTATGGCTAGCTTGTGTTTGCTCTCAAGTCCTTGCTCACTGATGCTAGAGACTTGCCAGCTGACCTGAGGAAACCAAAGGCCAAAAGGCTTTTCAGGCAGGGGATGCTTCCTGACCTGCCCTGATACATGAAATACGTAGCTCAGGACAAAAACTCGACTCACCTTTTGCTGAAAGACTTGCAAGGGAAGAGTGGATCTAAAGCCTCATATTGCACCAGAGATACTTCAGGGAAGTCTGACGGGTCTCCAGAGTAGGATAACTTCACCAAATTTGGGCTTACCTTGATTGCTCTCTGTTTTTCATGCTTATGCCTGAGAAACACTTTGGATGCTCAATTCTTAAAAAAAATCAAACCTCTTAGTTAAGGTACATTTATGTATAGAAACTTAGCATCCATCTTACCGCTGGCATTTTAAGGAGGCAATAGGTGTCTTCCCATCCCAAGACAGTCTCCACATGGTGGTGTAGTAGAGCTCTCCTCTAACATATGGTCGTGGTGTAGCATTACTGTGAATTTTCAGCCTATGAATCACCGTAAGTAGCCTCATCCCATTCACTGAGTTGGAAGAATGGCCTTGATGGAGAGCTAGAAAAAAAATTTTGTGTGTTGGCCAGGTGAGTGTCAATAATGGGTCTGTGTGTGGTCAGTTTTTATCAGACTTGGTTGATGATTGCTTCAAGCAGTAAAATCACAGCAAATACAGAGGAGAGGGGAAAATGGGATAAATCTGAACTACGAAGGTGTTTTGCTTCTAAAGGTAGTAACAAGGGCTGGTTCTGAAAACAGCTGTTCCTGACCACTGAGAATGAGTGTTTGCTCTAGGAAGGGAGTTCCTGCAGAAATAACTGAAAATGCGTATATATACTTTCAAGGGATCTTAGTACTGGATGGAGAAAAGATGGTGATAAAACTGTTGGTCTTGTTATAAGGACTGAAAAGCCCAGTCCCTAAGATGGAGGTGATAGGTGTGCCCATGACACACAGATGGATAAATCCTTCTATGCACTCAGAGTTAGTATTGTGTATCTAGCGATTACAGTTTTGATGTCCTTAGGCCTGAAAGGCTTGTCATTCCACAACAGCATTTTTAAGATTGGTACATATACCTCTAAACTTCTCCATTACATTGCTGTTACGTTACTGGCTTATTTAAGGGGTGTGTGAGTATGAGGGTGTAGCTCTCTGTTCTCCTTGATAAATATGTTTAATGAAGTCCTCCATCACCTGACCTGCTTTCTCCAGCTTTTGTTCAGTTTGTTTGCTGAACAATGGCAGCTGGTGAAGAGCATGACTGTGAGCTTAGAAGTCCCTTTCAAGCATGCACGTATATGTAGTGTAAAAACCTTTAGTCACTAATTGAAGTAACATTTTATTGCAGAGATGAAAAGGGGAGCTTTGTTTATGGAGGAGGCAGCAAACCCAGTCAGCCACTATGTGGGTCCAAGGGTGCCGAATCTCCAAATTCTTTTCTGGATCAGGAAAGTCGAAGGCGAAGATTTACTATTGCTGATTCTGATCAGTTGCCTGGATATCCTGTAGAAGCAAATATACTTCCAACTAGGATGAGGGAAAAAACACAGTCCTATGGTGAGTTCATTTCTCTTTCATTGCTATTCTAACTCTACAATATGTCATTCAGGTTAGAATGCTTGGCATGAGAAAACTGCTTGCTAGACTAGCTGAACATTCAGAGTAGTCATGTGGGAAGGGTAAGTGTGAATGAAATTGTACATCTGAAATAATTTCACATAAACATGATTTCTTTAATGAATGTCATTTAGCTGAGCTCCAGTGCCACAGGTGTCCATTTCTGTGTATCTTTTTCTATGAAGTCTGGATTATAACTTATGGTCATTATGTTCATTAGAGATAGAGATGAGCAAGAGCCTGCCTGTTCAATCTCAACGTAACATGTTCTTGTTTCACCAAAGTATCTTGAAAGAGTTTGGCGTTTTTGTTTTGTGTGTTTTGGAGGTTTTGTTTTGCTTGTCTCTGTGAGTTTAACTCTTTACTGCTGTATCTCTCTCCTTGTTTATTATGTATAGTATTTAAATACTTACATGATGGCTTTTTAGATTTAGTGCAATTTCCGTATAACCTTTTCATGTTGCCTTTAGGAAAACCTCGTCCTCTGTCAATGCCTGCTGATGGGAGCTGGATAGCAGCTGCAGAACCTTTTTCAAGGCCCCGAATACCAGGGAGAAAAGGCAAGATTTAGGCCTCACTCCCCTTTCTCTATCCTCCCCTTCCCAAATCTATTGGATTCAACTTAATAGAAATGTCTAAATTAAGAATGGAGGATTAGACTAGTGTTTGCACATTGCTGAACTAATCCAAGATCATGTTTTTTTTGTTGTAACCGTGGTAAGGTTGAACTTTCAATCTGTTTTAAAATTCATGCAAGTGTTAAAAGTAGACTGGTGTGACTAGGGCAGATCTGTGCTTGCCTCTTCACGTAACACATTTTACCATTTTGCTCTTGTGCACATTTTTTTCCCCTTCCCTCTCTCTTTTGTGTTTAATATTCATCATGAAAGCTTTATTTTGTCTATCTTTGCTTGGTTTACCACAGAGATGGTTGTAGAAGCACGCTGGTTTTCAGAAGTAAAATACTAAGCAACATGCAATGTTGCTGAAGCTTTTTTTCTTTTTTTTTTTTTTTTTTTTTTTTTTTTTTTTTTTTTTTGAACATGAAATGTGCATGTGAGCTGGATTGGTTCTGGACAAAGGTCATGATATCCGGGTCCTTGATATCTGTCATCCAAAGCAATATTGTAGCTTTTAAGCTAAATATGAGTCATGTGGAGAAAAACTCTTGTCTGTCACCAGCTTGAATGAAGCATGCAACAAGGAAGCCTATTAGTTATGACTCACGATAATGACTTGTATGCAAGTCATCCGTACTAGCAGTTTTGGTGTGTATGAATCTGAAATTCAGCTGTCAGATGTTATCTTCTGTATGAATTGTGTTTTGTTCTTAAAATTTTTGTTGCATTAAAAAAAAAAAGCTGCAAGTTTGACAACTGCCCATGTCCAATGTTATAAAAGGTAGCTAGAGTCTGAGAAGTGCTGTTAGAAATGCTGAAGGGCAATATAAGAACATAAAAATATTAATGGAACAATGCATTTCCTTGAAGTCAACAGTAATTCTTTTTTTCCTTCTTGTTCCTACAGGTGAGGATGTCCTGTGTAGGTACTTCAGTAATGAAAGAATACCCCCTATCATTGAAGAAAGCCCCTCATCACAGCATCCCTTTCCGAGGCCAATGTCTGAGAAGCATTTGGTGAGAGGAACAGATTATATTCGAGGCAGCAGATGTTTTATGAATACAGACCTCCACAACAGTGCGACAATTCCTTTTCAAGAGGAAGGCTCTAAAAAAACTTCTGTTACATCATCCACAAAATCTTCCTCTGCAGAGCCCTCACTGTTGGTCAGCTGGATCACAAGACTTAAGTTGTTGACTCACTGACTATTGTTCACAGAACCGTTACAAGTGCCTTTGTTCATCAGTTAGACTTCTCTGCTTTTCAACTTAACCAATGCCTAGTGATTAATGTGATACTCTTCTCCTGGAGAATTTTACATCTTTCCATTTTCTTTGTGATTTTTGATGGATCAGAGAGGGTTTTATTGTGCTAGTAGAGAAGATAAAGATTAGGTTCTTCCTGCCCAAAAGTGGGAGGCAATTGTTACCCTGGGAATGAGTCAAATCCCAGTGATGTTAGAGGCCACATCTGATCTGAAATCTGCCTAACTATTCAGAAGAAATCACTGCATTACAGTCAAGTCCAGTGGCACTTCATTTGTCTGTCTGCTCAGAGGCTGTGCAATTGGCTGGGTGTCAGAATATGTAAAGCACCACAGAAGTTTTTGGTCTGTCCTGACTAGAAAAGGCAAGGAGGGAAGCACTGGTTTTATACAGCAAGTACTGCATGAGATTCAGCCTTGTAAGGAAGAAGTGGTAGTATTTTTCTTTCTCTGATATCCAGAGAAGACTTGGATTACAAATCAGGTTGTATTAAGTTTCCCATTTTATTGAAATCACAGTACAAATAAAGTGCACTGAATAGCACTACAGTGCTCATCCATAAAGATTCATGGATTGCTACAACAGGCCAAGGAGATGCATCTGTAGAGGTGGTAAAACAATATATTTTTTTTTCCTTAATTGTTTAAGAATGATTTGCTGTTAACCAAAGTTATCTTATAAAGACAGTCCTGTTGGACTTGTGAGAACTTTTACAGTGGTTCAATTTTTGAATGATGTGCTATTTTTACAAAAAGTATGTGCTATGATACATTACAATTGTAAGACGTCTTGCTATTTTCTATATAGCTGAAATTTTTACCCCTCCAGAATTTTAAAATAGCATTGGGTGTTTTGGGAGGAAAATAAAACTTGTCTTAAAAAAAAAAAAAAAAAAAAAGGATATTAAAGAGGTATTGTTTAAAATGTATATAAGATTGTTAGTATGCAAATGGTTGTGTTTAAAGTAATTTAAATGTTAAATATAGTTGTATATATTTCTTACTCTCACACAGATACAGTTTGTACCTTCCTGTCTGCAGTACTGGGCAAAAATTAGTCAAATGAAAAGAAAAAAATAGCTCGTATTTCCTGTTGATTTCAAGACTATATATTTTAATAGATGATGCATTGCCATCAGCCTTTATTCCTTAGGTCTTGTTGAGGAAGATAAGAAAAGTCTTCATTCAATAAACTGTGAAGAAGGGGGAAGGTTTGGGCTGTGGAGCTGTGAACATTTGATGCTACAGCAGGTTTATGTAATTGTGTTGCAGCCCTGTCGAGGTGGGGCATTAAGTTCAGTTCAGTATTAATTGCATTTGATTGGGACTCGGCTAGTCATGTAAGTGGGAGCTGGTTTTGGCCTTTTTCATCAAAGCGCACGATAATAGGGCCGTCTTGTGCAAACTCTCTGCACCCACAGATGTGGCAGTTTGTTGCAGAGACGTGGCCAAAGACAGCTGTAGGTTTGCAGAGGTTTGGTCCTGCCTCAGAGAAAGGGGCTGAAACCATAAATCTGTTCTTGTTCATTTGGGTTGCACCCAGGTACATTTTTAAGACCCTGAAAACTCAGGGTTGATTCTTCTGTTCTGCCAGGTTCCCTTGAAGCTTTATCTAATAGTAACAGAAGCTTTATCTAATAGTAACAGAAGCTTTATCAGGTAACTTGAAATCACTGCAGCTATGAGAAAGGAGGAGTGGTGGCCACAAAAGCCGTGCTCTTATACACTGTAAAGTTGGTGTGCTCTTGTAAGCTATCTTGAACTCCTCAATATTTTTGTCTCCAACTATTGCTTACTGCTCACTGTAAGCTACAGACCTTCTTATGCAATGTATGGCATGGAGGAGTCATTCTTTGGGAAGCTGACATTTTGTTGACCTCAGGAAATATTTTTTTTTTTTCCTCTTGGATTATCAGATGGAAAATTTCCAGTATCTGTTCTCAGTAAAGACAGACTATTCTGTGTTGCAGTATCAGTTGCAGATCACAATGATACCGATATCTGTCCCGCTCTCCTTTGCTTGTTTGCTTTCTTTTGCTCCCTTCGTTTTTTGAAATATGAGATAAATACAGCAGACTGGGGACAGAGTCTACTGTCTACTGCATTTTACTTCCTGTGCTTGTGACATTGATTTACAAAAAAAAAAAAAAAAAAAAAAAAAAAGCAAATGTATCAAGCAAGCTCAAAAGAGCAATAACAGCTGTAACTTAAGGTGAATTAAACCTTATACCCCTTTGCCTATACAGCTCTCTAACCTATATAAGTTGATTTTCTTCCAAATGTCTGCTTCTTTAAAGACAGACTTGATCTGATGTAGGGGACAGCTGCTAAGATACTGGCTGGTAGAGTCTCCCCTAACATAAATTTCTATCAGCTATCGTTGGGCTATGTAGTTATGACTTTGTCTTTTTTTGTGAGAGGAAGCAAACAAAAGAAGGGCAAATATCTACCTACGAAAAAATCTTGTAAACTGAGTCAAAGTCAAGGAGCAGTAGCAATCCCCTCTCTTCTTATGGGGAGGGGAGGAAGTTTGAGGAACTTGCGAGAGTGCAACAACTCAGCCATCTGCAGCTCCAGTACCCGAGCGAGATCTACTGCTCCTTAGGCTTACTCTGATCGAGGTAATTCGTAAGCAGTGTGGCAACTCTGTGCCACTTGGTCACAGTCCTTTACTCTGGTTGAAGGAAAGGTGAAGGGAACAGCAGTGAGCACAAGAAGCCCAGCTTAACCTCTTCAGGGATTTTTGGCAGCTGCTTTGCCAATGGAAGCGTCATGCGAAAGCTGTTGTCCTCCATCCCATTAAGCCCCTCGCTATGTGGAATGTTTGTATCTGGCTCTGGAGGTGACTGCTGGGCTAGGGTGTTTCACGGATGTACTCCCAAATAACGTGCAGATGATCTCCTTACAAAGGAAGGAAACATGTAACTCTGGATTCTTTGTCTCTGTTACAGAATGACCACAGTACCCGAACAGTCTTTTCAGGGGAGGTGCAGAGTAGGTGGTGGATCAGGCTCTGGTTTGGATACAGGCTCAGCATTGCTGCTAGACGACAATGCAGTTGGCTGAATAAACTTCTGCAGATATGTAGGTCACTTGGTTTAAGTGCTCCATTTTTTCAAAGCAACATTGAAGCCCCTCCCTACATGAACACCAGGTGAGAGGGAAATTAAAAGCACCAGTGTAGGAAGATGGAAAGAACTAGTAGAAGGCAGGTCTTTAAGAGCAGGTGTTACCTTGCTTTAAGAAAAGTATTCTGCTGAAACTGTTTGCCTCCCTGCGCGACCTCCTTTCCCTAGCAAGGAATAAAGGACCCAACCCTCTCTGTGCACAGTGCTCGCTGTTAGTTGGCTAATGCTTAGCAGATAGCAGCATGGCACATGTACCACTGCTGGTCTGGAAAAGTGCTCTGCTTGGTTTGGAACTATGCTTTAAAATGCAGGAAAGACCAGTAGCAGTGAATGTCACTTTTCTGCTGTGTGAGGGTTACTGTTTAGTATAACTGCTCCTGCTAGAAATTGTGATGTATGGAGCAGCATTAAATGGTCAACTTTTGAATTTTTTTTTTTTTTTTAAATCTCATTTGGAGAAAATGGAAATCTGTTCTCTGTGGATTGACTTCTGCTGACTCTTCTGTTCTCCCTTTTTCTGCCATCTTCATATAAAAGTGAGGGGAAACTCCCCTTCCTTTTTTTTTCCCTGCATCCAATGAATACAACATATGCATCCCAGTATCCTGGCATGGTATATCATGATACTTGCACACTGAGTGTTCTAGCATGGTGGCAAAACAACACTATGTTGTTTTGCTGCTTATGGGTATATTTCAAGAATGTGAACACCAAAAATACTGAGCAGATATTTGTTTTTGCCCACAGATTACCTGCAAGCCAGGGGCTATCCCCTGCCAGGCAGAGCTCTTTTTAAAAACTACATTCTGCATAAACTGGGTACTCACTGGAAGTGGGCAAAGGGGGGCAAACCAGGACGACGATAGTGAGGTTGGCTGGCATCATAGTTGGGGAGTGTAATGAATTTTCCTTTCCAGGATTTTTTTTTTTTTTTTTTGACTAGCTCTTAGGAACTATTTTATCGTGTAGTGAATAGCTATTCTTCACAAATCACTCTACACAGCCACATCCTGGATAGACCAAATTAACCCCCTCATCAGGCTTTAATGGAAAAAAAAATAGCTTTTTTTTTTTTTTTTTTTTTTTTTTCCCCTCTCCCACTGTGGATTTTTCTTCCTCTGGAGCTTTTCTGTGTCCATGAATCACTTTTCTGAGTTTTTCTTGCACAAGGTGGGCAGCAAGGCTCCTGTGTCCCTGAGTGCACAGAACTGTTTGCCCGCAGGGTTGGTATCTGGCAAGGGAGTGGGTGCTGGCCTCACCCTGTGTGCTTTCTGCACCGGTCTAAACGCAGCAGTGCTTTTCCTCTGCCTTGGCTTCTACTGTAACGGCTAGTGTGACTTCTCTTTAGAAATGCTTTTGCCCTTTTGAAAAGAACTGCTGGGTCTTTGGGGGTGAACTGACTTTGTCCTGCTGTAACCCAGAACTGTATGACTTCTTTGGTATGAATTTGTACTTGCTGCCCTAATAACGTTCCCACTTGAAGATCTGGGTCATCACCTAGAAATGCTTTTGTCAACTTGTGGGCCTTAAGGTTTATGTAATGGACAAGAGCTCTTGTGAAAGCTGTAGACTCCAACATAGAAAAAGCACTCAAAAAACCCTTCAATTTGGAGAATTAAGGGGTAAGAGCAGGGCTAATCTCCACATGAGGGTCTGGGTTCTGTTGAACACTGTTCTGGCAACATAGTCAGTAGCTCTGCAGAGAAATAAAAACCCACACAAGTGCTCCGTGCCCATTTGTTTGGCTTCTCGGTTTGTGTGGTGTTGAAGTATGAAACAAGGACAGTCATTCAAAGTAGTTATGAATAGCTCCACGCATGGCAGTTGAGCTGTGAGATGCATGACAAAAGCAGTCAAGAGCCACTGTTAATGTAGCATTTCACCCAAATCCACTGCCTACACTGCTGCTGTGTCTATTTAAAATAGCAAGCCCTCTTTACGTTGTTACCTGCACCGTGAACTCAGTTCTTTGGCAATTCCCTAACCAATAGTTTTCAGTAACTCTTGGCTATCTTGTGTAATTTCCCACAGGATCTCCCTCACACGGGAGTCCAAAAGATGCTTTAGTTTGGTTTACTCTGGACTTGGTCCAGAAGTGGAAATTTGAATTTAGTAATAATATTGCTGAGCCAATATCATTTGAATAGAATCATGATTTTTTTCATATGCTAAATATGAAACAGACATAACTTGTCCATCACACATACTTTGCTAGAAGGAAGAAAAATGAGGATTACATTGGAGTGGAGGAAAAAAACAGACCTTTGGGTGTCCTCCAGTTCCTCCCAGTGGGAGAAATGTGTTTGTTTTAGCATGACATAGAATAGATGTAAACATTTCTATTTAAACCTCCCTGTGTGGCCGCAGCAGTTGTTGTTCAGCATAATGTAAGCCACTGCCTTTTTCCTCCTTAAGGGGTTATGGAATCAAACTAATGTATTCTTGGGGAGAGGCAGAAGATACCTATTTTTAGGTGCTTATGTGGTTTGTTTATGGCACACAGAGATGGAAGAATTAACCATAAAAATGGTACTTAATGATTTATAGGGAAAATCCCTATGGCCAGTTCCTGATGAGGATAAAAGCTCCCCATGCATGGCAGCAGTTTGAATCAGATGACAACTAAATTCGACTTACAATTCCACTTTAAGTGATTTGTGTCTGTTGTGTAGGTGTTGCCTTCCTTCAAGGTTGGTCTGTGGGAGCAAAAATGACCGAAACAAAAGCGCAGACCAAACCTGAAGAGAGGCTGATGAAGAACGTGGTGCTGCTGGGCTGCACTCATGGCTGGTGCTCACTGCCAGGCATTTAGATGTGCCCTGGAAGTGTTCTTGCAGGTAATAAGTTGCAGGGCCCTGTGACAAAAAGCCACGAGGCTTCTTTGTTTGAAAAATATTTACTAAGAAACACCGAAAATGCCACGCTGTAAACCAAATAGGAATATTTAATGGCTTTTCTAAGTAACTTCATGCTTTTAAATGGTATTTATTAACATGTTTTCCTCCTCCTTTGCCCGCACTGGCTGTTTCTTGTGCAAATATTTCTAATGAAACCCTCATGTATTTCCAGTAAAAAGAGTAATACTGATAGTCACAAGTAAGCCTTAAAGGTTTATCTGTAAACTCGAAGGCAAGAACAAAAACAAAGCTCAAAAAAAAACTTAGGTCTAAGGATTTTCACCCTGGTGAAGTGATCAACTAAATCTTAGTAGCTGCATCTTGGAGCTTTTAATTTGGTTTCAAAAGATTTTTCCCAACCATAGCACTTCTGTAGCTCAGACAGTCTTCCCCGAGCCCTCTGCGTGTCCCACTGAACACTGGAGGTGCTGGTGAAGAATAGGCTCTTGACCATTTGCTTCTGATAGAAGGCTGGAATAGCAGACTATGGTGATTTAAAAAAAAAAAAAAACTTTTTTTCCCTTTCCTTACTTCCCTCTTCCTTTCTGCCCTTCTCCTCCCTGTATTAAGGCCAAGGGACTACTGTCCAGGAATTTACTGTATAAACAAATATAGTTATAAACTTATAAATTTTAAAGCATTATCTAGTTTGTTTTGTTGTCTGAGATAACTTTGGACAGATCTCAGGAAAACTAGTGCTGCCTGTAAGACAGATTTCTCAAGGTCTTGATTCATCTAAAGATTCCTTTCCGTTTAGTAGACAGTCAGCTTAGGTGGTTCTTTGAAGCTGTTTAGACCACCCTGGGCTGTAGTTGCCGTTTAGCTCCAAACATGTTGATTTCTTATCACTTTAGAGGAAGAAAGATCTGCTTTTTCTCCTAACTCTGTGTGTTCTAAGTCTGGATTTGCAGCTCCTCTTGAAGGGATGAGTCGTCTCATAGTCATCTCCTCCTCCATTTGTAGCCTGTTTCTCTTCTGCTGTCTCCTCATTTACTTGGCGGTATCAAGAGCGGAAAAGGCAAGTTGGAGACTCTATCAGAACAGCAATGCCTCTCCCTCTGCCACCTAGTAATTGCTAGTGTGCTGGACTTGCTGATGGGAAAAACTGGGAGCTCCGAAGATGCCCAGAGAATTTATGTGCAGGGCTAAACACAAGACCCTGAAACTTGCCTCAGGAAACCCTGATTTGTATGTGCTCTTTGGACTTGGACTTCTTATCTCTGCAATTTAATTTCTTTAGCATTTGAAACTTCAGTCAGATTTGCTGAGAAAATGAGAAGCTTGGTAAGAGATCTCTGATTCAGTTGTAAAAATATAAATTTGGTAAGTTTTCATTTGCAAAGGAGAGAAGTAGTCTTTCAGCTAGTTTTTAGAAATAATAAACTCAAAGATGGGAAGTACAAATCTTTACAATTGAGTACACCCAATTATTTCCCATCCTGGAATGCTTTTCTAGCATGTTACTAAAAAGTAACATTAACCCTTGAAACTGCAGGTCCTGATGAGCCTCATGGTGCTGACAGAATTTGCGCTGACCTCCGCCCCTTCCCTTCCTCCTCCTCTTTCTCCCCTTAGAATTCAAATAGGGGATTTCTTTCCTTCCTTTATTCCTTCCTTCCTTCCTCTTCCTCCCCTGCTGCTTTTTCATTACCTGTTAGCAGTAGGAGAGGAGAGGAGAGAGACCGGTATGATATGGTGGGTCATACATACACATGGTCCACATCTTCTTGTATTGCAAATGTTCTCTTGATTGATGTGATTATGGTCCCAGTATGCTGAAGATCAGAAGCAGTTTATGAGTATGCTTAAATAGCAAATGAATTGAGGACTGGAAAATTTAAAACCAGAAATGACTAACATGATTAGCTATGCGATGTTGTGTGTGTGTGTGTTTTTTTTTTTTTCCCCTTTGATTTGCAGACTGTTTTACTGTGGAAGCAAACAGTTTGGAGCAACGATGTGTTCCATAGTTGAGTATTAACATTTAGATAATATGAGGAAGCTGTTTACAAAACAGAAGAAGGTTTGGCAAAATGCAAGCTCCTGGTATGAAGCAGGCATGATTCACCTAATGCTAAAGTGCACAAAGGCCTTTATGAAGGTGAAGTGGGTAGGTATGGAGGTAGGCTAAGGCTGCTTGAGAGACCTTGCAAGCAAGGTACCAAGATAGACACCAGGGGGTACTCCTGCATGGGTGAACCTGCTGGCCACAAGAGTAGCGTTTGAGTTGCTAGTCACTGGGATTTGTTGCTGCTCTGCTTGTGATGGATATGGTGTGTGTGGGGGCAATAAAGCCTCTGGCAGGATGTGGAAGTGGCTCAAGTTTCAATGTCATGATTCATTTCTCAAGTGGTTGACCAAAGAGGTGTATGTGTGATGGGAAACTGCAATGAGAAGTAGTCCCCTTGCTATCAAGAAATGGTAGAGGATGGAGAAAAAAAAAAAAAATCACCTGATTCTTCAGAAAACCTGAACTAGCTCTCATTAACCGAAGACCCTCAAGTCTCTCAGAGTTTACTCTTGTGAATGTGAGCTTACATGTAGTTCCCAGTGAAATATTTCACATGTTTTCAAAATGCGGATTTGGAATGCCCTGTTGTCTCACAAAGCACTTGCTGCTCACGTAGCTGGGTGTGACTGGAGACATCTTGATGAGGGTGGATGAGTCTGGCAGTGCTGACTCAGGGCAGGAGCTGCAAGGTGAGAGCTGCACCAGCCTGACTGGTTTGACACCAGCTCTTCAGGTTGGAAGTGTATAACATATCTGCAACTTGCAATGAAGTGAAAGTCAGTTATGAAAAAAGTGAATGCCTGGGCCATAAGATGCAAGTTGGAAGAAGAAATGATAGAAGAAGCATGTTTCCCTGGTGCTCTTACCTTCCTCACACTCCCAAGATGTGGTGCTTGGATGGTGAGTTGACCCCAAAGACTTCATCTGCTGATGAAAACACTAGGCTAAGCAAGATCTCTGTTGTTTTTACCTAGCTGAGCTGTTGAATGATTCCCAGTGATGACCAATCAATACGATCCGTTGCTGCCTTCACCCTTTGCTTAAGAGAGATGGCCTGTTGTTGTGCAGGGGCTGCAGCAGCACTTGGGCAATAAATTGCACAGTTCCTATAGCTGGCTTTTGTTCACCTTCTGTGTACCTGGTGTGTTTTCTACATTGTCACACTTGTGTTCCTTTTGATAGTGCTGTACCCTCAGGAAGAGCGTTGTGTTCTATATGCTTATCCGGCACTTTGTCTCCAGGATAAATAAGCATTTCTCTGATTAAGCAAACAGGGCTTTTCTGGTAAGAGGTTCTTTCTAAGTACTAGGTCTGACTCTTCTTTTTACTTTTAGTGTAAAATGAAAAGAGAATGATGAAGAGAATTCAGGAGAATTTCTGAACAAATGAGCAAAAGGTTATTGAGATTAAAGAAGTAAAACGAGGCACTTCTTTATCTTTGGGCAGTGCTAAAACGAAAAGACACCCTGTAAACGTGTATGTGATTGCATTTGTATGTCTATTTGCTCACAGTCCCCCACTGTCTGGAAGTTTTTGGACTTTGATGTTATCCTCCTGCAAGATACTGTACAGCATTTTGAACTTTGAAAATGTAGCTATGAGAAGCTTACTGGGATGGATACAAACAAGCTGCTGCTTATCGTGCTGCCCTATCTGAGAGAAGAGGCTGCTTGCAACATGTGGCTTTTCTGTTCCTTTCCAGTCCTCCCACTCTAAAACCAATGAACATCACATCAGGTGGCTTTCAGAATGATGAACTCTTCACTAGATCCTCTTTTCATTGCCTCATTTGCTGTGCCTTCTGAAAACAAATTAAAACATATATTTAAAGCCTGGCGATACTGTAGTATGTAAGCAGAGGTGTATGGGATTATTATCAAATTTGCTAATTTGAGAACTGGAACTGTTATAAGGCAGCAGCTATGCCGTTGCATGTTAGATGAAAAGCTGCTCCTCAAATAGAATTTGTGTTGATGTGTGCTAGGACTGTTAATTACCCATTTGATTCAGAAATGCACAAAGCACCACTTGTTTGCATCTTTAGTAAAGTTCACGTGGAAAAACTGAATCATCCAAGTCATCTGAATGATGCACACTATTAAGCTGTTGTTCTCCTCAGCAGACAGCTGGTGATCTCTCTTCCTGCCTTCATGGGAAGGTGGGTAAGAAAAGGAAAAGGGCAAGGAGCCTTAGTGAAGCGGGGAACCCACTTGGTTCTTATGTGGGAGCTTTTTAAATTTTTTTTTATTATTATTTTTTATTTTTATTTATGAGAACCCTAGATCTATGGTAAGTTAAAATTACAGAGAATTGAAAAGGCAATATATTCCAACTGTAATAATGTAATTACAAATGTAATTATTTTGTAGTAATGATCCTTTGTACACATTTTTGGTGGTTTGCTCACAGTAAAGCTTGGTATAAGGTTTCAAGCACTGCTTCACGGGAAGTTGTGCTAGGGCAGGGCTCCTTCAGACTGGTTGTGCTTTCTTCTCTAGATCAGGTAATAACTTAAGATTTGGCTCCTCTCACCTACAACCAAAAAAACGGTAATTTGCCTCTAAGATAAAAGTATCTTTGTTTTAAAATTGATACTTATTTTACATATTTACCAGCATAAGATCAATACTAGTAAGGGATTGTTTCATGTTGGAAAAATTCCTAGCTAGCATGAGATGGTCATGTTATTGGAGTGGACTAGAGTTTTGGGGAGGGGACGGGGAGAAGAAAATGCAGTAGATTTGCAGAACACACCTCTGCAAATACTTCCTGCGCTAAAATTTTATTGATTTATGTATTTTTAGCCTTCATCTGCTTGACACGATGGCGTCTGCTTGGATCTGGATGTAAATAACAGAGTAGAAAAAAAGGTAGGGGCTCTGGTTCGTAGCAGGTTCAAGAGCATCATCCCTCATTGACTAGTGAGAAATTCCGCTCCTTTTGGTGATGGTCATTTCACAGCTGGCCTTACCCATTGCATAAGTTGGAGCGCTCAGCAGATAACCCCAGTGACGGGACGACGCCTCCCTAGTCTTCTTTTGTTTGGACGACACTGGCTTCTGAGGAAAGATTAAATAAAATGGTGTTGCATAGTCTTCAAAAGAGATGACTGAATTGGTGTCATAAGAACAAACATGGCAGATGTCTATAAAAAAAAAACTAACACTTTTTTGCCCTAGGGCAGAAAAAAAAAATAATAATAATAACCTTAACCTGCAGCAAGAGTTTTAAGTAGAAAAATCTGTCTAATGGTAAGAGGAGTTAAACACTGTCTTAGACTACTTAAGGAAGTTGTAGAATTTCCATTATTTTATGTGTTTAGAAGCAGGTTAGATGACTGTCTCAAGAATAGCCCAAATATAATTGGTCCTGCTGGGAGGGAAAAACTTAATGATCTCTTG
The DNA here is from genome assembly GCA_013398735.1 of Nothocercus julius. Taxonomy (NCBI): domain Eukaryota; kingdom Metazoa; phylum Chordata; class Aves; order Tinamiformes; family Tinamidae; genus Nothocercus; species Nothocercus julius. The sequence goes on along the minus strand of VZSV01000181.1, from coordinate 390,152 downwards.
AAATCTTTTTCCAGCCTTATGAGTCTACAGGGATGTGAGTAGAGATAATTGTATCCTGATAAAGTTCATCAGGCCCTTTCAGGTCAATCTTGGTAAAAACAACCGTATGTGCTTCAAATTGCTATAACTATTGTGAAGTTTGCAGGTTTAAAGGAACCTTAGGCAATGGAGTAAATATATGAAATAATTCAACTCAGTGGCACCATATAGGGAGAAACAAAAGCAGCAAGAAATCACATCCAAAATAAGTCCTTTTGCAATTTTACACTTATCTTGAATAAAAACATCTTCTGCAATTACTCCTGACATTCCTTCAGTAAAGACATCTGCAGAACACTGGAAAAAACATAGAATAACAAAGTTTCTTTTGAGGAATTTTTTTTTCTTCCATATGAAAGTAAAAATTTTGAGATGGCTTTGTGCTTTTTGTTCTTCCAGTGAGAGCAGGATGATACCTCCATATCTTAGTCCATATTTCCTGCTCTTTAAAAAGCAAACCAGCGTACATACAAAATCTACTCTCTTGCATCACTTCCTTTGAAGTAAGAGTAAAAGAATTTTTTTTTTTCTTTCATTCCTATTTTTATCCTGGTATTTTAAAAAGGAAAATAATTTATGGGCAGATGAAAATCTAGCTCACCACTAAGGGAGATATCAAGTAGGAAAGTGTCACTTTTTTCCTATAGACATTAAGCTCCTGGTTAAAATGAGCAAAAAAGTACCCACACTCATGTTCGTTAACCAGTTAGTGGCCCTGGCCCAGAGATAAAGAGTGCGTGGGGAAACAGTGATGGAATTACATTGCAAAATAAATACCCCCCACACTGCAAGTCATCACAGTCCAGAAGAGCAGCAGAAGGTGCCCTGAATAGTTGGGCATGTAGGACTGTGAAAATCTCCGAAGAAGAGGAAGAGAAAGATGGCACTAGTCTCCTGACAATTTACAATTTAAGAGATTTGGGACTTCCTTTGCGCATGAGTAGGACAGTCCTTGACATCAGAAAGCTTGACTAGAAGTGGGATAGACTGAGCCTTTTCTGCTGCTGAAAGCACAGCCATCTGCTTTCTCATAATGTCACCAAACACTGCCTGGTTGTTTATCTTCTCTATGGACTGCTAATTCTTTCCGTAAGTAACATATGCATTTTCAGGCCTTTTACTATTATCCTCTCCAGGATTCACATGTGAAATTGGTAGTCATCTGAGGAAGCAATAGCTGAGTGTGTGCATTAGGTATGTTCTTGGAGAAGTTTTCATATAAAGGATTTATATGCAACTAAAGCACTTGGATTAAGTGAAGTGCCATGTTAATGGTAAATACTAATTACCATGCAAATAAATGAAATTATATTAATTAGACTAATTTCAACACGACTCATACTGTGGAAAAAAGACTGTATGAAAATAATATAAATGGGTAATTTATTTGTGGTAGCAACCTGTGATTGAGGGAGTTGTGTTTTAATTTTGAGATGGGGATAATAATATATAGAGCAAAGTAACAGTACTAGAGAATAATAATCTAATTCACTAAAAAACAGTCGTGTCTGTTGCTCAAGGTATACAGGAACCTACAAATGAGGTATCTGTGGTGCTTGAGCCACGGTACAGCTCAGAGCATCCGGGGCATGCTCTGATATATACTGTCTGAAATGTGACAACTTTGCTTGCTGACAGCTGTCTGAATACCTCTGTTCTTATGTAGGTATTCCTTTGGTAATTCTTATGGTGCCCAAGCATTTTTGTGCGAGGAGTTACCACCTAGGAATTTTCTGCTAGGACCCTTCTGTTCTTGTGTAATCTTTTTAATGGAGCATCTGACAACTTTCTGGTTGGGTGTAACAGAAAGTGGATGGAGAATTTGCCACGAGGCCTTTGAATTAGCTTTTTGCCGTTTTGCGGGGAAAGCATGTCAAGCGTTGCTAGGTCATTTTATATCTATGTGGTAGTCACTTTATTGTGTTATGCTATAAATATTCAGGAGGGCTTTGAAGAGTTAAAGCTAGATCTTTCCCTTCCTTGAACGTGGTTGCACCCTGATCTGTGCTTCCTTTGGAAAGCAGAACCAGGTATTTCTGCCAATGGGGAACAGAGCACAATAACAAAATATTATTATTGATACAGGCGTGTTTATCACCTTTTACTCAGCATACCTTGGCAATGCAAGTGATAAATACTTGAGGGACTATAGAAATAAGTTAATGAAATCATATCTTCCCATTTTGGTTCCCCTGCTAGTACTTTTTTATAGCAAATTTTGCTGGGGTTCAAATAATCTCCAATAAAAATCAGGAGAAGCAACAGTTTAGCCATGGTTTATCAACATATACTGCCTCAATTTATCTTCTGTCCACTAGTCAGAACACCCACGGTCTGTTTAATATATGAACAAAATGCCAAGGCTGATACAAAGCAAACCTTCCAGTTCTGCTTCCTGACTTTGCTGGGATTTGCTTCAGCTTTATACAGTCCTACCTGTGTATGTGTGCGTATGTGTTTGTATGTGTATACATACTTATGTACTTTTGAACCATCCCCGAGTTTAAATTCTTCTGTCTTACGAGATTTATCAGAGATGCCTATTTCATTGCCTATTTCTCAGAATCACTGTTTTACCTTTGCTACAACCCAACCCAAAGAGTTCAGAGCAGTAAATTACAGTCAAAGCTCAGGTCTGCCAGCTGACACATTTCCCTGTGCCCACGGCAAGTCCTTAGCTAGAAAGGGAATAAAGCAGAGTTAAGTAAAGACACCTTTAATGATGCAGCTCATGTGTAAGCTGATACTTTATGTCTGAATAGATGTTCTCTTGGGCTTTTTTTCTTTAATCTATTTGAGGATATACAGCAATAAATTTTCACAGCAATTTATATTATAACGCTTACAGAAAATCTTAAAAGAATTTCAATTCTTGTTTGCTACTGTCTACCGTAAGTTCAGTGCAAAACACCTTGTTAACAATTGCTATTCTTTTTCTAGTGTAAGAGTTAATCTCCAAGTACAGCTGTATCTTTCTCTGCCTTTAAAAAGGGGTCAGACTGACATTTGGAGCTGTGGTTTAAAAAACTGTTGTGACCTTATGACCCTTCTAAAACTGGTATTCTTTGCCTTTTAAATAGGGACTTTCACTTGAAGGAATTTACAACAGATTTTCCTTTCGATCCTCCACGCTTAGGGGCTGGCTTTATTCCAGATCGTAGAAACTAGATTTGTGATTGCCATATTTACAAGGTAGGCTCCCCCCACTCCTTGTTTGCTTAACTTGGCAGATTGTAGACTATTAGGCACCACTTAATCTTTTTTAAAAAATACTTTATTTTAATTCTTCTTGTAGTAAAGACTCATTCATCCTCTCAGGAAACACTCAGCAGACTGAATAGAAATAGTGAGTTGTGCTGAATTAAAATGGTAGTATCAGAGACTGAATCTTGCAAAAACAGAGGAAACTACATGGAGCTGTGTTCAGTTTTATTAGCAAAGAATTTGACCAATTTTTTTTTCCCCGTTAGTTTTTTAGGCTTGGATAAAATTTAGATAAAACAGTGGTCTGAACTTCCCTTTCAAGCTTAAAAAAAGTGTCATACATGATACTTTTTTTTGAGGGGGGGGTGGGAAGGCCAGAGAAGGGGAAGAGGGAAATCCCTGATGAACCAAAGAGCTTCTGGCTTAATTGCTCCTGTTGCTTTTATTTGCGGGGGACGAGCATCTGCCTCTTTGATGCTTAAATAGCACTGGGAGTCAAAGCTGGGATGAGGGCAGGGACACTCAGCAGAAAGACTTGTGCAACCAGAACGTATTTAAGTTTTCCTCTGCCAGACGTGCATTTTGTCATCATTTGCATCTTCTGCCTTTTCACTGCCAGAAATGGCTCCTCATCAGTACGTTGCTCTTTCCAATGACCCTTTCCAATGGCCTTTTCTTTAGGAAGAATTATTTGGTGGGTGCGAGTCCAGCCCAGAGTTTGATTTCTTGGGTTCAGGGCACTGTCGTTCTCCTGGAGCCTGTGGATCTCTGCACGCTGTGGGAAATGGCTGGAATAGCTGCCAGGATCTGGGATGTGGCCAGTGGAAGGGCAATGATCCCTCCTGCTGCTACGGCACGTGCTGGGCACTGGCTGGAGGAGCCTGAGTGTCTGCCCAGTTATTCTGTAACTGATGGTGAGGCACTGTGCCAGGCAACCCTGGGTGTTGCTGAGGATTTGCACAAGCAGATGGTTTTGCAGGCTCTTTGGGCAGGCAGGTGTAAAGCTTTTATCTTTATGACTCTGCTGAAAGAGAACAACAACAACAAAAAAGTATTTGCTTAGCTCAGCTACTGAGGATTGGTTGGTGATGGCTATCGCTGGCTGGGTTTGCCGGTCAGTGCGATCCTCCCTTTTGTTTAATCACACATAGATTGCAAAAAGCTTTGAATCTTAAAAATTAAATTGCTTGTAGTTGTCTGACGAGCAGCGCATGTATAAATGCCTGGTTTAGGGGTCCTTCAGAAACTGTTTGCTTTCTCATTTTCCCGCTTTGTTATTCATGGGGCTTGACTGCTTGGCTGACTTGTGTGGGCTTGCTTCTGCTCCCTGAAATTTTACAGTGGGGGAATGAAGATTTATTGTCCTCTCCGGGTGAATATAGATATTTATACAAAGCACAGATGTCCAGTCTTGCACATAAAAAAAAAAAAACATTCAACATAAAAATGATGGAAAAGCAAAATAGCTGTGTAAGTTGAATAGGTCATCTTCTGTAGATCGAAAGCAGAGTAGGGCTTGTAGAATGCATTTAATTTATGCCCTCACTCTGTAAGTATTTGTCAATACATGAATAAGTTTTGGTAGCGTTATTGACTTCTGGGGGCCTGCTCGAATTTATAAGATTAGTTCAAAGGCTTTGGAAAACTCAGAGCCATTCTGTCAAATCTCTTCTACCTAGAGTGCAATTATGAGTGTCTTCAGGTTGTGGCCATGTCTGCCCCTTAACATGCTTTGTATTTCCTAGGAAGGAGAAGATGATCCCAGGGGTGAACAACAGTTAGCTGGGGACCTGCAAGTTGTGAGTGCAGAGGCCATTCTGCTGCCGCCAGCCGGTGTCGTTCCAGCTCTCAGAAGTATGAAAAATAAGGTTACAGTGAGGAAAGTAATATTTAACTACTTCCAAAACTGTGAAGAAGTCAAGAACTAGACAAATTCCTTAGGTAGATGTCCATTCCTATTCAGAGTGGGGTGACTGACATCTGACGTTCAGGGTGCATGTAGCTTATGGCTGGGCTGGACTTGTAAAACCTGCCATAAATATCTTTGGATTTGCCATCAGGCTTTTTTAGCCTCATATACAGTCTACAGTGACCAATTAAAAAAAGGTTTTGGAGCTGAATAAAACCTGTTAAAACCACTCTGGGTAGACAAGGCTGAATATTCTAGCTTTTTGTTTTGTTTCTTTGGCAATTTAAAACATGTATGTATTAAATATGATGGCAACCAGCTTTGATTGTTATTTGTAACTCCACTCCTTTTTGGATACACTCAGCTGTGTTCTCTTAGTAGACACTGGACAGACTAATGCTGCTCACTCCCACACCATCACTGTTACTGAACTAAGGGAAATGTGAAAGTCCAGATGTTTCTTTAGGGGGATATTCTCAGGGTTTGTTTATCATGTTCATGTGGCTTATCAGAATTCATGTTTGAACTGATTCTGTGCCAGTGAGTAATAACGTACAGCTGACCCATAATGGAAACCCAAATAGAGAGAGAAGACAGAGAATGAAAACAGGAAATCTAATATATAGACTTCTATATATAGAAAATATCTTAAGGGTAAGCACATACTGTTTTACTGTTTTGTATAAATATATTTAAAATGTGTTCTGTAGGCACATATTTTCAATGTGTTGTCATGATCTGAAACACATGTAGACTCTGAAAAATTATGTGAAATATGCTGAGCCCTTGCCCATGTACATAAGTAAAAGTTATGTGCATTATATGTGTGTGTAAATATTTAGCTGGAGGAGCAGCCACATGGGAAGGATTTCAGAATGATCCCCAAGTCAGGAAGCCACAAATTATAGGCCTGAAATTTACCACACTGGCATGTCTACATAAATAAAACCAACTGCAAAGATAGGATGGAGGAAAAACACACTTACAAATAGTGGCAGATTAGAGAAGAGGGAAAATGATAAGCCATTTTCTTGACTCTAATCAGAAGGCAAGAAGATTATTACAGGCAAGAGCTTGCAGACTTTGTCTAAAGAACTTCCTGGCTCTGAGCATGAGCCTTGATTTCATTTATGCCTATGCACGCAACCAGTATTTTAAATACTCCGCTTCACATAGTCATTATTATAGCAGAAGCCGAGAGGGGGCACGGTTGGATTTGTTTTTTTCCCCCTTCCAGGAACATTGCCATCATCTAAGTGGCTCTTTGTCTTTGCCAGGTCTTTGGGATGGGATGATGTCATCTTCTGTATCTATCAACTATCTACCAAGAGGAGATCTTGGTGCTGACTGAGGGTGTTGGCTGTTTTAGGAATGCTGAACTAGGAAGCCGTCACAGGAAACCTGAAGCTCCATTACAGACTGCAACACTTCAGCTAGAGTAAATACAACTGATACTTGTAAAACCACTGAGACAACTATTAGTTGTCGCAAGGCCTTATACAGGCATTGCTGTATCAATCCTCCCACTCTCGGTCTATGCCAGAGCAAGCTCTTTTTGCTTTTCTCCCAGCTAAATTGTCATGCTTGCAACTTCAGCTCAGCTGCAGCCCTTCTGCTATAGGCTTGGAAATAAGTAGCTGCCTGGAACAACTGATCACTTACTACATCCCAGGCTTTCCTGCAGTTGGAGGAAGAATAACAGGTAAAATACCGTCCTTTAGATTGAGGAGTAGGAAGAAGAGATGTGTCTGTGAGGAGAGAAGGAAAGTGTTGTGTGTTTGGAGTTGTCTTTTCTTTCTGTGTCTCTGAAGAGAATTGCTGAGCAGAGCGTTTGCCTCTGATGTGGAGCATCCCTGGACGGTAGAGAACAAAGGCTGGCTCACACTTGATTTCTCTTCTGGGTGACCTGTGCCATGACTGGCAAGAATGTAGCAAGAACCGCTGTCCCTCTGCATGCATGTTCTTGAGGCTTCATCCATGTGCTCTGGTTGACCAGCTTGGAGGATACGCAGGAAGAGAAGGAGAAAGGAAACTATTGTGTAAGTTTGGAAAAAGAACTTTTTCTCTTTTCTAGTAATGTTTTCTAGCAATATTAGAAACTTTTAAATGGGTGGGTGGGGGAGGGAGGGATTTTGACAAAATTTTCTCTGGTCAGCATGCTGAGAAACTAAGACTGAACTCATAGGTTCAGCTCTGTCCCTTTGCTTCTCTGCAAAGGAAATACAACAAGTTACAAGTAAATGCCTGAAACATGGAGGCCTGGTCTAGGGAACTCTTTCATTAGAGAAGAATCAGTATATTTACAGTACTTAGTTCTGTTGTCAGGTTCGACTGACAATATATAAATATTGCATGCTATCAATTTCTTAACTATCCAGTTGCTGTGTTTGTAGTACATACAATAATACACGATTGTGGTGACTACCTATTACTTAGTCCCTGAACTGACCTCTGCTTGTTTGGGTTCCTGTGCCTACTGACAGTTAGTTCATCAGAACTTTGCTTAACAAGAACTATGCAAATTTATTCCACACGTTATCACTGGCAAAAAGAAATATCTGCTTGAACATTCTTCTTCACAGAATGAGGTTCAATATTCTTTTAGATTTTTAGAAACTGCTTTGATTTGTTAGCATGATTCTGCTTTCTCTTTGTGGTAACTGAAATGGTCAGTGTCTAAATCTTATTTCCATTCAATCCTCCTAGCTTAGAAAGCCTGTTCTTTTCTCCTACTCCTAAATTCTCCTTACTGAAAAAGAGTGAAGGAAACAGTTTGATTTGTGGTGCAGGAAAGTAGTGTGAAGAGACGTTTAAGCTGTATCGTTTAAAATGTTTCCATTGCATGCTCTCCTGCTTGGAGTGCCCCTTACTGCTGTCTGCTCCTGGAGCAGAAGATCGGGTAGGCCACTGTAGAAGGGGCAATCTGTACTGGATTATAATCACCAAAACAAAGTAGATTTCAACAGATTTTGATACATTCTTGTATATGAAATGTCTTTCAAATATCTGCCTATTAATTTCCCCAAGGCTTCTTAGTTGTATGTATTGTTCCTTTTGAGTTTTCCTATATGTAATAGGCAAGATTAGGAAAGGACATGTATATATTGAATCTGAATACCATTCAGAGAATTTAAACAGGTTGTAATTATTGCTTTCTTTAGTATCTTTTATAACGGTAATCTCTAACATCGTACACAACTGAATGCTGTTCGGGCATAATGGTTTTTTAGCATGCTTTGGTTAGAGGCAGCTGATGTACCGCTCATATACACAAGCTAAATGTCCTGCTGGAGCATGTGACTTGTTCTTATCTGTTCTTGGAGCATTAGAGATTCAACGGAGCCTTTCATTGAAAGCTGAACTCTTCCTAGTGTGAGTAATGCATGTGCACATAGGTCCCTACCATCCCTCTCCCTGCCCAGGGAGATGGCTCAGCCGGTTGTCATGTCCCAGGGGTAGCGTTCCTTATAACAGCGCTCGCTCCAGCCATAACACAGTGGCTGGAGCAGGACATGAGCTCTTGATATAAATCTTGCGTGGTTCAGAGAGCGGTTAATAGTTAAACGCTCTGTGGCTGGAGGGGATTGGGTCATAGGCTGGCTTGCATTTGTTATGTGGGGTCAGGCTGTAGAGAAAATGCTGAACTGCCTTTGACTGTTTCTGGCAGACAGCTTGAAGGAAGAGGTAGAAAGGCCTCTGAATACACTGCTCTGCAATGCATGCTTAATGGGCGTACGCTTCTATAGTACTTATTAAACAAGCAGCTTTGCATAGCAGGGCGGGCGGGCAGTTGCTGTGCATGTGTGGGGCACCGTGCGCCTTCCCAGCAGAGCATCGCCCGTGTCCGGCCCTTCCCTTGCCGCGCTGCCGTGCCCTGCTCTGTCCCGTCCCCACTGACCTGGGAGCGCAGCAGCGCTCTGCCACCTCGTGGTGGCCCCGGCTCCCAAGCGCTGCCGGCAGAGGGATGCTGCTCCTTACCGATTCCCATTGAATCTCCCGGTTCAGTATTGCGGAGAGAGTGAGCATTGACATTGGAGCTATAGGGATTTTCCTTCTGAGGATCCACATGTATAAAGTCTGTCTCAGAGGAAAGACTTACAAAGAAGCAAGAAAACACCGTGGATCAAAAAAAAAAAAAAAAAATCTAGATATTGGTTAGCTGTAACAAAACAGAGGTTTGAGGGCACCAAGAGGAAACGCCAAAGAAAGGCTCAGATCTCTCATCTTTATTAGGCTAACCAAGTGTAGATCTATTACTGTAGAAACCATAGATAACTCTTTCCTGAAATGATTAATAAGGCAATCCATAAAAGGACAGAGTTTCCAGGTGAGCCTGGGCAGTGCAAAGGTGTCTGATAAATAACGTAAGATTCATTCCTCAGCAGGAACACTAGTGACCTCAAATTTGGCAACTGTGTAGTAGTTTAAAAGAAAAAAAAAAGAAAATTAACTTTAAAAATGTGAAACAGCGTAAGAAACTGTGTTGAGAGGAAAAAGAGGAGCAGCTAAAAGGATAAACTATTTGAAATGGTATCAAGGTTGTTTAAACATGACATTATTAAGAGTAAATTAATTAAGAGTTAAGAGTAAATGTTTAGCACCTGCTAAAGAAGATTAAGAAAGCACTGATAAATAATTAAAAGGCATATTTAAACAGCAAACTGCAAGAATTTATTAGAATGAAAAAGTACCATTCCAGATATGGAAGTTCTATCCAATGGAGTGAAATGGAGACAAGCATGAAGTCTGGTAGATAAATCTCTTAGTCCAAACCTTTTTGCTTTGACTGATAAAAGCATAAAAAAAAAAAAAAGTAAAAACCTTCTCAAATCATTATAAACAGAAACCAGGTAAATATATTGATACTGTTTGAATTGTAAAAGAAGTGCTAAAAGATGACAAAGCAATAAGAAAAAATACTAGATGAGCCTATGTACTGAATGTTTCTAGAGTAGAATCTTTTTGTGTTGAAATCTGAGGAATAGTCTCACACTGAAATACTTTATCTTTTAAAACAATAAGTAAAAAGATTGTATCATGAGCAGTTGAAAGTATTCACACAGATTTCTAAAGCAAATGAATAGAAATAAATGCTGAATTACATACTGTAATATGTAATTTTATTAACTGAATTAGTTACTATGTACCAAAGGAATAGAAAGTGATAAATCGATAACAAGGTGGATATACTCATATCAAAGTGAGAATAACCTTACCTCTGTTTGGCAGGGGGAAGAAGAGAGCCTTTGCAAGCCTAAAATTCTTTGGTTTGATGAGCAAGACACTTCTAACAGTAGATTAAATTGTTAGCGGATGTGTTGCCATTACTGTGTTTGTTCAGGACAGCAGCACACTTTGAAAGTAGATTTCATGATTATAGCCACCTACCTTGCGTTGCTGTGCACCACAGACTGCTCTTGGGTTGCATGAACCGAGAAACTTTTGAAGGAAATTAAACCAGACACGCTCCAGGAGCACAATGCTAATCGGAGACAGTCTAAGCTTTTCTCCTTTGCAATGCTTGCGCGTGTCAGACCCTTGGCACCACCTGGCTTGCTCTACAGATGCATTCCTAGCGAGCTATGGCACTGCTTTCTCAAGTTCACATAACCGCAGCGGACTTGTGCTATTGCCAGAGGCAGCTAAGCAGTTAGAGGAGTCTTTTGTGGGTGAACTCCTAACTAAAAGATGGGAAACAGGTCAGAAACAAGACATAAAAAAAGAGAAACAGTGTCTCAGTAGATTAGGGTTCCTTAGTTTTTAAAAAAGCACTGAAAAGTAACATGATAAAGGTCCCTACAGGGCCCTGTGCAGAAATGGATACAGAACACTGACTATCTGCTTTCTTCATACGAAGACTTATGTGCACCATTTATGGAAAAAAAAATTATAAAGACAGCTGGCTGCTAATTTAAGCAAAAGTACTCTGTCATAGATACTTCACAGTTAAACTGGGTTTGATTTGCTAAAAGTATGAATGGGTTCAAAAGGCAAGAAGAAAAATTCAAGGAAGGAGAGGTTGTAGAGAGCTGTAACACACACAGAAGCTGACCCAAACCTCCTCCAGGGTGTCCCCATTCTGTGGAGAGCCTGATGGCCCCACAGAGGCCTCATCGTGCATGCTCTCCATCCCTGTGCTCTGCTTTGGCAATGGCCTGCAGGAGCAACAAGGGACAAGGGCTGGATTTACCTTTGTTGTGACCCAGTTCAGGGCACTGACCAAAGCAGTCAATGACTGATTTAATGGGGGAGAGTGCACAGGAAAATCACCAAATCCCAGCTTGATGTATGGGGAACGGTGGGGAGGCATGCAATAGGACTTTTTAGTTAGATGGCTTTGAACAGTTTGAATCTTGCAGCTCTGGGAGGAGGGTGCCCAAAGAATGGTCATTTCTCGTATAATAGGCTAATAAATCTCTGCCACCAGTGGAGAGTTTGAGGTTAATGAGTTAGGAGTAGTATAGATAGCATTGTCGTTATGGGCGGGGAAGTGTCAGAAGGCTTTTTCTGAAAGCTGGTTAAGCAATTGCTCTCCCTTTACAAAGGAGAAATGGGGGATATCCTCAGAGTGTGCTTGTATGAGAAGTTTTCAGTGCCTGTCAGTGCCACAGCGTTGCCTATCCCTAGCAATGTAGACGTGTTAGAAGTGTAACAGTGCTTGAGGGTTGCCGGATTATTTTTCCTTTCAAAATCAGCTGCCACCTGCTCCAAACATTTTCTTCATCTACTTAATGAAGTTAATACTGAACTGTCTTTCTTAAGTTGCTTGGATACCTCCAGATTTAATACTAAGGTGATGTGACTGTTCTTACGGAGGCCTTTAATAGCATGCATGAATCTAGATAGAAGTGACCGGGTGAAAAAGAGCAGTGAGTCTCACCAACATTTTTTGAACCCCTTGTTTAGGTAACTAGCATAAGGAACTTACTCAAAATGCATAGAGAGAGATTTTAACCACCGTTTTAACCACAGTGACTCAAATGTTTACTAAGATAAATCACTAAATACTCTTATTCCCTTCTCAAATCTTTCTACGAGCGATTGATGAAGAAGAGTGAAAATAAACAGGGGAGTGGAGGAAGGATAAAAAATATAGCTGGTTAGAAAGAGTGACTGGACTGGAAGCATCCTTCATTTGTATCGTCCTGATTAATTGCTTGCTATGCTCGAGGGACAAATACTGCGGGTGAGTAAAATATAAAAAGAGGAAGTAAAAAAAATGCTGCCGCTTGCAGGCTCAGCAGAAAACGCTGATGAGAAATGACAAATGTGTAGCTGAGGATGCTGCTGAACATATCAGCGTTTCCACATGAACTCCTTCACTCTGAGGTTTCAGACTTCAGCAGTTACTTTCCGTCATCTTAAAAATGTGCGCAAAAGGAAATAAGCTGAGACTGAATTTGATTTGGGAAAATTCAATTAATCTAAATAATACTGATTAATATACCTTTACCTAATGATAATACCATTTTAAAAGCTGTTACTTTAGCGATAGGTGTGCAAGTATAAAAGCCACACTGTCAGCCTTTTCTTGCTGCCAATTCTAAAACTGACCTTTTGCAAGTTAAAAATTCTTGAAGACTGTGATTAGGCTTTTAATTTCAGATTATGTAATTTTGGATTACTGTATATGTGACTAGTATTTGAATTTAAATGAAGCTCACGTGACTTTCAGGGGCAATTCAATGCACTTCATGTGAGTGGCACACAAAGTGATTATAGTTTACTGTTGGATTTTTTGCACAAATCAAGAGCTGCATTGTCTTATTTATTTACTTATCTTATACTTGGGATTGATCATCCGTCTTTTGGGTTCTTTAAAATAATTGGATGGGCCAGCTGTGGACAGCTTACGTCATAGTTTTACTTAAAGTTGCTTGAAATGATAACATTGCTGCATTATGTGGAAATAATGTTTTATTTTCCAAGTGGTTTTCAAATATTTTAAAATATTTTCAATTCCTTTAGCTTTCAAAATTTAAAATCTTTGCAATTCTATTTTTTTTTCTAATTTTATTCTCAAGGTGTTCATTATTTAGTTTTTCTTTTTAATTTCACTTTGCAAAATGACCCTGTGTTTTGCACAGACTCTGGCAAGTGAGAAAGTAAAATAAATAAATAAATCCGGAGAGTGTGTGATTGGTATAATTTTCTCATTTTACCACTTATCAAGAAAAAAAATGTTGCAACTAGGCCTCCCATGCTCCCCCAAACTTGGGATTTTTTTAATAGGAAAAGGTCATAATTTCTTGCATAAAGGACTTTGTTCCTTTTTGGGTCTGAAAACACATTACAATTGAAAAACTTTTCAGTTCAAGTGACTTGGCAGAACAATAGAAATGTAGGAGTGAGAAAGGAATATCTTGTTGGTTTAGTGAGAAGGCTGCCTGACTGGCCTCGCGGTGAGAAAGTTTCCCTTAAACCCAGCCTGACCGTCTCTGGTTCCAGCTTCTGCCCCGTGTTGCTTGTCCTCCTGCCACGTGCTGCTGTGACAAGCCCAGCTCTGACTTCTTGCTGAGCTCCCTGCAGCGCTGCGACGATGGCGAGCTCCTCCTGTTGACGTCTATGTCCCGGGCTGCATCAGTCCAGCTTCCTCAGCCTCTCCTTATGGGATGAGTACTCCAGCCCCAAACATCTTGGTGATCCTTTGCAGAGCTCAGTCCAGTACATCCATATCTTTCCTGTAGTGTGAAGCCCCAAACTGGACGTGGTATTCAAGCTGTGATTCAAACCAGACGAACCAAGGGGGTAAGCACTTCCCACAATCTCCCATCTATGCCTGTGTTAATACAACCCAGGATGCTGTGGGCCCTCTTACAACCACACCAAGCTCCCATGTAACTGGAAAACTCAGTTTCTGTCGCATGGTTAATGGGATTCAGACTGATTAAACTGTCTGTGCGAATACTCATATGATGGACAATCTTTTGCAGGCTGTCTTGAAGGACAATGCATTTCATATGTATACAGCTACTACAAAAGCAGTAATGTTAATCTACACATGAAGCTGAAACTGCTGAAGGCCTTTTACCTGTGATAAAAGGAAACCAATAGCATAAAATTACGTAAGAAAGGATTTTGAAACAAACAGTGGGATTTAGGGTTCTGTACGTATGTTGATTAGTATAATGCTCCAATAAAAGCCGTGTGTAATGTTTAACTTCATTTGGCAGCCATTTGGTTTCAGGGCACATAACTAACTATTTGCTCACTTTAAAGATTTTCTGCTTTCCTTCTCTGTTGAGGTTGACCTCATCAAGATAGCTAATGTATTGCTCTCATGTGAAGCGTTTAATCTGGGGAACACTTTAGAGGGATTAATTAGCAAATTTTTGTAACATTCCTCTGATGTAGATGATTACCGCGTGCCTCCTTTGCAAGTGTAGAAGTAAAGCTGTAGAAGTGGTCAAAGTCAAGGGATGAGTCAGGACTAGAAACTCTGAAAGCTCATTCCCTGCTCTGACCAAAGGAAGCCAGTCCTGTCAAGTCCCCAGCGATTTTATTTTCAACGTTCTGTACATGGATTTAGCCAAGAAACACTCAGCCAGTTTGCCCTCCCTGGGTTTTGGAAATAATGCTCCTATGAGTTAAACTTGACTCTAGGAGGAGGCAAATATAAAATTGAAATAGTATATATAAAACCCCACAATTCTCTCATTCTTACTAAAGTATTCAGTTTTGTATTCTTAGTTACAATTTTACTTCATTATGTGAATTAAGATAAGAAATCTCACTGAGGAATTTGAAACATCTTTACTGCTCCACAGTAGTGGGAGTTGGCAGTTTTCAATCATAAAAGTTAAGTGCCAGCAACAACTGGTTTTCATGTAACAGATGGGTATGGCAAATATGAATCATACTGGCTGACAAAGACTCATCTCATCCCACTTGTGGTCTATGCGAACTGTGGCAAATATCACACAACCAATAGAATTTGTTGATAAGTGGTATGTAATCTGCTTTCTGTGGCTTTCCTATACTTTTTGATTAGTTAGGTGGTTGAATAATCAAATGAAAGCCAGAATGATACCCTACCTTCCTGTTTGGTTATGAAAAAGAGACTCACAGGCTATTTTTTCTCAGTAAGAAAAAACACAGTATCAAATAAGATTCCATTGCAAAGAATTTATGACCCGGGTCACTTTTTTCCAATTCCCGTAGCAGCAACCGTTACACTGAAACAGCATCTAGACTCTTCTGCCAGACAGATGTGCTTTCCCCAGTGATCCAATGGACTGATCCTTGCTACAGGTGCACATAAATTTAAAATGGAGAAGCAGTTAATGAAGTTTTCCTTCTGCTTGCTTTCATCAAACCCACTCTGGTGATCTCGGTGAGTTGCCTTCAGATTCCAGGTGTATTGGATTTTGGTGGTGGTTCTTCCCAAATCCTTTGCTTCCTGATGGGGAGTTTGCCACTTCAACAGGAATTGGGAATTCCTAGGTTTTTGGTTCTTCAAAGTTTCCTATCTCCTTCTAGTCAGCTTGGCAAGCTGTCAGGGACTTGGGAGTCCTGTGGTTCCCCAGGCATTCGGAAATCAGACTCCACCACCTCAGGATGGATGTCTAGTGATCTAGTGATTTTTATGATCTGTATTTACACAACTAACTGTATCATTTTTTTTTTTTCTAACTCTTCATCACTCATCCAATTCAGATTTTCATACATGTGTTGTGCAACACTAGAAGTTAGGGAAGGTCTCTCTCTACTGTGGCTATGAATGGAAGCTAGCAGTAATTTGACTGGAAGCTAGCAGTAAGTTGATTGCTTATCGTGAAATTTGTCATATGAATTTCATCCTAGTGGTCCTGGAAATTACTTTATTACTTTATTATTGCTCTTGCTACACAGTCAGTCAGTCACCATTTGCTCTGCTTCATAGGGTAATTTTAATTCTGCACCAGCTTCCACTGTCCTGACTTCAAATTACAGCAGCACTGAGTTCCAAATATTGGGCAAAACCAATATCCTTATGTCCATTTTGTTCACCACCTTTAATTATTATCTCCTTGTCCCCTGTCCTGCTTTTTTTTTTTTTTTTTTTTTTTTGAATGACTGAAGAACAGGGATATGTATTCCCTTTATGAATCATATTTTTAAATATTTATATTCAATGCCCTATTACATCAGTCTATACAGCACAGTTTAAGTTTTTAAATTTATCTTCATAAAAGAGTGTTTTTCCTCCCCTGATAATTCTTGATCTTTCTTTATACTCTTCAGTATTCAGTCTTTCAGTATATTTTCAGTATACTTCTGTTGATTGATGGTGACTGTTATTTTACCTAATATTTAACATAAGGCTGCTGATTGATTTATATAAATGAATTCTTAAGTCTGTTATATTCTTCACCATTCCCTTCCTCACTTGTCTGAACATTTTATTCTGTTTCTGACCACAGCAGCATATTAAGCAGTTGTCTTTGAACATGCCATACACCTCCTCTTATAAGCAGATATTTCTGGCAGCAGAGCCATTAAGTTAATCACTGGAGTATTTTCCACATCAGATGTTGTTAATGGAAATATAGCTCCAATGGTGCATATACATAGTGTCTTACCGTGTATCTTTAATTGAGAGCAGGCTCTAGAGAAATTTTACCTTTTTTAACCCAAAGCTAGGGAAAGAAGTTAATAAAGAATAATTTAAAAATAGAGACTAACAGAGAAAGTAATGTACAATAACATTTGATTAAAAAGCAGTAATATGGCGTGGTATTATTCTGAAGGATTTAACAGTGCTACCCAAAGCAGATCCATAGTACTGTATGAATGCAGTACAAATGTCCATCACTGATGTGTGACACTTAAAGTACATAGCCAATCATGATTTATGTGCTAAAAGGTAAATTAAAAGTAAATAAGTCATTTTTATTTTTCTCCAGATTAAAATGGTCTAATGTGATCTCCTTTTTTGGTAAAGGACACGATGATTTTACCCTGGCTACACAAGCCTAAACTCTAAGGAGGTTGTCCTGTTATACTGGTACATCCCTATCCCATGAAAGAGTCAACTTTGCAGCAATATACCTGCCTCTTGGTGTACTGTTGTACTCTTGTACTTGAAACAGCATAACCTGCTCAGTGCTAACAAGGTTGTCAAGTTGCTCCCCATTGACATGAGCCATCCATCTTCTGGGCTCTTTGCTTGAGCTCCTGCCCAGACTGCTAGAAAGCCTAATAATAACCAGCATTCATGGCATCAAGACCCAAATTAATTTTCTCCTAGATGTCCTACAGATGGCACTATAATTTCAGTGGCATGAATAGTAAAAGATTTAAATCCCTGGAATTCCTTTGCCTCCTCCTGGACCCTAGAATTTACCTATTACAGTGGAGAGAGATCTGAGGAAATAAGTAGGAGAGTTCCTAGACAGCAGTATAACTCCATGTTGCTTTGAAGAAACGTGTCTGTAATATTCCAGTGAGTCAAAAAGGAAAAAATTCCTTCAAAGCATGCAGTCATCTACCTTATTTTAAGCAGTGTCCTTCACTTTGAAAGAAGGATAAGAGTTAACCAAGGGCTTCCTCTATTTTCTCCAGACTAATATGATATGTGAAATAGATAAAGAATTACATAAGGAGATCAATGAAGAATATTTTGATCTTTTTGCTTTCTTATAGTTTGTTCTTGATTTGTTCTTGAAGTTCATATACCTATGACTGAAACTGTTAAACATTTAAAGGCCAGATGTATCCAAAACTACAAGGCGCTCATTTTTTTTATTTCTCTTTGTCCCCAGACCTAGGAAAAAATGTGACTTATGAGAACATGTATGCTGTGCTTTGAATAGGACTTTTAATTTTCGCTCACCATTATATTAGGTGAATTAAAAGTAAAAATTGTAAATGAAGATTGTTGATTTGAGACTTTTACACTTTTCTGCTCTTCCTCAGAGCTGACTGTCAACTCTAGCTCTGCATGGATTGCGTTTCCTGGGACATACTTTGTGGGAAACCCGACCAGTAGTGCTTCATGCCCTATCCCTCCCTCACATTTTTTTCCCCCCCCTCTTTTTTGTCCTGAGGGCTTCTTGTCTTCAGTGTAGCTGAACTCTCGTATCCCAGACCTCTCCAGTACCACTCAGCCCTTGGTGGGTCCCTGAGCAAGGTCCCTGGGAGACTGAGACTGAAGGGGCGGTTGGGGGAATGGGTTCGCATTAGGGACACAAAACTCTGTTGTGGCAGGAGTTAATGCCCTTCATTACAGGTCACTCTCTCTACCTGTAATATGTTTTCTTCCACCTCCAATGGTGCATTCACAACCTCTTCTGAGAAATATTCGATAGCACAATTTTTAAACAAATTTTCATTTGTGAAACAAAAATTCAAAACCTAGCTATCTATGAATATTCCCAACTTTTAGCTATTCACCTCACTTCTAGCTACCTTTGTTCCAGTATTGATAGCTGTGTCAGACAAGGCTTTTAGCACTTGCTTTGATGCCTGGCTTGTGGTTTACGTAATCATGACTTGTAAGAGACACACCAGTTTCCTCTTGGGCAATTTCAGCATTACAACCAACTTCTGTAAGAGTTTCCGCTCTGTTTTGAGAGATGGGAGTTGGCAGGACAAGCGTGGCTGTTTGTCATAATTCCTAGCAGGTATGGGTTTATTTCTTTCCTCTTAGGTGATAGATGTGGTTGTTTCTGTGCAATGACACCTGCTTTCTTTTTAGCCTTTCTTTTTAGCTGCAACCTTTTTAGCTGATGAGAAATGTCTCTTACTTGGTACGATGAGGAAGTTCACAATGGCTGTGTAAGGGATCTTATGCTTCCCCTTTTCATCTTTTGATTAAAAAATGCAAATATATTACTTAGAAGTTATGATTTTTGTGTTTGTGGAGTGAGCACAGGTGACAGAACATATGCAAACTACTTTTTACTTCCAGCAAGTTCTAGTCAGTTATCTTTTAAGATTCAGGAAAGGGCAGTCTAGCCCTGACTATTTCACTTGAATCAGATGTTTGTGAAGACAAATGTGCAATAAAGGAATGAGAAGCAATTCATTTATCAATTTCAGTCTCATAGAGAAAAAAGTACAAATGTAGCATCACATAAAGAGTATTTAAGGTGCAATTTGAGGGGTAGAATTCAATGTGTGTGATGACAGCATTGACTAGATTGATTTCTGTTGTTAATGTGAAAAGGATCTTGGAACAAATTATTTTAATGCTTTTCTCATAAGCTTGGAATTATGGGAGTAGAGACACAGGAAAGCACTTTGTGAATGGGCTCACCCATCTAAACCCTGAACAATAGGACAGCTGGAGTTAAAATCATCTCTCTTTTTCCCTGAAATACAACACCCAAAATGCTAACTACATCTTTGGAGCCAAGTTTTCTTCAACAGTATAAGCCTCTGCAAAAAAAAGAGATTAACATCTTGTTTAATCATTCTCTTAACCACTTGATCCCAGGAAATTCTTTCTGGAGCGTAGAATACCATCCTTCTTTACTGGGATCAGTTCTGCTAATTGGAGTTCTTGGAAGGTTTACTATGTGCCTAGGAAATGCAGTTCAGTGTAATAGAATTTTCTAACTGCCAGTTATACAAGTGTTAAATCGTTGGTGGCATTTCCTAAAGGTGAAAGCAGCTGTTCAGAAACTTGGGAAGTTGTTCTTTCTGTACTTTCTACAGTGGGGTAATCTTTATGCTTTCTGGAGGCAGATAATGCTTTTTCCTCTCTGGGAAGGAGAGACTTCCACCATGCTCCACTCTTGTGGCACAGCTGCACACGACTGGATCTTGTGGAAATCCCGTGGTACGGCTGAGGCTGTGTGCCTCTGTTCATGGATCTTAAAACTTTCTGCTTTTAGATGTTGACCTTTTTGACCTGTCCAGCTTGCTATCTCGCCTCTGCCTCTGCAAAAAGAGTCTCAAAGAGGAAAGAGTGGTCACCTGCACGCTGCCTTCCAACACCTGCTTTCTATTTGAATATCATACTGATTTCATAGGAGCGGGAAGCTGAAAAGGCACATGGAAATGTATGCTATAGGCAAACTCTGTGCTCCAGATCTGCGTCCACACTGGGGCTGGGAAGAAGTTGGGTGAACAGAAAGAAATTTCCCTCACTGTACCAGGGCCCATGCAATTTATGCTAGGCTGCTAATGTTCGCACAGACTTCTTGTGCGAGCAGCCCAACAGGAAATTAGCAAGCTGTCTGGAGGCCAGAGCTGGTTATGGGTCAGTTTTGAGTGCGTTTTGCCAAAGGGGTGCACTGGTAGGGTACTTCAGGGGATATGTAGTCTGTTGCTAAATCACACATGCAGTGTGGAGGTCCTACTAGATTCTTAATTGTTGTTGGATCCTGAGGTAGAAACAGTAATAGAGAGCACTTTGCTGAGAGGGCTATGTCCCTAAAAATGACAGGCTGAATAGCTTCATTATTTGGTGCATGGAAATATCTTCAAGGGATCACTCAAACATCTGCTAAGGTACCTAGAACTACTTATGGGCCTGGAGAAAGAGTCCTGCATGATGCATCCCTTGCTGCTAATGAAATCATGCTGAGTGTGGTTACACAATTGCAGAGCAGGGAGGTGAGCACTGAGGTAATACTACATCTAAAACTTTACGTATTAACCCTTTCTGCATCCCAGGTTTTCTCTCTCTGCTGAAGCGGAACCGCATTTCAGAAAAATTCTCAAAGGACAGAAAAGCAATCCATTCAGTTAAAGGGAGATCTCATCTATCTGTCACTTTTAAAGTGCTTATGTGTGTATTACGTTTATGCCTTAGTGATATGCACTTCTAAAAACATTTCCCTTCTGCACCCTCCTCCACCCTCTAATTGCTCATTTCTCTTTCCTATCATCAAGTTACAGCCTGGCTGCCCTCCAGCATCTGCTTCTTTTGCTTGTGCTACAGGCATCGCTGGCGTAAGTCCTATGAATAGATTGAATTCCTCTGCAACGAATGTGTTTGTCCTCCTTTAGTTGCATCCCCTGCCTCCGGCTTAGCCAAGTCATCCTTACTCTGTGCATACACATTCAGTTTGTCCCATGGTCTCTAACCTGGTGATTGCTTCCAAGGGGAAAACATCAAAAAGAAACGTTGATGATAGCCTAACTCATCCAATAGTGCCTCTTTACCCTCTTCTCCTCCTGCAGTAGTTGCTCCTTCATCTGGGCAGAGCTCATCTTTCTTCATCGTTCATACCTTGTATCAAAAGCTCTGCTCTCTACCATTTTTTTTCCTGGCTTCTCTTTGATTTGGTAGATAGCTTCAATCTAACAATCTCTTCTAAAAATCTTACCATCTGCAATGCTGTCTGCCAATGCTTCGCCACCTACTTTTTGAGATACTCGTACAGATTGCCTTTCAGAAGGTCCTGGAAACTCCCCCAAATACTATCTGTGGTCTTCTAGGAGATCCTCTCCTCTGAGTACTGTTTTCCTCTGCATACATGAGCATTCAAAAGCTTCAGTTTGGCTTTTCCCTCTGAAGATTTTGTGGCAGATTAACTCCTGTAACCCAGTGTTGTCCTACTCAGACCAAAAGTAGAGTTTGTCCTGTCTCTCGAATATATCATGGCTCAGCCTTTAGCTGAACTCAGCAGGATCAGCTTCTGAAACTGATCTCCTAAACCATTCTGATTCTCCTAGATCCTCTTTGTTCGTTGATGATATAAATTACAATCTGAGTGCCTTCTTCAGTTCCCTGGGCCTCATTTCCAGGCTATCTCTAAATCTTGCGCGTTCTCTCAAACCTCAGGATACTGTCTTCATTCTCCATACATAACTAAACTCTCATCTGAGCTGTCATTTTCTCACGTTCAGGTTACTGGAGTCTTCTATTCTCTGGCTTTGATAAAAAGCAATTTCACTTCCTCATGGCAATGCAGAAACTGACTGCAAAGATAATTTTCTCACTCTACTTTCCTGAAATCTCCCTACTTATGTGCACTTCTGGGTGGCATCAAATGTAAACTGAATTAACTTTGATTTTTCATGCCTTGACAAGCTCCCTCCCTTATTATTTTTCTAAGCCACTTGTTATGGCACTGACACAGCCTTTGACAATTTCTGCTCTTGGGCATGCTGACACCTGACATATGATACTGGGGAATGTAGTCTCACGATACCTTGGATTTCTTCCTATTTCTGTCTACTTTGCCCTTTTGTCTGCTGCCTTAAACTGGAGATTGCTCTTATTTCTCTATTCCTACAATACCTGACACCTGGCATACTGTAGTGGTAGCAAGCCTATTACAATCCACATCACTAATACTTCAAAAACATTTCTTTTTTTTTTTTGGATGGAAAAGCTATAAAATCATTTCACATAGTTTCTTGCTTTGTTACATTTTATAGCTGCTTTGTTATTCTCTATTGTTCTTGTAAGGTTTCAGCAGGACTGATGCTGTTACTCTTTAGTGTACTGAGGTCTAACTCTGAACTTCTTCCAGGAATAGCTTCTGGGTTTGAGCACCATCAAAATACTTTACCAGCTGAGTCATGTTAATTATGTATATTTGATTTTAATCTATAGCAAATGACTGTTTTAGGCAATTCAGATTAAAATCTTTCTCTGTGGCTAGAATAAACTGAATTACCAAGCATGGGTAGTTAATACATTTCATTTCACACACAGTAGCTTATTTATGTATCTGAGCTTTCTGTTTATCACAGTTTTAAATTATTTGTGTAGATCACTCAAAGCTTAAGGAGAACAGACATGAAGTCAAATATTCAGTTTTTTTCAGAAAGCAATAGCGTGAAGATGATTGCAGAAATTAAGAAGCTGTACTTCTCAAATTTATTGCTGAAATATCGTCCATTATTAGCAGGATAAGGAATTGGGGGCGAGGAATGGAGAACCAGAAAGTACGTCTACATTAACCATTTAGTGCACGCAAAGAGTTCTCTTCAGGTGTGATTTTTGTCTCACAGCAACTGAACACGAGTTCATGGATTCCCGCGGACACAGAAGATTTATCTTAGTCTTGTATCAATCGATTGCTGAGTCCCTGAAGCTTTCCCCAGGTGCCCTCATTCTATGATTTTTCATGAGACTGATTTTCAGAGAGTGGTTGAGTGCTAGTCTGTCTGTCCTCTAGCGTGAAGGCCACCTTTAGAGACAGCTGCTCAGCATATTTAGCTACTTTGCTCCCACTTGGGGCACCTTATTGGCCCTGTATTGATGTCTGCATATGAATAGGGAGATGGAATGCTCAGATAAAATCCTTATCTTTTCTCCACTGCTTTTTTCCCTTTCTTTCACTTTTAATGAGGTAGTGTAGTATGAACATATTAGTTGCACATGCAACACTAACAAATATGCTACAAACTTGACCGCCAGTTTTAACAGCTGTTTAACCTACTGACCTGACTTACAAAGTCCTGTAGAGTTTCACCCTTGGCCACCTTGATTCAGCCTCTCAGAATTTCTTTATCTATATTTGTGGTCTGCTGGTTCTCTGCTGCTAAGAATTGGGGCTGAAAATCTGGAGAGACAAGTATAAAAAATCTCAAGAGTAAACTCTTTTCTTTGAAGGAGTTTGTTTTTCTCATTTTGAATAGTTTTATTTATTTATTTATTTATTTCCCCCACTGATTTCAACAATCATGAACTGATGGTCAAGACTACTTTTACAGTCAATCCAGAATGCAGGAACCGGGTTTCTTGCAAGTTTCTTATATCTTTGGTTCTATTTTAAATTACTGCTCAAATATAAATTATTGTAATTTTAAATTAGAGACTATCTTGAATTTGAAGTAGAACTAATATTAAATCAGGACACAATGAACTTCACTCTTATTATGACTTGACACCACTTAATTTTTTTGTCACCCACAAGATGGGACTTGGATTCAAGTTTCAGTAAAGTGAAAGATCAATGCAGCAAAAAGGGAAAGGATATTGTTAGAAATAGAACCGGGAAACTTTATTTTTATCTAATTTGTCTGTGGTTTTAGACAAAACAGTTTCCTTCTTTTTTTTTTTTTTGCATGTTAAGAAAAAAATTTTTATTTCCTTTGAAGCTATGAATTTTTAAAATAAATTTTGTTATTTTTACATGTTTAAAGATTTTTAGGGTTTGGAGGGGAGTTTTCTTTGAATAAAAATGTTGTCTTCCCTGAGAGTGTGGAAGAGAAAAACGCCAAATAAAAGTAGTTATGGCCTGAAGATAAAGAATATCATTGCTGTGGGCATGATTATGTCCTTAACTTCTCACTCTAGTAAAACTTTTGTTACCATTAGTTGATGGGATTTAAGGTTTCAATTTCTGCGTATAAAAGTCCCTTCAACGCAATGCTTATCTATTACACTTTTATATTTTTTTTCAAGGTATGTCTTGATCACTTGAAAAAAAAAATGAGGATTGTTTTAGATTTCAGGGAATGTATAGTAACACCTCACCACCAGAAAGAGTAATTTGCTGGTATGGGACAGGAGTTTTGCTTTCCCAGAGCTTTGTTGTCACTTAGGTGTTTCTAGTCATGCTCGTATGCCTGAAAAGCCTCATTGCTCATCATGAGGTAGTAATTCAGTTGCGCTTAGTCACTGATGTGCTTAGACAAGTTGTGTCCGGATCTTTCAATGACCCTGGACTTTAAGAAGACATGATTATTATAACCTTATTATGCTTCAAAAAATGCTTACAAAATAGATGTGCTAAACTATAGTGGTTGATCAGATGATGTGAGAAGCTGTATAAATACCAAGGGAAACAGGATGCCTTGTGCTACTTATGTGAGGAAAAGAGATCAGCTGTGAGGACAAATACTCCGTTTCGCATTTTAGAAAAAGTGTGTGTTGAAAGTTGTATCACCAAGTGAGTCGACTTAACCTGAAACTATTTGAATTATGGATGTTTCAAATCCTTATGTTAATCTGCCCTAGAGTATTTAACTGGTATAAATAACAGTTGTGTCTCCTCGAGAAATATTGGGGGGGGGCTGGCTTTTCTCAAGGCATTTACTGCTCGTTAGTTACTAGTACCATCACATTGCTTTTGTTGAGAGAATGGCACACAACCTGAGGAGGAAGATTAAAGAAACAAAACGGATTTGTGCTATTATATTTTAAAGACCATCAAAGTAGGGCTAATTATTTTGGTTGAATTGATAATATTGATTTTATTGTGTATTTTTTATCACCGTAAGTCTAAATGATATGGAGGTTATTTATTTATTTACATAAAGCTCAAAGATATATATAAGAATAGGTTTTAAAAATAAGTTGAAGTGCTCTGTATCAGTATACACTGAGCTAAATATAAAAGCACGTAAGCATCTCAGACTGGAGGAGGAAAAAAATGAGGGGGAAAGAGAGAGAGAGAGAGAGGTAATATGAATGCTGAATTAACTGTGGGGAGTGCCATAATATGGTGAAATTTAATTGGGAAAAAATGTTTTCTGAAATACGGCTGATGATATCAGAAAGGCCGGATCTTCTCAGAGAGACTGGAATTTCATGTGAAAGACCGATTTTAGTTTGTTTACTGCAAATGGTTTCCATTTACTACCTTCTCATTTAGAAAGATACTCAATGCTTTACTTTCTGATTTTACTACCCACAGAAAAGGAGTAAGGGAAAATGTTTGTTTGCATAATAAGATTCAAGAAGCAAGTGTTTAGTGTAATTAGATCTTGCAATCATTTTAATGATTTTTTTTTTTTTTTTTTTGCGCTGTTGTTCTAGCAAAGGCTATAGTGACTTAAGAAGCAAAAATCATAGAAAATTCTGAAAGCTTGGAGGTGCTGGTGGCTGCAGAAAAGTCATGTATAGCAACCAGTAATATATATATATATTTTAAGTTTTATTTATGCTTCTAGGGTCTATCATCTTGTTACTTTATGCATCTTGGACATTATCGCTTTTTTCCTGCTTATGAGAGGTTAGGAACTTCTAATAGGTATTTCTTACTGTGCTCTTTTTTTGTATGTGATTAAGAGGTGTAATAGACTCTCTTCTCATGCTCATTGCAAGCAAGTAAAAATGGAAAAGGCTAGTCATGGTTTGGACAGAGAATAGGAGTTAATGACCACCTGATAATACAGAACAGCAATGGAATTTTGATCATAAATCTCCTACTTACATGAGCACTACTTACCGTAACCATGTATCACTTATGAGCGGTCCTCTCCCCTAGCAGTCTAAGAATACACAAGCCAATTCTTGGCACTGAAGAGTTTTAGAACTTGTCCTCAGTTTCTTTCTGGATTATATATATGTATTTTTTTTTCTTGCCAAGTATTGGACTGTAAGCCTTTTATTTTACAGTGAAAATTGAAATCCTCTTGCAAAGATGACATTGAGAAATGAGCTTTGAAATTTAAAAATTTCACCACAAGCACTGGTGAAATAAGTTGTGGCAGTTTGCAATTTCAGAGAGAGGAAAAGGAAAATTCCCTTTCTTCTTCCATTCTTCCATTAACTTTACAGTTGGAAAGCTACCTACTGGTATTTTACAGGTGGTTGGTAATTAGGATGCTGCTTAGAAAATGGACATGTCTGAAAAAGGAGCAAATTTTTGAAACCTATTTAGCACTTTGGATAATCTTCGGCTTTTTCTCGTGTTGAAACCCAATCGATTCCATCTTCAGGAGCTGCACTCAGTGCTCTATCAATGATAAAACCTGCTGAAAAAAATAGGACAAACCCTCTGATTTACTCCTCCTGGGTGGCACTGAAGATAGGTTCATTTTTCTCTGTGCTTTCTATCAAGACTGTTGTGATCTAGTCCAACTCTGTGAAGATGCAAGTTAATATTATAAAGAAATTATGCTCCTAACATAGTACTTGGTGAGTGCTGTTGTAGGGGGGAAAAAAAGGTCATTGCTGCTAACGTGAAATTGCTTAAAGCAGCATGTGTACCAAATACTTGCTGTATCTCTTCTAGTAAACCTCACATATTAAAAAACGAAGTGAAATTTTATTTTCTTAATTAGATATGATTAAAAGAAAATGAAACCTACCACTGAAATCAATAGTTCAGAGGTGGGGAATTAACTACTGATTAAATTGGATTCTCAGGGAAAACCCAGGGATTTTTTTCTAAAAATGCTTTCTCATCATATTTTAGATGTTTTTCTTTTTTCCTCTCAGCAGTTCACATCAGGTCTGATTCATAAGTACTCAGAGCAGCACTTGGCTCCCAATCTTTCAAGCAGTTTGCTTGCTCATGGACCTTGGAGAAACTCTGTATGATGTGCTAGCGTGTGGAGTTCAGTATCACATTTTGGAACGGTACCAGTTAAATTGCTTTGCAAAAGTTCTGATTCGGGAAGTCCAGTTTTCTCCATTCTCTTTTTTTTTGCTGGAGAAATGCCATGTAGAAAAGATGACAGTGTGCAAATCTTTGTGGCTGACTGAAGGAATGAATGAACTCTGTTGCAGTGTAGGGGCAGTTTCACTGTCCTCAAGTGCAACCTGCCAAGAGTGGTTTGATGTTAATTTACCTCCTCTAAGAACGCTCTATTACAGACACAACGTTTGAGTACTATGTATGTACTTCATGCGCTGTGAAGGAAGGAAGGAAGGAAGGAAGGAAGGAAGGAAGGAATTTTTAATGCTCCTACTGCTTAATGAGGAATCAAAAAGGGCTCTTGAGCCTTCTGCTTCTCATAAACTTTTTGAACATGGAGTGTAAGACTTTGATGGAAGAAGAGGAAAATCTCCCACATATTTCTTCCTTATTTCCTTCTCGTTATCAGCATAATGATTTTACTTTACATTTGTTCTCTTAACATTCCTCTGCAAGGCCAAATACTAGCTTCTTTTGTAGAGCTGCCAGTATAATGAATATTGCCTGGGTGGAAGAAAGGGAGGATAAGATTCGTATCTAAACTACAGAGAGAAAAGTCATAAAGCACAAACAGTACCAAGTTTTTGTTGGCTTTTGTTCACAAATCTAGTGCCAAAAGGATGCTCCTATTACCCTGACCTATTGCACTAACAGTAGTGACCTGGCTAATGTCATGACTTAACCAAATTGAACATCCTTATGACATCCCTTGCCAGAGGGATATTGACAATACTGCTCAACACTGCTCAAGCCACAAGCTCTACCCGCAGAGCTCTGTAGGACAGCTGTAAACACGTAAACTTCCTCAAACTAAATTAATTCTGACCACTAGATGGCTCTGCCAATATATAGTTACAGGTTCAGCCTCTCCTTAGGGCCCTGACATGTGGGCATGTGGGAAATGGTGAGTTCCATCTCCCAGGGGATTTTGAGCCTTTGAAACTGTTTTTCATTCCCAAGTGGCTAGAAAGCAAAGTGTAACAATTTTTCAAAAGGCAAATATTGGCGTGGAGGGAGGAGGAAGCTGCAAAGCCAGTTTGTCCTCCAAACCTCCCGGGGCAGAGCTGGGGGCTGGGATGTGCCGGGCCAGGTGGAGATCGTGATGCTCGGGCACGGAAGTGAAGTATTCCTGCAGCCTCCCCTCGTGTCCAGACGGAGCAGCAAAGAGGAAGCGTTCAGTCTCGTGGCCTCTTGTGGAAGGATTCTGAGGGATGCCAGGTCTCCAAGGAGCCCTGTTAGATGGGGAGGCTCCATCTTGGTCTCCATCGAAGAAATCAGGCTCATTCTGATGGAAATGTCTCCCTGCCCTTCAGACAGATTTTCCTGTGAACTCTGTCCTCCAAATGTACCAAATGTTTCAGAGCAGCCTATTGCTGTGATCCCTTCGATTTTTATTTTGCCTTGGGTGCCAAAAGCATTATGCAATGTTTAAACAGCAAAAATAGAAGAGGGATGCTCCCCCATAGACACTTAGTATCTTTTTATCAAGGCACTGGCTTTGACAGAAACCCTTCTGGGGTAGCAGTAAGGGGCATTTCCTTACTGCTTAGATTTGTTGGCTGTTCATCCACTTCAGCAGCCTTTTTCTTAACACTGTCTGTTTTTATTGTGCAGTAGTTTCAGTCATGGCAAAAGAACCATCTAAGAGGCCTCAGTGTTACGCTTACCTTTTCCACAAATATTCCCCACTTCCAGGGCTTTGGCGGTGGGTTTCCAAGGGCCTCTTAACAACAGGGCTATGAGTCACCTCGACACCATAGGAGTGTGTAAGCAAATCCACCTTTGGGGCAGAAGCACTGTACTAAGCACACCATTCTGATTTCTTTTCTTTGGTCTGGGAGACCCAGGAGAGAGCTGTGCAGCATCTCCCTTTTATTGAACTTATTCCTTCTTTCCAGCCTCCTTCCTGTGGAAGGCTGCAAATCTGGGCTCCTGTAGCTGCTTTATCAGAGCTGTCGACACCTGTAACCTGTCCCTCTGGGCTTCCCGTCTGGATCAGCAGGGTTTGGCTGTAATGCAGCTGGGGTGATGTCTCCAGGCCCTTTCTGTCTTGGAGACAGGAGCAGTGAACTTTGTTCCAGTTGTTCCTGGCCTTTGCCCAAGCAGAGTCAAAAGTCACCTTTTTAAATAGCATCCAGGTGAGGGGATTGAATAGCGTTAAATTCACTTGAAAATAAGGTCATAGCCATCTGTATAATGTGACTTTTTTTTTTTTTTTTTAAAGAATTCTTGTGTCTTTTCAAGTCAAATTTGGGATGAGTATGTGTGTCATTTTTGTTTTTTAACATTCTCAAAGGTATCCACTGTGGCCTAGGCTGGAGGTATATGCTCATAATTACAACTTAAAATTACACTTTAATGTATTTGTTGTTTGTAAAATTAATAGTGAATCTGTAGTTTCATCTGCATTTTCAATCAGAAAGTCAGAGGGACCAAGACTGATGACATGTAACGTCATCTGGGTGGAACAGTCTTTGGTAGATGCAAAAAAAGGCCTTTGTGTCTAAGTCTGTAACTGCCCTATGGACCAACTCTAAGTTAATATCTGACCTTCCTGGTAAGACAGTGTGTAATCTGCAGATCAAGACCCTCCTTGCACAAATAGGATAGTTGGTTTGCATAGTTAATTAACCAGTTAGCTAACTGACTAGATAACTAATTCTATGATCATCAATCTTAATAGCAGTAACACTGTCAGATTAATCAGATCTCTAGTAATCAGAAATTCTGAGCTTGCAATTACTGTGATTATTTTTTGTCCTCCATTGTAAGAACCTCCATGGGTGTTAATGCGAGGATTTAGGACTATTATGTAAGCCTGTCCCCCTGACACAGGACAGTGCTTCAGGCCCTGCTATGATCTGGGGCAATGCTGTTCCTAATGCTTGTAATGTTTGATTTGTGATTAAGTAATCATTGATTTTTTAGGGAAATTTTTGTAACACTATTGCTAATTTCATGTCACCTGTCAATTCATTGTCTGTTGAAGGGCAGATTTGCAGGCAGCCAAATAAAGAGAGAACAAATAGAGAAGTTAAAGCTGGTGAGGAATGTAAAAGAAAGAGAAGGAAGGTAAAAAGCTTTTCCAGGAGGTTATTTTGCAGCCTTGACTTAGCGCTTGGTAAAATGATTTTTTAAATTATTATTATTATTTTTGCCTGGTCTATGTCAACGCCATCTGAACAGGAACTGAGCTATGCGCATTTTGGGTGCTTCTGCAATACAAATAATTTGAGTCATGCTACATTTCTCAAATATTTTGCTCAGAAGCAGGAAAGCATATGCCCACTCTGAATGTCATCTGGGGGATAAAATGGGGAAAGCATGTTTGGCAGACTTGTACCAAAATCATTGCAGATAAACAGAGCAGCCTTGTAGATTTTAACTTGCATAAGAAGAAAAGTAAAATCCAAGATTAGGATTGCTTTTAAAAATCAGGTTCTTTAGAAATTTAGTGGTTTATTTTCCTTTATGTTCCCCACTTAACACTGCCTTTGACCTTTAACAGAGATGTTTCTTTCAGAAGAGATGATGTAGTAAAGTGGAAATGATTGCAAACTATTTCTGATAAGTCACTTGCTCTGTTTCCACATTTGTTGCATCAGCTATTACTCACTCACATACCTACTTGTTTATTGCTGTTCTAGAAGAAGGAGGAGTGATTAGTGGTACTAATAAATACAGATATGGAAACTGGTATTTATCATTCAGTTGTTGAACAGAGAAAAAAAAAACTGGAATTAGAAATCTTTTACTGAAATGAATTTTCACATGAAAAGTTCATGAAAAGTTTAGTCTGAAATTGAGTTGTCTGTTCTGATGAAAATTAAATGATATTAAATGAGTAGTCTGTTGTGAGTTCTTGTTTCAAGGAAGCCAAAAAAATGTAGGTATGGTTTACAAACTAAACTAAAACCATCCCTTTCACTTTCACCTAAAAGCTCATGAGTTTAAAAAAAAAAAAAAAAAAAAGGGGGGGGGGGGAGAGATTTTACAGGATGTGGGAGAGGCAGGTTTGCTTTTTTTGCATAAATGAAAGGAATCTGACACTATATTGACTTACTCTTGCTTGGACAGTATACTTTAAAGCCGTTTGAAGTGGGAGAGGATTCACTTTGTCATGTTATGTTTTCTTTCTCTCTTTGGTTTGTTCCACTTTCTGGTTTCAGTGAACTGAACACCCATTGCAGCAGACTGTGCTCCTGGTGCACCTGCCCATGTGGGTGCCTAAACCATAGTCTGGAGCCTTATCCTCGCGTCTGTTTCCCGTATCTCAAACTACTGCAAATTGAAATACTTAGGGAGAGGGCCGGGAGCCCACATCTTGGCCCTGATGCCAGACGGCCCTGGCCTTTTTGAAAGGGAGACCCAGCTTCAAATTCAATGTCAACCCGAGTCAGAGCAAGAATTCACAAATGGGTACGCATCTCTACTACAGTGATCCGAGAGCTATGCACTCAGATGGTTTGGGCCGAGTCTTCTGCTGCAGCTACTTTAGTTAGGATTCAGATCGAATGTTTCCTTTTCAGGGTGCTCACCTCGAGGAGTGAACTGAGTTCAGAAAGGCTAGATGGTTGTCCCACTGTGCACCTGCAAAGAATTGAAAGCAATCGATTCTTTCACCATAGGGCAAAGAAAAAACAGTTGTAGCCTTCTGAAATGCTAACTTCACAACAGCTGAGTACCTCTGAGTAGCCATAAAAATCCTAGCACTATTTCACAGTGCAATTGCTCTCACTCAGATTAGGTTGCTTAGGAGAAATAAACTGAGCTTATCTGTATTAAGAGTTTTTACTCTAATAGTAAAATATGTGCAGTGAACATATAACTTCTGTGCCTTTCTTTGCATAGGGAGTAATATTCTCAACTGGAATGACTTAAAAGTCATCGCTACTTTTAAAAATTGTCTCGGTTAGACCAGTTAACCAGTTTTTGAAGCCAAACAAATTTGGAGTTGAAGTGATGGAGAAGATTCTGCTGAAGTCCGTTGCAGCTATGCTGGCACAAATAACACAGGCGGAAACATTTCCTTGCCAGTTAACTGACTACTCCTCTCGCTCCTGATATCATGCTGATTAAAATCTTGTAATTACAGTCCTCCCACTAACCTTCCCCCCCGCCGCAAGTCCAGGATGCACAGAAAATGAAGAAATGACAGGGAAAAGGCCACATGTTGCAATAATTACTATAATTTCATCTGTTATTCCATGACTTTCTGGCTCAGCATTTGAGACTCCTGTGTTATTTGCCTGTATAACTAAAGGTGTTTCCTATGCTTGTTTACACTAGCTAAGATTCTAAACATCCTTGAAATTACTTGCTGCAACATCTCTCCGCATCCTTTTATTACTTCAGTATGAGCCAGTTTTAGAAAGCGCTTCTTTCTATTTTTGAATAGAAACAGTTTAGAGCCAGAAAAATGTGCATTTGTTTGCTTTGCTATTTTTGGTTTGAAATTGTTGGAAGCAAGTAGGTGTTTTGATTTTCTGTTTCAAGATATTATTTTCATACTAAAACAAATATCGTGTATTAAGAATGTTGTATCTCGAAAAACTATTGGTTTTAGTAACAGAAAAAAAGTTATTGTTAAAAATTCTTCTGAAGTGTGACTCTATTTCTGGAAAACCTTTCCTGCTCATTTAAATAGTTTTATACACTCTCCCAGTTCATGGAATGATTCTTTTATGAACAGCATCCATGTATTTTTCTTCTCATGTACATGCCACCAAGCAAAAATAAATCACTTTGGCAGGTGGCTGTTGGTTGTATACACAAAATAAGATTGTCCATGCTTTTGCCCAAAATGATAACTTAAAATTTTATATATCTTTGAGAGAGGAAAAAAGAAGAAAAACAAAACAAAAAAACTCCAACCTCTCAAACCTAGAGTATGCTACTGAAGAGGGCAGATTTTGTTCTCCAAAAAGTAATACTGCAATTCATTGTAGAATAAGTAGTTCAGTATGAGATCCCAGCTCATTCAGGAAATCAGGCATATTAGTGAATTTGATTTCCACTGAGCTGAGCCCAGTGTTTTCCCACTCTTTTCTGGGAATTCTAAGTTCTCTACATTTCTTTCAAAGTTGAAAATAAAAAGCAAACAAACACACTTTGCCTATTCATTCTCTTTTCACTGTCTAAAGCAAAACATATTTATGAGTTTTTATTACTCATGAGCTTTTATTTTATTTATTATGCTATGACCTTCAGTACTAGTGTGAACAGATCAGGTAATATACCTTTTTTTTTTTTTTTTTTTTTGAGGGGATGAGTTGGGAGAGGGGAAGGTAAAGGTGACAAGTCAAAGCATTTGAACAGATTTTGCTCTACAAATGTTGTGAAAACATAATACAGAACTTCAGGAATCAAAACTTTCTTCTTTAACAGCTTTCCTGCTGGATTTGAAACCATTCATGGAAACTGATGGCACTGCTCCTGTAAGTACATCTGATGAAATGATAAGTCACTGGATAAACTGAAGCGAATGTATGTTTGGGTTTGTGTCCTTGCAGTCACTGAAGACAGCATCAATATCCCAAATATCCCAACAAGATCTTGCTTATGGTTTGGACCAAGTGGTGAGACTGTCACAACTGCTGTGGTTCTGAGTTACATGAAATCTACTGCATGGGCCTGACTCCAGGAGTTCCAAGTCCTACCCTTTGATGTAGGACGCAGCAACACCTTAGGACACAGAAGCTTAGCAAAAGGTTTTCTTAGACACCCGTTTTACTTTTGTGAAACTGTAAAAAATGAACTGATGATCGTTATTGCCTTTGGTGCCTTCTCACACTACTGAGTCAGGAGTCAAACTTCATGAGATGTGAAGTATGACCTTCAGTATTAGTGCAGTGCTAGAGCTTTTGCTTGTATAACATATTTTTCTTTCACCTAAAGCCAATCCTGTATATTTTTTTACCTCACCTGTTTGTCTTGAGGAGTTTGACATACTACAGGTCCCTCAGTATGTAGGAAGAGTATTTGCTGCTCCTGGCAGGAGCATTCCCTAGGGTAGTCCTTGACTTTCCTGACAGCTTCCCAAGAGACTCTGCCAGCCTGTGGTTGCCTTCCAGCTACAACACAAGTACTCCAGGGTAACCGTGTGGAAGAGAACCTGGAAAGAGGTAGCATCCATGCTACATATTCACAGTTCAGAAGCTTCACACTGAAAATGTCTCTTCTGCAGTGATGTCCCTGGTTAGCTGTGGAGCCAGCCTGGCAAATCACTGACTGAGCGATAAGCCGTATAGCTTCCTTTGCCACCGGTCTGTGGATATAGCTGCAGAGTGGAAGGGCTTTGGACGGCAGCCGTGCAGCCTGAATTTGCATGCAGGGTAACCGTCCCATCCTGCTCAGCTTCCCAGGCCTCAATAAACTGATGTGCAAGCCAAAACCTACTGAAAAACAAGATAAAAACTACCTTGTA
Organism: Nothocercus julius; assembly: GCA_013398735.1. Lineage (NCBI taxonomy): Eukaryota > Metazoa > Chordata > Aves > Tinamiformes > Tinamidae > Nothocercus > Nothocercus julius. The sequence continues at coordinate 355,318 of VZSV01000181.1, read as the reverse complement.
TTGACAGTACTTCACAAAAACTAGGACCCTAGCTTAGAAGTAACTTTAATGCTTTTCATTTATCTTAAAGCTTTCTGAGCATTATTGTTCTCAGATTTTCCCTGGTAACAAGAACAGCTAGAAATAGATCTAACTTTTTTCAGTTGAAGCTGTGATAATGAAAAAAAAATTACTTGTCACCAGGAAATAGAGCTATATAGAAAAAATCCACCATCTTCAGAGGCTTGGTAAAATTATGACATTTGGTTCTGTTTCAGGTCACTGCAGTGACTATGCCTAATAGTTACAGTATATTAGCTTATGAAACTTCTGTTACACCCCTGATGGGTACCACTGGTTTTACTGGTGTTATTTCCACATTCCATAGTGAGTATTTTCTCATTACTCTGCATTGCCATTAATATTTCCTACTAAGTGTGAAACTTAAAAGTACATCTTAACTAATGTTCATCTTCAAATATATGAAATGAAAGACTCGTGACTCGTATGTGACAGTTTTCAGAAGGGGAGCTCTCTAGCATTAAACCTTTTGTTTTTCCCTTAAGAGGGAGGCTTAAAGGTGTGTTTTTCACTCAGCTTTCTAGATCCTGGAGATGAAAAACAGAAACGTACCTTAATTCATGACATCTCACTCATTAGTGGCTTCATCACATGGTTGTCACTGACTTTATCCAGGCAAACTGAATGCACTGCTGGTTTGGGGAGTTGTCCTTCTCCCATTGCTTTCCCAACTCGCCCAATGAAATGTGAAGAGCTGGAAATCCATCGTCCCTACTAGCCTGCTGCAGAGAACAGTAATTGCTGCTGAATAATAAATGCATGTTTATATATTTTTTCTGCTGCTCCCTTTTTGTTGCATATTTGCTTTCCTCTTCAGCCTGTATTTAAAATGGGCCTGTATTTAAAACTGATGATTTCTGCAACATGGAATTCAATTCTTCCTTAAGAGATAGGCCACATACTATACTGCTTTGATCTAGGTCATCAATAATGCTGGTGCAGCAAACAACTCCTCAGTTGTTTAGAGAGCCACATCCTGTCCCAGTATTGCTCTTATTACTGTACAGTTTCGTTATGGTGGATAATGATGAAGTGCCCCCACTGCAGTACCATGGCATGGATGCAACCTCATCCCACTTCGTAGTTTCTGCACAAGTACAGTTCATTCGTATTTGTGTTTCTTATTTGTGTTTCCTTGGCAGCTCTAAACAAAAGTGATTAGTGACAGCATGACCCATTGATTCATGAAAGCCGCATTTTCTTTCCGTGTGTCCTAAGTAAGACATTACTTTCTTTGGAACAAAGAAAAAGAGAAGCTCGTACAGAATGGGGAAATATTAGAGACTTCAGTATAACTGATCTGTTTTCTCATTGCTTTTCTCTGTCTGTTGTCATGGAGAATAGTCTGAGAGAGACAGGCCGTGATAGAATTAAAAAGAAAAAAAAAAAAAAAAAAAGAGTGAAAGAAAGACCGAGTATATGATGATTAAGCAGAAGTCTGGGATTATTCATTCCTGGTAAAGCCTCCCACAAGTCCGTTGTACCGGTCATCTCAAATAAGCACCAGATAAGCACAAGTCTCTGTGATACACAGTTCTGCACTCCGATACGTGCTACAAAGATAACTGGATTGAGGATGTTCCAGCTTTTGTAAATACGGATGATAGCGGGTTTTTTTGTTATTGTTTCCAGATGGTGTAGCTTTATTCACCTTTAATTCACCTGCAAAAAGAGCCACAAAATCCTTCAAAAATATTATAAGTTTTTGTTTTCCTTAAAAGCTAGCTGGCTAGGTAGAGAAAATATATTAGGGATGTTCATAACGCAGGTCTGCAGTGGATCAGGTAGTTACCAGCTTTGCATAGCAACGCTGTGGCCAAGCACCTTAATTTATAAGTCCTCTGTATCCATTGTTTATGATCGAGAGGGCTGTCTCAAAATCTTCCTAAAAAACAAAACAAACAAAAAAAGGTAAAAGATGGGACTACTCCTGTGCTACAAAGGCTGAGGAAAAGCTGAGGCAAGGAGAGGTAAAGTATTTGGTCCACGATCACGCAACTAGCCAGTCTGTCTGGGGAGCGTTTAGTCTAAACTCCAGACTTTAGATATCTAATGCCCTCTTTTTGGCCCTTGCTCTTCTGTTTTAGTTTCACTTTCTATGCATTTATGTGGGAAGAAATATTTTCTATGTACATACAAATTAATAAATATAATTCAAGTATGTTATTTTTATAGTAATTAAAATTCATATATATTGCTCGGCAGTCTTTAGTCATATTTATGTATTACTGTCAGGATAATCTGCCAAGTTTGTGATTTTTTTTGCTTACTTTTTTTTTTTTACAAATGATATGAAACTTTACTCATGTAGTGGGAAATACAATCTCTGTACAATTTGAAAACAAGTGGAAAATGCAATTTATTTCATATTTTTAGGAGTGCTTAGAATGTGCTAAAGGACAACAAAATGCCTGTTATGTACTTTTAATCTCTCCATGTTGTAGTCCTCCCTCTCAGAGTGTCATGAAAATTAAATTATTGGAGTCTTAACTTTTATTTTTTAACTTCTACACAGCGAATACAATTCAGGCAAACATAGTGTAGAAGCTGCTTGTGGGTGTGAAACAGGAAGCACTAGTGGATAGACATGTGTGATAGTAGGTACGTTTGCTCTTGTTCAACTACATATACATCAATTTTAATTAACACATTTTATGCTTCAGCTACAAACGTCCTTTCAGCTAAGAGTGGGTTATGCGATTCCATCCTGCATATACCACCAATATCACCACCACATCCTTCTCTAGCTTCCCCCTCCCCTTTCTACACAAATGTTGCAACACAATCTGAAATTTCCTCTTTTCTTTCCTTCCTGCATTTCTTACAGGTTCCCTTGCGTCAGAAGACAAAAAAGAAAAGTCAAGGTAATGAGTGATTTTTTTTTTCTTTTCTCTTCTGGGTTCCTCTTTTGTTATTTTCTTAGTGTGTCTTGTTCTTGGGAGGGTGAGGATTTTAATACTGCTGCTTAGCTGGTGAAAGATTGCATTTTAACTCCACTGATTTTTTGCACCTCTTCTGAAAAAAAATGACAACATGCTGTTCCTTTGGACTAAATTCTTGTGGTATGTTGATTGATTCAAAGCTGGAAATCAGTGAAGTAGAATCAGACAGATACGTGCACATATACACACATTAGCGATTTTCATGTACTTGGCATAATAGTTTTCTCTAGCTGTGACTTAAATAGCGGTATTGTTTTCTCAGTGCAGCTGTGTGAAGGGCAATTTATGCATGCTTTTCTTAAGAGGATCAGAGGATATATTTTTAATTTACAAAAAGTAGTATCATCTCTGTGCATAGTTATCTTTGCATTAAGTGCTATTTGTATTAGCTATAGCTTGTTTTTTTTATGCACCAGAATACCTTCTCAAATGAATGTACAGCATTATAAAACTGAGTGACTTCTAAGTATATTTTAAGATATGCTTGGATGACTCTTGAGATCGCTAGCTAAGGTTGCTATCTTTAATTGGCAGAAAAATCTTCTCTGGTAATGTACTTTTAAACAAACAGAGCACTGTATTTTAAATGGCACAGGGTTCTTTATAATGAGCCGACGGAGGATATCGTGTAAAGAGCTGGGGCAAGCCGATTGCCAAGGATGGCTCTACAAGAAGAAGGAAAAAGGAGCTTTCATTGGCAACAAATGGAAGAAGTTCTGGTGTGTGCTGAAGGAGTCCTCGCTGTATTGGTACAGCAGCCAGCTGGTGAGTACAGTGTCCGTGCGCAGCCTCTGGAAGGCTGATTAAACAGGATCTGCTGGCACTGAGAAAAGAGGGATTGGGGGCACAATTTACATATACTCTGGAGAAGTACAAATGTCTGGATTTATTTCTCAGCCCTGACAATTCCTGTGATCTGAAAAAGGTCTGTGTGAATGCGAAAACTGCAGAAAATTGTGTTTGCTATTTCAGTAGGTACTTGTGGAATGTTAACTTGTCTGTTCTGCTGCTGGAGGAGCTGCTCTTCTCAGGCATTCAGAGCATTTCAAATGTTCTGTCGGTATCTGAGAAAGATTTCCTGGGCTGGGCAGTTTATAGACACTTGCTATCCAGATGCGAACTAGGAACATTCCTCCCTTCTAATTCACTTGGTTTTCAGAAATCTCCCTCCAAGCCTTTCAGCTTCATCTCTCTCTCTTTTTTTTTTTTATTTCTGATTTTAAATCTATTCATCTATGTATTTATTATCTTTTGGACCAATAGCTTTGCAAGTATGAACATTGCAATTTTCGCAGTTTGTGATTATTTTACTCTTGATCTTACTGATGTCTATCTCCTCTAGAGCATTTTAATGAAAGGTTCTTGCATTCTGCTGATTTTTAACTTCCTGCTGGTGATGAATTGGGTCTAAAAGTCAAATTTGCAGGAGGACACTCTTTTCAATTCCAAGTCCAGCTTTCTTCTCAGAAGATGAGCTTTTCCCAGGACAGCTGGTATTTTTAACCTCTCTCCTTGCCAGTCCAGGCTAGATAGCCTCCTTCATTTGACATGTGAGTGACAAATTGTCTGAGATAAAGAGCAACAGAATTTCTGTAATCAGCTGAAGAAACTAGGAGTTAAGAACAAAAAAAAGAAAGAAACAAAAAATAATGATATGGTCAGAAAGAAGTGAAATCCAAAGTAACTCTTTAATCCCCTTTCCAGATGGCTATACCTGCAGCTGACAACACTCACACTGGCTGTTATCCGGGGCACTGCAGATATTCTACCTGGATTTTTAATGAAAGGGTTGGCTGAGTACAAAGTGATAGTGAGTCCTAGGGAAAAGCTGAATGTGTCCCAGGCTGTTTGCTATGTCTCTGCTTAATGGCACAGAGACAGTGTCTTGCACATGCTAGGAAGATTCAGGCATAATTATTCATCTCCTGCACTTGCACTGCTACATCCCAATAATCTAGCACAAAAGCTCCTATCATATTTTGATGATGGATCAACAGAGCCGAGAACTAGGGATTTCAGAGGATTAGGGGACGCTAATGGCCAACAACTTCAGTGTGGAAATGTGAATGGTTATCAGGTTTTCTAAATGCAATATGCTGCTTTATATTTCAAAATGTCCCAGGCCCAGCTCAGAATGGAAGATTAATTAAATCTTTGTTCACTCTTCCAACATTTTAACAAGTTAAATGGAATATGGATTTTTTTTCACCACTAATTTATTCCTACTGCAATAATGTGCATAAAATATCTCACTAGCCTTCCATTCAAGGTACAAATAAAATAGTCAAAATCTTAAAAATGTAAAATATGAAATAATAATAGAAATGTATGCATTATCCCCTATTTTAATTTCAGTTGTGGGTTTCTTCTTCTTTTTGTCTTTAACACAATAAAAGCTTTAACTGACTTAGATGATATTTAAAGACCATACTTTCTTTTGGGAGTAAAAATATCCACTCCGCTGGTCTTGGGCTGTTCTTTTTGTTGTGGTGTTGTGGTAGTTTGAAGAAGCTTCCTTTTAAGATTAAGTCAAATACACACACTAAGAGAAAGAAAAAGAAGAGAGAGAAAATAAAAGGCTTGTTTTTTAAATGCTTGCAGTATTTCTGTTTAAAGATTTGGACTGACAGATATTTGTCACACTAATACCTTGCAAACTTATATTAGTATTGGCCATTTTAAAGTTTTCCTCACAGTTGTCCATCTGGCCAAGCAGTGTTATGAAAGGTGAGATGTCTGGCTAATCAGGCCTTTTGGAGATGAGAAATATTGGGAAAAAAAAGTTGTTCTGAAGAGTAATCAGGCTTGGGAAAAATAAAATGAGGTAGGATTAGACACACTTTGCATTCTAGGAGGAGAACGCTGGGGCAGAGGGATATGCAAAGTCACCTACTTCCTTTACTTGCTGTGGTCTGGCTAAATTCCTCTCTCAAGATCCAGAGGAGTCCGGGTCATGGCGGGTCCCGGTGCTCCTAGACAGCATTCAACAGTCAAGTTGATTCATTGTTTTATTCCATACCTGCTCTCCTGTTGTCCCTATGTAACTCAGGATGAACAGGACTGAAGAACGTGTAGCAGCCTCATTCCTATTGATCTCATACACTCAGCTGTTAAGAGCTCATCCAACTTTGAGGCACTTTAGGCTTGCATCAGTGCCTGACTTTCCATCTGTCGCAGTGCTTTTTTTTAAACAAAATGAGCTGATAGCACTTTTTTGCTTTCAACGCTATTTTATGTAACAAAACTGAGTTTTCTTTGGACAACTTAAAGTGCAGTCTCTGCATAAACCTAGATTCAAGCAGTTTGCAGAATCACAGTAACTACGGAGTGTTGAAAGAAAGGGAGGTGTTCTTGGTTAAGATGCACTTGCTTAAATTGATCAGACCAGAACCATGTTTAGTACAGCTTGTGGAGTCAGGTTTGAGATGAATTTGACTCTTGTGTTTTAACAAATATTTATAAACCTCCAGGTTTAAAACGCATAAATAGCAGTGATATATTCACTGAATTGCTTGTTATTTCTTTTTGCTTTTGCTCTACAAGCCTGGTTTTAATATTGTCTGCTGTTGAGTGGCCTTCAGGAGAGAACTCATATCAGACAGGCCCTCTTAGATACTGAAGTCAAAGCTTGTGGTGGAGGACTTGGGCTGAGGTCAAATGAATGTATCAAGCCAGGTTACACTGACTACTTATAGATGTCTGACCAGTTTCCTTATTGAAAGAAGCAAGAATGTTTTGTTAATACTTATGTAGAAACTGCAGTCAACCAGACAGTGGCAACTGTAGCATAGCAACAGCGGGGTGCTGGACCTAACCTTTTTTTCTAATGGAGCTGGAGGAAAACAAGAAGTGGGTGGAATTTGTACCTGAATAGGCATTATTCCAGATTTTGTTACGTAACCTCAACTGACATCACATTTTTGATGAAGTCTGTCTTAAGACCTCTGAAACTCTGAAAGTTTCTGTTGTTCTGATTTCATTTGCCTTCAGATCACTCCGGTTTTGGATCATTCACACCTGGCAGATTGGAGGAAGCAATATAGGACACTTACAGACAAGTTCCTTCAACTTAACATAAAAAACATTGTGAAAAAAAAATGCTGAAAAGGATCAGTAATAGCACACAACTTCTCATATGCTAAAAGCAAACCATGACACATATGTAAATCTAAAAGAGCTTTAAATTATCTAGCTGAGATATGCAGAATAGTGAAGCTAGGGCAGTCTCAGTGGGCTTGGATGTACTATTCCAAAACTTTTCTCTATGTACGCTTGCTCTTTTTGTAGAACATGTTTACAAATAAAGCAGGGGAAGTTTTATTGAAACATAGACATACCTCAAATCTGGAGAAGGAAAATTATCTGAGCTAGATGTAAACAAAGAAGGGTTGGTTTAGCAATGGAAATATATATATATATTTATATATATAAAAATTAGAAAATAAATTCAGGCATTCGGACTGCAATCAGCATGCACTTTGAGGTACATTCAGGAACACCAGATTCCTTGGAGAATTGCTCTTTGTTAGTGCCTGTTTTTTCTGTTTTTAGTACTGTTCCATATAGATCGCTGTCTTGAAAACAAGTATCTGAAGAGGAGAGTGGTGCTAGACTACTCATACTGAAACTCTTGAGTGAATTCAGTACTTCTGCATGTAAAGAGGGGTGGAGGAGGAAGATCAGCAAGCGTAGCACTGGATTTTTCTCTCATTTCATGCTTCTTGAAAATATGTGCTAGTTGGAAAGGGGCAAAGCACTACTCTAGTTTTTTGCTGCACCTTTATTCTTTTGTAGGATAGCTTGGCTGTGTTTTCTCATTATGGTTGGAATCCTATAGCTTTGCAGGATATGTTAATGATGGTTGTCATGGGGATTCGGCTAAAAAGAAATATAAAATTAAAGGAATGCAGGCTCCAATCTCCTACTACTATTTATCTTTTCTCTCTCTCTCTCTCTCTCTCTCTCTCTCTCTTTTTTCCCCCCCCCCCATTCACTGCATTTAAATTGTGTTCCTCACTTCATTGTCTTTGTCAGAAGCTTTTGATAACTATGGTTTCTTTTAGAACAGAAGCCTTTCACCTTTGTGTTTAGTAACTAGCTGCATGAATGATAAAAAGTCACAGATGTCTGCTGACTTTGCTGAGGGCTTAGGGGATCTTTGGTCCAGCATGTTGCACAGATTATCCACAGTTCTTTGGATTGCCTCGTGAGTGTACTTGTCAGAGGGAAAAAAAAAGACTAAATGGGCTGAACTATTTCTCCAACATTCACAAGGTTTTCTAGGGGCAGTGCTGAAACAGTGTGATGAAATTATGAAGAATACCTGGAATCATAGATTGGAACTGTTCCACAATATCTGGAGATCTTCACTTTGTAGCACTAATTTTTATATCTTTCTGCATCATTACAGTCATTTTAAGTATTAAAAAAGAATTATTAAATGATTTAATAAAACACCAAAAGCCACATTTATGCAATATATGGAGGCAATCTTAAAAAAAGGCATTAACTTTTTTTTTTTAATTCCTGCGTTCTATTTCATAAGTATTTTTGATTTTCTTTTTTAATGTGAAAAATCTTTTGTCAAAAAGTAGTTAATTTTCTTTCACCCCAAGTATTTGCAGAGAGAGTTCAATTTATTGTTGAAATTATTTGTCTATAGTTGGGCAAAAAAAAGCACAGATTTATATATTAGACTAGCCTGCATAAAACCCACAAGTTGTATCAATTTATTCTTTTAAACATTATGACTAAGTAGGAAGTAATTCAAAGGTCTTCTTATCTAAGTTTTCAGGGCTCTTTTGTGACATAGCAACAACATTAACAATGTTAAATATTTAATTTATTAATTAAAGCAATCTAAAATATTAATATTAGCAATAACATTTCAGAGAAAATAAAACAGTTATGACTTCTATACACTTTCACTGTGTTAAATGTCATATTTACCTCAAGATTGTAAAATCAAAGTTTTTTCAGCTCAGGTGCTGGTGAATATCATTGTTTCTTCTAAAATGAATGAAAAAAAAATCCACTTTTTTTTTTTTTTTTTCCCTCCTGGAGCTACCAAAATCATTTACTGATAAAGATGCAAAATGTAAGCCACTCCTATGAATATTCAATACATGTAAACTGGACAAATGATGGTTGCACTGTGATTGACTATATACCAAAGATCAGATACGCAGAGCTGCTGGGAAGTCATCCGTTGAAATCCATCCTATATCCTTATTTCAATTCTCTGAGCTTTAATGTTGAAAGTATAAATCAGTAAGATTTGATTCAATGAGCATCTTTTTATAATCTGTTCATATTTGTGCATAATATGACTTGAGATCCTGTCAGTCATCTTCATTTTAGCCTCATTCTTTGTTTTGTATATTTTACCTGCTTTAACTGAACGTACGCTTTCAGAATTTTAATGTAGCTGGAGCAGGGTCTGGGAGGAATAAAGAAGCAATTCAGAGGTTAATATTTTCCATATTTTGGAAAACACAGTCTTTCATCTTGTTATATGCTACACTATTGGTTTGCTTTGGAGGCACTTGTGTCTGAACAGGAGGACTGTGCAGATAAAAATAGACACAGTATGGAAAAGCATAGACAGCTACAGACAGCAGGGTGTTGAGGCTAAGTAATAATGTCAATATTTCTGGTACCACTTTCTATCAGAGTCTATCTAACAAGGAATAGTGATGTCCATACTCATTACACTCTCTTCCCTCCAGAAATGGAGTTAAATCTCCATTTAATCTCACATCTGAACTGTCCTCTTGAAATATCCTTCTAGCTTTGTGATCTATTGAACCATGCCTGCAAATATTGATTGGGAATGATAATTTGGATGGCCAAAGACACTTGGGATAGGTTGTTACTGCTGGAGCTCAGCTACGTAGGACTGTCCCTTGGCAGTGGCAATTTTTCAAGCAGCGGTGTGGAGGCAGCCTCACGTATAGACCTATGAGGTGTTCAGTGTAAGTTGTTATATAGGGGAGACCCTCCTCCACCTCTCTGTTGGATTTAGTTCACTTTTGAATTCCCTTTGTTGCAGAAGGCACTGACGCTGCATATCACTCACCAGACTCCTCCCTAGCAAATGGATAGACCTTCCCGTTGTGACAGGGAGTGACATATTTGTTAAACGGAATAAGCTGGGATAGAAGCCCACTCTGACAATTCACTTGTCTAGCTTCTCGCAAGAGAAGAGTTAATGAATTCCATTCAGGGAATAGGGGCTCTTACAAGACTTTTTTCCATGATCAAATTGTGCCCACAAATCAGTTAGCTAGGGTTGTTGGCACCAGAAGTCTGGTAAACCAGGCAGGTATTTTTCAAATATACAAATAACATAACCCTCTGTGTCATTATTATGCATTTGTATAACATGTATGCATTATGTATAATGTCTTGGATCAAATACTTGCTCCTCTGAGTTTTGTATGTGAAAGCCAGACCTGAAAGGATGATACAATCCTTATTGTTTCTGATTTTGTTGTTTATCTCTTTTGGAAGGCTTCTGTTTTCAGGAGTTCAATAATTTCACTTTCTGTAGTATGTGCACAACACCTGGATGATCTTTCTATTGAAGAATGTTTTGTGATCAATGATTGCTACACAGGAACTGGATTCTCCCACCTTCTCACTGCTTTTAGTCCTGGTTTGAACCAAACTTAAATCTTGCCCTTGACAGTTTCAGGGGCTTTTGACTAATCATGAGTCCGCAACAGGGGTGCTCCGATGTGTGTGCTTTGGGATGGGGAAGAGGGGGAATTTACCTCCACATTATCTATGAGATGAAGATCCTTCTTCTTCCAGTCTTCCAGTCCTTCCAATTTCTATGATATTTGAAGGAGTACAGCAAATCCTGTGCTTACACTACACCATTTACACACACAGAAGTGGTGGCTTTCTATCATCCAGTGCATGCATGAGTAATAGTGGTAGGACTCTTTCCTGTTCCCCTATATCAGCAAAAAGTTGTGTTAATTTGTCTCCAGAAGAGACAAATATATTTGAGAATATATTTACACACTATAAAAAGCTGTCAAAAACACATGCTCAAATGTCAAACACTAGAAGATTCCAGTGCTTAAAAATTGGTTGATGTGGTGATTTTTTTTATTGTAGGCTGAAAAAGCAGAAGGATTTATCAGACTTCCAGACTTTAGTGTGGACCGAGCAACAGAATGCAAAAAAAAGCAGTAAGTTTGTCACTTGGCCCTAGTTTGCATGAATAAAAATTTATACAAGGTTGAAAAGACTTAAGTCTCAGTAGTGTCTGACAATGAGGCTGTGGGGAGCTTTTCTCTAGTATGAATAATGGGGTATTAATTGAGTTACTGAAGGAAAAACTACTTCAAAAATATTTTTGAGAATTCTCTGCCAGATATGTTCCTCTAGTCGTTAAAATGATAGTTCAAAAAAAAATCATTGTCAAACACTTTTTTTCTTTATTCATTATTCACAAATGGGAATGAGTCTATCTTGAATGCCCTCTCTTAGGTCAAGTGAGGCAAGTGATGCTGCTTCACTCTGAGCCGGGGTTGTTTTTTGGACTGATGTGGTGCAACTGACTTTGGGCTGTGCTTAAAACCTCCAGCTGTGCGGGGAATGACAACTTTGTTTAGCAGCATAAACATTTCAAAATATTCTCTCCAAATGCCCTATGTATCATCATCTTGCAGCTGCTTCTTAGTATGTTTCAAGGGTTTGGATGGATATTACTGTTGTTCCAAGTTAAAAGGCTCAACATGGTTTTTATCCCAGGCCTAAGAGAAAGCTTTCTTTCTTCTACTCTGTCCTCATGCTGAGCTTATCTGTAGGCATTCTTGAAATTAATTGTGGTCTTGAGTTCTCAAAGAAAACGACCAAGATGTTTTGAATAAGGGGACCTCCATTTGGTTTTCTCAGGGGAAAGGCTGTTGAGACAAATAACACAAAACCAAGAACAAATGTTTTCATTGACATCTGTTGCTGTTGGCCGTCAGTGACCGGGTAGAAAGCACATGCTCATCACTCACTTGGACTGATTAAGTCAGGAGACTTACAAGGACTGACGGGGGCTTCTTGATTATCTGGGTCCCAGTCAAATACTGTATGCTTCCACAGGACAAGGAACAAAAAAAAGAGAAGCCACACAATCTCAAGACCAGAGACTACATCTTAAAGGCTCTGAAAGGTCTTATTGATAGATATTCAACTAGAGTGCAGTGTGATGTTGAGAGCAACAGGTTAATGTATGGCTATATGTCACCAGAAATGTGATTATTATCATAAAAAAATTGGATTTGGGGGTCTGCAGTTCAAGACAGATGTTCATAAAATGAAAAAGGTATTTTTCTGGTTATAATCATTATAGATTGAGGAACATTTCTGACTATTTTCAATATAAAGAAAGCTCATTTCGATGCTTGGAAAACATTTAATTCAAAAGCAATGTATGGTGTCTTACTATTGAAGTGACATACCTACCACCAGAAGTGATCAATTATCATGGGAAATCTGCCAGTCAGTATAGGAAAATTAAAACCTTTTCTTATGTTATGCATTGCCAGAACATTTCAATTTGATAGTTTCAGTTTCCATCTTTCATTGCTTGTTGATGATGATTTCTTTAAATGTAAAAAGAGTAGGGAGTCAGATATCAATCAATTTTAAGTACTTCAATGTATTGTAATTAATAATATTAAATTTTTAACTGCTTTGAACAGCCCCCATCTCTATGGACCCTGTTTTCCTTCACTTAAGAGAGCCTCAGCTGTGCTTTTGTAGAAGGCTGTGGCAAAAGCATGCACGGACCAAAGGTGGATTCCTGGGATAGGAGAATAAAGGAAGGATCATATGGTTTCAGTTGATATTTAGGCTGAAAAGGTTCTTCCAAAATTCTCTCCCTGCTCTCAAGACAGTGTTAAAAAATAGCACATTGGAGAAGATTGTCTAGCCTAGTATCCTTCTTCCGAAAGTTCCAAAAGCAACGATGTATAGGAAAGAGTAAAAAAGTATTTAAAAATATTTTGTTATTTAGTTAAACAAATTCTCTAACCTCTGAACAATTTACTTATCAAAAGTTTCTTGAGCCATAAGTAGGCCTGTGTATTTATCACGTTGTGTAGGATTTCTTTTTCACCAGTTTCCATTGATTAACATCATCGGCAAGGTCCTGATTTGGAGCTAGAATTGGAGCTTTTCCTACTTACACTGGAGACAGAGAAGAGACAGTCCATATTCACCTTCTGCATATCATTCATGATTTTTTATCTCTCTTCCCTCAACCATCAGTTTTTCATGCTTTACCGGTCTTAATCTGAATAATCACTCAAGGGAGCTGTTCTGTCTCTTGGGCTATCCCTGTTGCTTTCTCTGAACCTTTTTCGGATTTAATTTATCAGAAATGAAGGAATCAAAACTGTACATAGTATTATAGATGTGGGTACAAAGTGGATGTTGAAGGCCTTTGTTCTATTCTTTATTCCTTCCTTTTTATTTCTGTACTTTATACCCTTTGTATAATGTTTATACAATGAAATAAGTTAAAAATATACTTGAGTTTTAAGGAAAGAACTATTTGAATGGATAAGCTGATCCAGATTAATATAGTGGGCTGAATAATTATTTTAAATAATTCATTCAGCTACTTTTTTTTTTTTTAATATAAACTGGTTTTCTTCATATATCTTTTATTTTTCTTTTCTTAAAGTGCTATTAAGATCAGCCACCCACAGATCAAGACATTTTATTTTGCAGCAGAAAATGTTCTGGAAATGAACACGTAAGTAAAAGCGAATGACCATGTTTCATCCTATCTCACATTTTAGAACACTCAGTCTTTGAAAGTTCATTCTTTCACTGTCAAGCACTTGTTGATAAAGTTATTCTTGGAGTTACTAAATCTTTTTTTTTTTTTTTTCCTGGTTATTAGATGGAAGGTAGCTGCTTCCAGTTCAAGTTGAACATCTTATTCTAGCACTGAATGTTTTTGTAACTTGAATCTTTTTCTGTAAGGTATTAGAAGTGGAATATTTGTTTGCTAACTAAAGTTGAAAACAGAATCTTGTTATTAGCCTAATTTTGATATTAGTCTTCCCTGCATTTGCAGGTATAAATCTCTTTCCATTATAGAGGTGTCAAACTTAATAGGAAGTTCACCACCTTGGGAGGAGCAAGGGAAGAAAGAGGGAAAAAGTACAATATCCTTTTATTCCAGAAACGACCCGAGACTATGTCAGTTAACAAGGTAGATAGAGTTGTTTCTTTAATATAAATAAGCATTTACTTCTGTCAAGATATGCTGCAGTTAAATGATCCTTGTGCCAGGAGCATTCTTTTCACAAGTGTCCATAGGAACAACAATTTATTCATGTGGTTCTTAATGAAAGAAAGTAGAATGGGGTATGAGTTTTGCCATTTTAGAAAGCACTGAGCTATCAGAAACAGATCTTATTTGTTATTTTTCTGACTAGTTTTTGTTGATTTATATACATAAGATATATTATATCTGTGTATTTACTACTTCAAATTGTAGGCTGTTCAGAATATATTAAATGTCCAAAACTTAAATACAAAGCAACATATTTTAAATGACAAGAGAGCTCCTATGTTAGTCAAGTCAGAATTTTTATCATGACTCAAGAGGTCACCTCTGTGAGATCCTTCTGTTCTTTCTGTTTATAAGTATGAGACTTAACAAAGATTTAGCACAAAAGAAAAGGAGAGAGATGAGAATGTGTGTAGCCTTTTGAAATAGCAATGGATTTTGGAATGTACTTTTATTACAGATATATCTACAATAGGGCACAAATATAGGTATATATTTATAAATCTATGTTCTATAGATACATTCATATAGCAATATGGTGCCCTTTGAAACTTGGAGAAGTACTGAGCTTGCTGATGAGGAAATAACTATCCTTTTCTGTATAGCTGGATTTCCTTCCAGGGTTCCTGAGTGGAGTGAGCGGTTGTTAATGCAGATGGGCTGAGGAGCACTGAGAAAGAGGAGTCACTGAGCAATAGTATTTCTGTAGCAACCATTGTTGAAATATGTGAGGGAAAGATGGAAGGAGAAGGAAGAGGAAGAAGTAGAGCTAACATAGGACATACAACCATTAAAATTCAGTTTGGAGCCCAGCTGGAGATTTTCAGAGCCTTAATGACACTTTTGAAATGTTTAGTCTTGTGTGAGTGAGTGGTTAAAATCTATGCAGATGCCCTTACACCGTGAGAATGATTTTCTTTAAACTCTACTTTTCTAGTAAATTTCCTTTTGGCTTAAAGCTAGATGGCCTAGTGTCAGAGCAGAATGCACTATACTTCACTAATACTAATTCCTCAGCATTATACCCGATAGCGTTTTACTTGGCAAAGTATAAAATAGGTACACTTAATACATAAAGCACACACATACTCACGTATATGTCAAAACAGACTAAAAGACATCTGTCCTCTTGGCTATGGTCCTGCAAATACTTATGCATGTGAGTGCTTCCACAGAACTCACTGGAGCATTCATGTATGTCAATTTGCTTGTGTGCATAAGTGTTCAATAGGTCATGACCTTTTGTAACTCTTCATGCATATATCTATTTAAACAACAGCGGGCTCATTAATATAGTCATTTACTTCATTAATTTAGCATGCATTTGTCATGGTCATGCACACATGAAAAGCAAATTTGTGCTCGCTAGGTACATGCATTTACCTGGCCGGTTGAATGCCTTTACTACTGAGCTATCTGACCTTGTGATTAAAGAAATCCTAGTTTCCTTAGCAATCCTTTTGTGTGGTGGGTCTTTTTATTTTTTTTTTTTTAATTGAAAATATATTCTTTTGAAATTCTGTTTAAAAGTCAATAAGCAGGCCGTTTTAGAGGAATGATGCTTTGTTTTCTTGAATTATTATGTGCTTCTATTGTTCATAGTACAGACTAAAAATCCAGTTATATTGATGCTGATCTAACTGGCAAGTTTCTTATTGCTTCAGTAGGAACAAGATTAGATGCAATAGTTCCCCAGAGTTATGATTCTTAATCCCTGGCCACCTTCCTATGCTCCCTATTTAGGCCTTGAGTTTTAATTTGAAGGTCTAGAGCTTTTTGAGTTGTTAGTTTCTTAAAACCTGAATAGATGACCTAAACAAACAGAATATAAAAAAAAAAAGTGTATCCAGGGATCGTTTCAAGCATTGCAAAAATGCCACCTAGGAAGAGAAGTGAAAAATTGTAATAGCTCAAAAGAAACACAGGAAGCAAGACTTACTAAAAACAAAAGTGCACAGGGATTTGAAGAAAGTCATGCATAATGGTTAGAAAGTTGAGTTTATATGACTGTTCTTATATCATTCTATAATAGCTTTGACCAGGACTACTAACATCATTTTAATGGCTTTTACTGCTTTTGCTTCATCTCATCTGAGAGATGATGCCTTAACAGCAGGACTAAGACACTGACATTTTGTTATAACACAAATACTTTTAGCTTCCATGAATGTGACTCCTAGGGTATCAGTATTGCTTTTCTGAGGATTAGAAAAACATGACAGTTCAGTCAACTACTCCTATTACCACGTGCAGTCTGAGGAGATGACAAGGGCTGTATAACTGACAAGAACAGATAGTT
The DNA here is from genome assembly GCA_013398735.1 of Nothocercus julius. NCBI lineage: Eukaryota > Metazoa > Chordata > Aves > Tinamiformes > Tinamidae > Nothocercus > Nothocercus julius. The sequence goes on along the minus strand of VZSV01000181.1, from coordinate 338,703 downwards.
TGCTATAGTGCTTGATTATATCACTGGGTCAGAAATCAACACATGGAACCAGTTTAGAAAAAGAAAATTCTAGGTAGTTTTACAAACTGTCTAATACCTACTACAAGAAAGGCCTGGGAGCTGCCTAGTGCATTTCTACTTCTAAGGGCAACTGTGTCATCCACAGTTTTACAAGGGATGGGAATATTAGCATTCAGGTGGCTGGTATATTTCTAGAAGGTGCTCTAAGAAATAGAAACTCTGACATTTAGACTTCAGGTTAGCCAAAATAGGGTAATATAGAAAACAAATGAAAAGAGCAAAAATCTCTCACGACAGAATGCAAGTGTCTCTAACAATATATTCCCTCTTTCTAACACAGGTGGCTAAATAAGCTGGGGATGGCTGTAGATCCTCAGGCATCCAATGGAAAGAATGAGGAAGGTATGTTTCTAATCATGTTTTTAGTCTGTATCCACATAATGCTTTTTGCATGTCAAGATTATTACTGGACTGAATTTTTGTCACTCATTTTCTTTGTTTTAATTAATAACTTTGTCTTAACTACTGAGCTCAGAGGCACCACAGACTCAGAAGAGGCGAATCGTATTTAAAGAAACACTGGTGAGAAGCTTATAGAGACACTCAGTGATTTTATGATAGATATGTAGTTACCATCTGACAGATTTGTGGCTGGCTAAGCTCACAAAGTATGAAAAGAAACAGCTGTACTTCTTGGATTTTGAGTTTGTAAGTTATATTACAGGAGTGGTGTGATAAGCTGAGAGCTTGCTAGCTTGGGAACGTCTCATGCAATGTAGATGTGTTCCTAATGTCCCCTCTAATTCCGGGGCTTCCAAGAGCAGCAATGGCTGCAGAGGTGTTGAAGTGTACAGTTTCCTTTCCAGACAAGTGAAAAGGACTTAACTGTGAAATAACTAATTTTGAAGACTTAGTTGTAAAATAGCTAATTTTAAAAATGTAGTCTCCTAGAAGACATTTCCTAATTTGCACACTGGTGTAATACAATCTTTTTGGAGGTCGATATCTGCACCCAAATCAAAACTATGGGTTGAGGACAAACATAGGTAGTTCTATGAACTGCCCTCTTAACAAACCTGGGAATATGTTTCTTTTTATGGGATTTTGACTCTCCATTTTTGGAGTATTGTTTCAGTGCTTTTTTAAGAACTGCTGAAATTCTGAAGAAAGTGGTGTTTAGACTGCTACAAACACTTAGGCGAAGCAACCTGTTTTGTCTAAGGCTCTTTTTATATCTCTTCTACAACTTTGCAGAAAAAGAATGTGGTTCATATACAGCTTTGGACATGTGATGCCATTACTGATTTGTCTGATCTGACTCCATATATCCTTTGCCTTTAAAGACAG
>VZSV01000181.1:294698-334807 GCA_013398735.1 Nothocercus julius | reverse complement strand
AGAAAGAAAGAAAGAAAGAAAGAAAGAAAGAAAGAAAGAAAGAAAGAAAGAAAGAAAGAAAGAAAGAAAGAAAGAAAGAAAGAAAGAAAGAAAGAGAAGGTGCTGTGAAGTAGTGGAGCATTACCACAGGTGAGCAAATTTTCAAAGCAGAAGACACTGATATGTTAACGGCGTGGTCCTTACACCCAAAGGTGTTATGTTGTAGTATTTACACAGTGCTGCAGGGAATACATGAGTCTAACAGTTTCTGTTCATTTTTCCATGTCTGCCCCAGAATGTTACAGTGAAAGTGAGCACGATGATCCAGAAATAACAGACACACCACCTCCCCCCTACACAGCCCAGCCAGCACCTCCTCATTTGGTAAGTCTTACAGTGATTATCTTGTTTCTAGTTGCTAACCAGTTGGAACAAATCTCTTTTCATAAGGCGTATGTTCACCTAATAACCTCAAGCAGGGGCTGTAAATGTTCATTTTTGCCTGTGAACTGTGAATGCACTAACGCTCCACCCACCCTATGACAGAGCTTGCAGTTATTCTAACCTCCTCCACGGACAGTCTCATGCTTGAAAGAACAAGCTGCTTCAGGTGAAGACATGCCTCCTTTAGAGAGAGGAAGGTGTCACTCTACCTCAGAAACACAATGTGTCTTTCCTTTGCAAGGATTTTAACACTCTACCATAACCTATTTTTTCATACTATTCTTTTCTAATCCAATCCCCATTTTTTTTTTGTGACCTCTGCTGTCATAATCCAACAGATTTGTATTTATTTATTTGAGTGAGCTACTCTTAAAACTACTGAATTTGAAGCTCCACTTGTGGCAGAAAAGGGAAGCGAAAGAAAAGCGGTCTCTTCTCACAGTGATAAAATCTGTTCTATAACTCTGAAAAACACTATAAGCAAATAAAATAGGCATCCTCCAAAAATCTATGCTGTTTTTCTCTCTTTCTATGGGCTATTTGTCTGGTATGTACCCTCATGTGCCCTGTCAAATTGACTTACCTAGTTACTAGCCAGCTGCTGACCTGTTAATCTGGTTTCTATGTTGTTACTTTCCACAATGTTCTCATTTCACTTTATATACCATATAATATGTGAGTTTTACTTTCTCCATGTTTAGAAAAGACTAACACAGAGATGGTAGTGCACCTGAAATAAGGATCCTTAGTGAAGGATCCTTAGCCTTTCCCTCTCCTGTTGCAAGGGAACATCAAGTACATGGTAGTAATATACTTGATATAAAATTATGTTTTATACCTCCTAAAGGAGAAGTGCCCACTACCTCATTGGTCCAGTACAAGATCCTGTCTGGGTACACTGAAACAGCAATAGCTGAGGTGCTCGCAGAGACAGTGGAGCAAGAACAAGTGAAAAATATAGATCATCTGTAGAAGCTTGCATGGTCCGGACTGATGGCACTAAGCTGCCTGTCGGGTATTTTTCAGCTGGCTCTTATAAAGCTGGGAGGGTATGTCAGGCCATCAACTATTTGCCGCCTTCTGTTTCAGTCAGATAAGTCAGTGTTCACTTCCTCTCAGAGAACAGTGGTTTAATGTTAATAGCTGTGAAACAATCCACCTGGCACTTGGGGGATGTGTGGTGTTCTCTGCTGTATAAAATATCGTTCTTTTCTGGCTGCATTAACTGAAAGTTAAATGCCGCTGAGTGGCTATAAATATCAGAGAAAATAGGAACTTTGGCAATGTGACTCCAAGAGTTATTTTGGGCCAAAGGCTGATAATGAAACATCTTGAATTTTTTACCTCAGTGGCTTGCCTCTAAGTGGCTATAGATATCTTTCCCTTCTGCTCACCCCAAAGTGAATGCCTGCCTTTTTCCAGATGATGAGATTAAACAGGTGCTGTTTTGTGGTTTTCTGTTATTCTGGCTTCCTGCTGCATGTCAGTCTGTTGCTGCAGATACAATCTCTGATTGTCTCCTAACCATATGCTCTTCTGGGGCGGTATGATAGGAGACAAGGCTGGCTTCAAGATTTTAGCAGGGAAGGGGGTGCTGAGGGATCCTGCTTCCTCAGTCTTTCCTCATACAGCTCATCTTCCCTCCAGCCTTTTCCTTTCAGAAATGCCTTTCCTTTTCCTCATCTCCATTGTAAGTGAAGCCCACTATGGGCAAAAGTAAGTGTCTGCTAAGCAGACTAGCCTAGTCATCTCCTCCTCCCAGAAGAGGCCACTGCCCTGCCCAATGCTCAAATTGCAGTAGCGGTGTGTAGGGGGGAACACTTGGGTACACAAGGAGCTGAGCTGACTGCAAATCTGAGTCCTCTGTAAATTCTGGATTTCACCTCCCCTATGCCTGACAGTTACTGGAACAAAAATACCTGGGAAAGATTGGGAAAATACAGATTTTACTGGAAAGTCAATTCTAAGCCTTGGTCGGTTTGGAGAACCTGATTACGCACTTCTGTATAGTACATTCACTGCAGAGTTTTTGTATCAAGCTATGAGATTCTGAGCATTTGATAGACTTGGGATGATATTATGATATTATATATGATATTATAGGTCCACATCCTTTGGGATGCTTACTTGAATCTTTTCAGGTTGCTACTGGAAGAGATGCTTATCTTGGAAATCCAGAGCAGCATGGTTATAGGCTCTTGACTGGGACTGATTGCCCTTTTTTTTAGTGGGGGGAGGGATGTACTTTTGCCTCCCAAAGTGCCAAACAGTTTTTGAAAAATAGGATTTAGAAGCTATAGACATGTTTGAAAATTAAACCCCTATTGTCCCAATTAAAAAGGCCTCCAGATTGCGAAGTATTAATCTGGAAACAAATAGAGATCCAGGTGCAGGTTCTGCTATCTGTTAGAACAACAAACATTTTACTCTACTGTACATTTTACAGCATGAAGTTTTAGTTGCTCTTCTGATCTCTGCTAATTCAAAGCATTTTGACTGTTAGAAAACAAATAGCATTGAGCACAAACCTATGTTCATCAGTGATTCTGGGTACTTTTGAAAAAAAAAAAAAAAAGAGAAAACCAATCACATTTTAGCATCTTTAAGACAAAGGACTTACTGCAAGTGAATGGATTTAATACTCAAAGTCCTGCAGCCATATTAAGCCAATAGACTGCAGCAGTTCCAAAAGTGTGCTTGGCATGTTTCACAGACATAATTTTTCTCTAAAAAAAAATGCTCAGAGAGTCCTTATTTCCAGTGGAATCCTTACAATGTGTTGGCTCAAACATCTGCTTTTTAGAATGTCCCCATATGGAGATATATTTTTACATGGATGGTTGCAAGTCTTCTAGAGGAATCACTTTAGTAGCTTAGGTAAACATTGGTCATGCCAAGAAAAATAAAATACATATACTCACATATGCAGAGAAAGGGAAATATATTCTGGCAATTTTCTTTACTGTCACCCAAATCTTTCTTTTAACACAAAATAAAAAAGAAAAAAAAATACATGCCATTCAGTGAGACACTGTTTTCTTCTCAATGGCACTTTCTGTTGCATGGAAAAATGCCAGAAAAATGCAGGTGAGATCTAACATATTGTTTTTCTGCCTTTGAACAACTGAAATTAGACCAATCAACATCATGTGTGCATGTGAATTTTATTTTTCAGTTGTTCTGCTTAGCTCTGCAAATAGTTCAACAGTTTGCCTTCTCAGTAGGAGTTCTGAGACAGATGAAATGCTTCAGGTCACTCATGCTCCCAAGGGCACTTTTGTCCCTGGTAGCTGTAGTTAATGCTAGCACCTTGATGTCCTTTCCTTTATGGCACATCTGTGAAGGTTTTCTTTTGAAAAACAAATAGTTTTCAAGTTAACAACACAGTGTTGTACTTTTTGTAAATTTTTTTTTTTTTTTCATAGCATTTGGGATAGTCTTGGAGGAATGGCTTTGGAAATGTACAAAAGTGCAGAAAGTGCAAACAAATGGTGATCACAACCTGATATCAGTCCTCTTCATTTTCTGAACTGATTAGTAGCTTAGCAGCTTTCCTCAAAAGGAAATAGTATATGCTGTAGCAACATTGAGTTGCAGAGGTTTACATAGCATAAAGCCAAAACGTCACTCTTTGTTTATATGGATACTTCTTGTTTCTAGTTACCAGGTGATCATTAATAGATATTCCAGACTATTCCCTTTATTGTGTTTTCATCTGGTCCAGGTTTCCATAGCAACACCATTTTAGTGATATTCAGTACTGTTAGCTTAGTTAGCATCTGTTTGAATCCTTAGAGACATTCTACGTATGTATGTAAACTCTCAAGACTTGTGGACTTCCAAGTCTGTTATTCTGATTTTGAAGGCGATCAGTAGTAACTGATTTGCACTGCAAGACTAAAATTTTTTGCAGTAGCAGATATGAGAAATCTGACTTTCGTATTAGACCTCATTGTGATTTCTACTAATTCTGCTAATGGCTGCAGTATGAAGCTTTGTCTCCCTTCCATTGCATAATTGTTGTTAGTTAACCTGCATCTATGTATGTGTGCATGAAACTGTGTTTCTGTGTACCTGTGTAATAACTTCTTGCTCTTTAACTTTGCTTAATTCCTGTCTTCAACTTTGATTTGGCAATGCCACAATTAACTGTGTAGAAATGTCCTTTCTGCACAATTATATTTTGTGTAGAATTTTCTTGCTAAAATTTTTGCATACATGCCTCTCAGTTCAGTGGAGTGTCTTTTTATCTGGGCATTTGATCCTTTGGCTTGGTCATCTTTTCACTTGTGGTTGGTCATTAAGAAGAAATTACCTGTTCTTGTATGAGAAAAGTGCTTTTGGTGACTAGACAGTAGTACAGGACAACAGGCGTAAATGACCCTTGCAGAAAAACAAACAATCAAACAACAACAACAAAGAACAACAACAACAAAACCCCCCAACAACTAAGCATCTATCTGCCTGTCTGCATATCTACATACTTTTCAGGACATTGTTTTTCTAAATCTTTATTTATGTGGTATTATATGCTTATTAACCCCTCCCTCACTTACCTCCTACCTCATAATGATGGTTTGTAGATATCTCTGACCCCTTTCTGGGTGTATGAACTATTGTTGAGATCAGTATGGCAGAGAGGGATCTAAGATGTGCTGACAATTTCTGATATGTTGGTAGTGAAGTTTGGGTCTGTACCCAGAATCATAAACTAAAGGAAGAATTTTGGCAGGTGAATGAGCAGGTGAATGAGCACAAATCTTGTACCTTTTTCATGTCCTTTGCCTCACGGTTGCCTTTCTTTTCCTCTCACCATTGACTTGCCTTTGGATTGCTGAACCTTCTTGGCTTGCTTGATGATTAGTCCCTTGAAGGGACCAGGTGAAATAGCTTCATGTGCTGCGAAAGTTAAGGTAGTTCATTCCTGGCTATTTCTGGTTATGGCATCAATGGATTTACTGAATGCTTCAAGATGACTTCACAGTCAAGAATAATTTAGGGCTTCTCTTTTGCACTCTTGATGAGATCAATGGAACAGACAGTAGTAAAAAGTGAAACCAAATGTTCTAGTAAAGAGTGAAAGCAAATGTGCAATCTCCCGTGGAATGTTGCATTCAAAACTTTTTTTCTTGCTCTTTTCTTTCAAGGCCTTGCCAGGATTTGATCGCCTTATCAATGAGACTCTGACTTTCCTACCTCAGACCTGTTTGGATATATATTTCATCAGATTATATCTGTTTTTGGTACTGACCATATCAGCTGCATATCTACAATGTATTGAGCCTAAGTACGGGAATGAATTGGAATAACTTTTTGTTTTATTTTGTTTTGTTTGTTTGTTTCTGGAAAACAGGATCAGCAGAAGTCCTCCTTGACCTCAACTCTGTCAAACGAAGCATCTTGTTCTCTCTCCTCTCCTGAAAGCACTTTTAGCTCCCAGGAGTCATCATCTTCCTTGGTGTCCAAAGTGGTTTATCCTGAGAGGCAGTCATGGCTTGACCTAGTTAACAGCTCTGCCGTGGAAGAGGGTGATCAGCCGTTAACTTTCTGCGTCCAGATTCACTCTGAGGAGCAGCCAGAAGTGGACTGTGGAGAAATGGCGCAAAGGCACGAGGCCCAGCTCAGTGGTGGATCCCAAAATACTTTGTTATCTCAAGATATGCATTGCCTAACTGTGCTAGATGCAACAGGACAGAAATCACTATCCAAAGGTGAGGGAAGAGATTTTGTCTGCAGGGCCACAGAACGTGAAATTTGTTTTCCCCCTTCCACTGCTTCTTTGCCTCACTCCCTTCCTTTATATGCTATACTGAAGAGTTTTCCAGTGTTACATGATTTAAAACATTTGGTTTACTGTGCTTCAATATATAACCTAGTATTTAAATGATAAGTACCTGTAGACTTTTTCTCAAATTTTACCTAAATGTTAAAATCAAACTCTATAAAATCTTAATATAGACATATTTTTATTGGCTTTCTATATTTTAATATGTCTGTCTCTTATTGGTTAAAATCAAATCTAAATTTTAGTAAAGTGTCACAGGTAGGGGTGGAATCGGACAATATTTGGACCGTCAGAGAGCTGACATCCTAAACAAAACGGCATATGTAGGAAGTGGTGAGTATGGAGTAATGTCAAACTACCTTTATATATGAAAGGAATTGCTTTCACTTCTACCATGTATTCCCTATTAATTTCACTGAACTTAATCATAATCAATGCAATCGTGAATCAGAAAGTCATTGAAGACCGGACTTTGCTTAAGCATATGGATATCTGCATTGATATCCTAATACTGAAACATGCTGCTGAATTAAAAACATGGTGCAGAATTTAGTCTTTGTTACTTTAATAACCCTACTACCACAGTAAGGCAATGATGTGCCTTGCCTTTTGAGCTTTGTGGCATTGCAAGTAGTGAAATGGCTGGGCCTGGCAGAAATCGTGTCCCTGAAATATATGTAGTAAATTCATTGTCTCCTGGACTAAATGTAAACATGTAATGGTTTTGGAAAATATTCTTTGGGTGCACTGAGGTATTTCCATGCTACATATGAGTCCATATTTATATATGCTTGTGTGGACTCTTGGCGAGTAGGCTGTATATGACATAGCTGCTTAAAGATCCCATTGAACAAGGTTTAGTGGTTGCTCTTCAAAAGCATAAACTTCACCTTTTGCTTAGAATATGTTACTATGACCTTCTCACAAATCCTGCAGTTATGGTCAGGCCGATGCGTACCACAGTAACCATAAGAGTACTGGCAAGTACTTTAATGGATGGTCACAGATTTCACACGACATATTTGTCATAATTTAAAGCACTTTTTAGAGGCTGAAGTCATACTATGATACAGTAACACTTACCAATAAAATCAGGATTAAAATGTAAATCCAGGCACATTTTGGTACAGTCCTGTCAGTAGGAAGATGATTTAATTGTCTGAAAAATATTTCTGGGGAAATTAATATTTCCATCTGCTCACCAATTAGCAGACAGCTTTCCCTGATTGTGGAACACATGCTTGCATTCTAGCCACCCTGGTGATCTGTGTTGGAATTCCAGACATTGATCATTACAATGAGAGAGTCACTATGGAAACTGTATAACCTCACTAGTTACTGTCTGCATCATAACCTGTTGTTGAGTCAGTAAGCGGTGCACTTTACATGCATTTTTCTTTCCTTTATCTAATGTCTGCATGGTATAGAGACAGGATGGAGAGTGTTTGCAAGATTTTTATTGCAATGAACTCTGGAAAAATAAATGAAAAAAAACTATAAGGAGATTAACTAAGCTTCCTCAATTTGAGAATATGAAGTGGAAAAAAGGTCTAATGTAAATCAGCAATTCAATTCAGTTCAAAAAGAAAGTCATAAAAAAGAATGCAGTTCTGGTTCTTTGTCTTATCCCTTAAGAATTTCTCCTCCAGGTTGTTGATTAGTATATACATGAATCCTGAGAGAGGAATTTCAAGCGTGAGCTAAAAGCTAGCTGCCAAAATGTAGTATTTACTATAAACAATGAGAACACCATAGAATTCCACTACAGTGAAACAAGAACAATGCATACTCAAGCTTTTGCTAGTATTATGTGTTTGATACTTCTCAGCAGTGCATTTCTCACAACTCTTCTGGTTTTAGAATAATTGGACCTTGTCTAAAAGGAGATAGGATTGTCTTATGTTAGTAAGTGTTCCACAAGCACATGTCCTGTGCTGCATGAAGCCTGTATTGCTGTTTTCAATTATGCTTTCTCTCACCCCACAACATACACTCACCCCATAACATGCAAGTGTGTGCGTTTCTCTTCCTCCTCATGAGGACAGAAATATCCTGTCATACAGCATACTTGGTGGACACATACTTGGTGGACACAAAGGCCCAAAGTAGAGTTATTTGCAGCTGAGAGCTGAGGTGAAAGTTTTTAAGAACTGAGGAGCATTTTTATTGGCAAAAACCACAAATGGAGACCAACATGAGAAAGGTTGTGAGCTAGCAGGAAGAGCAGCTGTGACGTGGGAAAAGCTTGTGAGAAAATACCAGAAGAGTACGGAAATATTAGCTATGGATTAAGTAGTGAAAGAAAAGTTTCAGAAAGAATATCAAATAGCCCAAATCTCTGTGAGAAAAATGAAAGAGTCAACTAAATAATCATGGATTCATTTTTTGAATTAAAACTATTAAATTAAATCTGCTAAACAACTGTATCACGTACAGGGAGATGTACCAGATGATATTTTGAAGGACTTTTCAGCCTTCTTCTTCTTGGTTCTAGGAATGTTTTCCCTTATTTACTGCTCTGGTTTTTGAGAGATCCCAGAGTAACACAAAGTACAAGAAAAAGTAAAAGAAAAGACAAAATTTAATAGTATTTTCTTTTGAAAGGAAATTAATATTATATATAATATTGTTTTGTGAGTAAAATAGTATTTCAGTACTGTGGCCTTCTGTATGTACACAGATGAAAGATTCAAAATTCCCAATAGCACAAAGAAATTGAAAGGCAAACAAGCAAAAGTTAAGAATACAAACAAGTATCTGACTACGTGCGTTGGATCCAGAAACTGGCCTTGTCCCATCCAGGAAGGCTAGACATTGCCAAACTTCATCTTTTGTATTTCTTCTGGCAACTGCTGGAAGAAAAAATAATCTGATTATGGCCCACATCAATGTAAGTAACAAACATGTAACAAAAGGAAGCAGCAGAAACTGGAAGGTTATTACAAGAGAACAGGAATATGTGTTTGTGTGTATTTAAGGATATTCTACCATAGCAATAACATCCTTCTTCCTTGCATTTTCTTAAGATTTTATGTTCACAGTCCTGTGAAGTTAATGGATCTTGTCATGAAAATTTTATGGTACTATACTTTATCTCACGGTGGCTTGTATAATAACTGGCATGTGCTGGTATTCTGAGATGCCTCAAAAGTTTTCATAAACCATTTGAAATGTATTTGGGTTGATTTTGTGGGAAGCAACTGGTTAGACAGGAGCTGGATGCAATCAAATCCTCCTTGTTTTTCAGAACTGACATCCTCTTCCCCTCCCGAGTTTAATTGTGCCAATAATATCTAGAACAGATCTTCTGTTTTGCTCTGGCCCCTTTGTTTCTGCTGCAAGAACTTAAAACAAACAAACAAACAAAAAAAACAGCTAGATTATGGCTGTATACCAACAGATTTTCCTATAGTAAGGATAATTATATGGACAAGCAATGGTTTTTGAATGATTATTTTGCTTCTCATCAAAAAGGCTTTAGAAATCACAGTGAAATTTATGATGATGTAGTTTTCAGGACTTGGAAAAGTATACTTTATTATGTTGTTTCTGGTTAGGTCACAATTTATTAAAAAATATATCCCTTATTGTGGAGGAATACGGTATATAATAATATACTTTGATAGCTAAGAGCATCTTACTAATGGTGATAATGTATTTTTCCTGTTCTTCTCTCCCACTTTGGCCTATCTTGTTGTTTAATAGTTCTGCATTTACCAGTGAGGAATTTACCTAAGTTATTCTCTCTTAAATGAAATATTTCCTATTTTTTCTATTCTATAGTTGTCCAGGAAATGTGATTTGCCCTTGGTGTCATCACACTCCTTTTGAAAAGTCCACTACTGCGGTAGAGAGCAGACACTGTACGCACATGTCTATGTGAGAGGTGAGGGAGGAAGGGAGTTATATTTTTCTCCTTTCCTCCCCTGTTTGGGTCAATATACTGTTGCATTGGCATTGAAAGTTTTGGCAGAAACAGTAAGGGAGGTGTTACTGCAGCCGTGAGAAGCTGATCCAAGTCACAGACAGGGAGAAGCAGCTTTATTTATTTATTTATTTTTGCTTAGAACTAATATACAGTTGGAGCCCTATGAGATCTCGGTGTTAGAGGGTGGTAGAACAAGTATTTAAATTTATTGGGTTCAGTTTAGAGTTACTAAGATATGTTCTCTTGGAGGCAATTTTCAATGCAAAGTGTTCTTTCTGCAAAACACTGCCAATTTCTATTTCTTTACCGTTGGGAGCAATAAGCTTGATTTTTCACAGCTGCTTCTTGGAAGGCATTTAACTTACGAATTTTCAGACAGATTCCTGTGTTTCTGCTGCAAAGTGGGGAGTCTGAATACCTTGATGTCTCCCACTTTGAGTAAGTTGGCTGAAGGTGAAAACGGAGGAGATTAAGAACTGATGTGCTCAGTGTCTGGCAGTTTGTTCTCATCTGTGATATCTCCTGCTTAGTAAGAAGGAAATTCCTGATAAATGGCACCAAGCCTCAAAATTATATTTCACTTCTGAGACAACTGGTCAGAGGGTCTCCTCAGCCCAAAATAACTTTATTTTCCTCACTGCACACTGGAATATCTCCTTTGCTGTAATGTTGAAATATCTTTGAGAAAGACTTTCCTTTGGTTTCCTTTTCCAGCTCTGGTTCTATTTCATACTGTAGAGTGTGACAAAGTTAGAAGAGCCATGCTGTATAATTTTTCAAGTACTATAATGAAGGGCACTGTACGAGGGCCCAGTAAGGCCAATACCTTCTGAGGCATTAATCAATACAATTGCTAATAGTTACTATTGCAAAGGGTGTGGAAAAGCATATGATAAGTGGCAATGCAGGTGTTCACTTGGGTGCAGGTGCACACTCACAAATAAACACAATATGCCATATACTTCCACTGTTACTATTTGTTCCCTATGCCTAATCTCTCTGCAGATCCTGAAAAGAAAATATGCATATTTTAGCTTTAAAATAGGTTGAGATAAAGAAGTGCCTTAACTCACATGCCTGAGGCAGAAAGTGCTTAACTTGATGAGTTCATCTGGAAGAGATAACTTGCAGTATTATATTTGGAAATGATTTAGAATATGCCTAACTTTAGATGTTTGACCAGGCTGGAAAACTCACATCAGAGAAGTGATAGTGGGGCCTGACCTGTCTATGTTCTTTAGAATATTTGCTAGGAAAATACATCCCTTTATATAAATCTTCTGAGGTTAACAAAGCTCAGAGAAAGGGTGATTCATTTGTGTTTGGGAGTCCAACACAGATAACTTCTTCATTTTTATACTGATTGTGAGTACTATGTGTTTTCTGCGTACTATTTTTTTAAAACTTTGTGATGCAAAGCTAATCTTTCGTGATGACTCAACTGTATGGCCTACATGGAGTAGGTTTCATATCACGAATCCACATGCATACAGAATTGTTTACCATTTGTGCTTCTATTTTACTGCAAATTGCTTGTGCACTAGATCAGTGCTTTGTTTCCAGGCAGAAAGAGAACTAAGTAGTATAAATTCTGGACAGAAGTGCTGAAAATGTTTGAATCTGGAGAAAACATTCAGTCTATGATTAAGACCTGAATGATGTTAGTTTATCTCCACCACCTAACCTTATTTTATTTTTGGGTGTTGTCATGAGAGAAAAAAAAGCAAAAAATACACTACAGGTGTTTTTTTACCCGTACATTTCTTCATTTACTTTCCTGGCATTAGGAGTCTTGTGAAATATTGTAATAGACTATTAAAGAATGTGTGAGTGATGAGAAGTATTTTCTTTTCATAGATCATTTTACTGAGCTTGTTAATTTACTGGTGGAAAGCCTCTCCCCTCTTTCTATGATCTCTCACATTTACAGAATCATAGCACTGAATTAAGTATGTTTAGTGACATTTTCAAGACTGCAAAGCACTGGGTTTTGCTTTTTGAGCTTGGCTCAGGGGAGCCTGGGATTTTTAGGGTAAAAGTCCAGCTGAGTATGTAGTATTCTGGTCTCAATTTACTCTGTCAATAATAGTATTTGCTTATATAGAAAATAATAACAGTATTTGCTTATATATCAAAACAAAATATTAAGATACTGTAAAAAAAAAAAAAAAAAGTGCGAGAAGCTCATTGTTTATTAGTGTAAAAAAGAAATTGTAGACAAAAGTCTACCTGGCTTTACATAGCCTGTAGGTTTCCCTCAGCCTCTGTTTCCTAAAATCCCATTCAATTCATGCTCTTTCTGCACCTGATCTCCAGAGTCTTGCCCATCACTGTCCCTGTGAAGTTAACTGACCTGATCCATCCTTCCAGCAGCCAGAGTGGGCAGAGAATAAGATACTGCGGGGAAAGTTTTGCAAGGCTGCAAGCTTGAAAGAAGTTAGCAGTTGAGTTCAGAGTGCTGATCACGTGGATGGAGCCTTCGGTTAGGATTTTCTGGTCTGAAGTGCTACTTCTCTTTATAGGTCTACTACTTTTCTTTACATGCCAAGTACTTCTGTCCTGCCTACCTTCATCCACAAATGCGTAAGAGGTATCAGAGCACGCAGAATGCAAGATGCGTGTTCAGAAAGGACTTTTTATCAAACTTGTTATTTTCTTATACTTTTAGGATACTGAGTAGCATCTAAAGTTAACTTCAGAAACATTTCCAGGTAATAGATAGATCAAGAATTATAAAGACTTTATAAGTTTTCTTGGCCTCCTCTTCCCTTTTTTTTTTTAAGTTGCTGGACAGAGTCGAAGCATTTTCTTTTTTCTTTTTATATACTTTTTCTTGGATATCTGTCAAATGGGTTTGATATAGCTCAGTTTATCTCTGAAAGTGATACTGCGTACAGTCCCAATGGATGATGTCTGCAGCACAGTTGAGCCAGTCCTATGCTGGAGCTGGTTAATGAAACAAACAGCTGCTCCATCCCAAGTAAGTAGGCAGGAAGCTAGTTATAATTACGAGCCTCATGGCAGGAGCTGACAGTTTTCAGGAAATACTGCTGCTGTGTATTATGCCTTACACATGCATTTTTTTTTTTCTATTTCCTGCAGCCTGTTAAATATACAACGGCTCTCCTTCTCCTCCCCCAGCACTGTACGAGCGATAGAAGCTATATTTAGTTCTTGTCAAGTTACAGCAGCCTCCTTATAATCACAAAGTAATGAAAGAGGGCCAGCAACAGACTGAAGACAAATATTTATAACATATCATAAACCTTTCCTGTAACCTAAATATTTAAAAGAAGGGGGATGTAGGAGGACCCTATGCTTCTTAAAACATGGAGGAGAGAAGAAGCAGATTCTGGAGTGTGCTGGCATGCTGGTCAGCTATTCAGCAACAGCATTGCATTGCAGGCGTCCTCCCAGCTTACAGAGGCGAAGCAAAGCTTTAGCTTAGTAAAGTTGAGCAAAAGGGTATTTGCTTTAGTGGGTGCATGGTCAAGATCTTAAATGCTGTGGTGAGGTTAATGTAGAAAGGACCAAATTTTTGCTCTTGGTCTACTCTTTAATCCTTCACCCCTTCCCCCTCTAATGCATCACTTTTTAACCGCTGCAGCTCTCTTTGGCATAGCGTGCTTTGGGCAAATTGATGGTTTGTAGTCCTTGCATGGTTCTGGGGCTGCTCCTGAAATCCTTCTCCAGAGGGACTTTTTCCCGCATCATGAGAGAGAAAAAGAATTTCTTCCTTTTGTTCAGAAATTGTTGCTAAATTAAGATAATTTAGAAAACTTGATGTTTAACTTTTATTAAGGAAAAAAAAAAAGGAGAAAGAAAAGGCAAACATTGCTATTGGCATATGGAGGAACACATTTAAGAAGAACCACCACCATCAGGGAAATAAAACCGAATCTTATCCCAGTGAGGAATCGTTAACATCCTGAAAATACCAATAATTTTAAGATTTTCCTTTAGTATTGGAGTTGAAATATTGAAATAGAAAAGCTTGCCATGTGGACTGAGGGATAGCAGTATCTGTCATCTAAATGAATTGCCATATTTCACAGAAAATGGCCTTCTGTTTAAATGTGCCCATCTATGCCTGACACTTAATTATTAGTATTATTATTATTATTTTTAGCTCTGGCCTATTAATTTTAAGTTCTTCTCTTCTAAAAATGAGCTTTCTTCAGTTTTTATCTTATTTTACCCTGCTTAATTCTCAAATGCTTTCCTCTAATGTTCTTTCTGTCATGGAAGATGGTGCCACAGTTTGGGAGCCATCAGATTGAAAAGAATTATTAAAATGAAGGTAATGTAAGCTTCATTGTGAGGGACCACATACAAATTATGACCCTAAGAATTTCACTAAAAATTCCCCTTGTTTCTGACTCTAATACTCTTACTTTTTAACTTGGTTAAAATCCTTTCTGATGGCCAGACTTAATGATTCTGTTATGTGCTGCCATATTCACATTCTCATGTTAAGTTGATTCTTTTCTTTGCAGATCAGGGAAAATGCCCCGATGATGAGATGGAGCGGCTTTATAAGTCGTTAGAACAAGCAAGCTTGTCTCCCATTGGTGATCGCCGACCTTCGTCCAAGAAAGAGCTTAGGAAGTCATTTATCAAACGTAGCAAAAATCCTTCCATTAATGAGAAACTCCACAAGATTCGAATGCTGAATAGCACACTAAAGGTGAGGTCACCGAGTGGGGCCAAGGTTTCTTTCCTGAGAGAAAGAATCACTTCGTCTGAAGAAAGAAGCAAGCTTCAGCCAAATTCTAATTACATATTTGCTTAAAGCCCCAGAGAATCTGATTTTGTTTTTGAAATTGTTTTCTACTTTATTTCTGAACACCAATCTGTGTTTTCCTGTTAAATTTAAGCCAGAAGTAGAAGCAATAGTTCAGAGGGGACTCCTTCTGCAGAAATTTTAGCCATTTGTAAAACTTAATAAAGAAAGTTCCTTTTATTTAGCTGGAAAAATTGCAGGCTTAGCTGAATGCACTAAATAGGGAGGCCTTTAAGAAGGAAGAGCAAAAAAAAGTGCATTAATGATAAAATATAAGAAAATGACCATGAGCCAAAAAAAGTTTTCCTTATGTGATTATTTGAGAATGGACAGGATGTGCCAAAGCTATTGTAAAGATCTCCTGTAACTAACATTTTTAATAACAAAAGCATCCTGCTTTTATGTTGGAAATGTATCATAAATTGGAGAGGTGGAGGGAGAGTTCATAGAACATTTTGTGAAAGGGCTCATAAATCTATCCAGAATATGGGGATTAATGAGGTTGTTTACTTGCCAGCATCGTTTTGACTGTCATGGGATTTCAAATCCTGCTTCTGAATACTGAGGGAAACAGAAAACATAACCACACCATTTAAATTGCAAATAGAAGAAAGAATAAATGCAAAATTGGAATGTTATTTAATTCTTGTTTGTTTGTGTGTGTGTTCACTAGAAGCAAGAATTGAGTAACCTATTTCAAAAGAATGCCTGTGTTAAACTTGTTGAACATACACCCAAAGAAACAAGTTGGACCCTAGGAATCCTGCATATTGTCAGGCTTGGTTGGTGAAATGGCTCCATAAATTTTCTCGGTGTTGATGAGTCTGAAGTGAAACGTCGCTGACTGTAACATTACTCTTCCATATCTGCAATAAGTAAGGCCATCATTTGGCAGAAAGTTAGTTAAGTAGTATTCGTGTTTCATGAGATAGAAAATTAAATGCAGAGGCTTACTGCAAGGTTTTCCCCAATAGGAGCCTCTCAAATAAAGCTAAGAGCCAGTCAGTACAAAAGAGAGTAGGATCTCATGGGATAATCAGTTTTGAGTACAATGCTGAGTGGAAGCTTAAAAGCCTTAGTGCTGCACATGAGCCAGAAGGAGAACTTTGCATTGATTTAATGCAGGAGTATTGTATGAATTGTGATTAGCAGTGTTTACAATCTTAGACTTGTCTAATGCTCATATTTAATATGGAAAAAATCATTTTTGGAGTATTCATAATACAGAAAATATGTTGAATATTTTTCGCTTCCTGCAAACTAAGAAATTGGAATATTGACAAGACAAGTATAGCACAGAGATTTTCTCACAGATGCAAACAGAATTCTGTGTACAGCAGTGTTTAGTTAGGTTGTCTTAAAGGCAAATGGGAGAGTGAGAGTGGAGGAATTGCATGTTCTTTACCTCAGTGGGATTATATGCTTTTGCCTTATAGACAGGAGATAACTGAAAACCGTATTTTGGAAATTTTGAAATCAAAAGTTTTTCACCTCATTCATATTTACTTCGTTTAAAATTCTCCTAGTCAGAGAGATGTGATTTATGCAGGCTTCACTGCAATTCTTATTAGAGACTTTTGACTCCACAGTTTTAAAAGCAGATTATTGTTGCTGCCACAATATATCATTAGCAAAATATGGTTTGGAAGAGAGAGGGGCTGTGCACAAATGAAACACAGGTTTAGTGAATGTGGAAAATAGCTTTTTTTTTTTAAAAAAAAAAAGTTACATAAAAATGTATAGCCTGACTTTTTGCCACCAAGTTCGCCCATTTCAGATACTCTTTCCTCCCCAACTTGCCCTGCCCTCTTAAAAAAAAAAAAAAAAAAAAAGTTACATAAAAATGTATAGCCTGACTTTTTGCCACCAAGTTCGCCCATTTCAGATACTCTTTCCTCCCCAACTTGCCCTGCCCTCTTAAACTAACAGCAGGTATCTCTGTGCTTATGCCAGAAGTCCTCTTACCAAGGCTGCAGTTAAGTCTTGGGATAGGGTCTATGTAAACCAACATTTCCTGTATCAGAAGTGGATCAAGCATTACAGGGGCTAGGGTAGTTGAAGTAATGGTTGAAGGAAACAGCTAATTTTGCAAATTCTACTGTCTATTAAACTTTATTTACTGCTATTCCTCCTTCTCACTCCCTTTTCTTAAATTCTCCTGATGTGGGTTGGGATACAGACAAAAGAAAGGCCGATTGCTCCTGTTGGAAAGTATCTAGGATTTGAGGGAATGTTTTCAAAGCAGCCACTGGCATAGAGTGTCCTTGGGCACAGTGAATCAGGTGGCAAGAGGAGAGATGGCAATGACTATTTCATTGCTTTCCTGTAGAGAGTGGGGAGATGAAACCAGGCAAAAACAGTAGGATTCATGCAATTAAAAGGTAGTTAACAAATTGTGTCAGATAAGTGGAGCTTCTCTATCCCGTGATCTACTGCATGGGCAGGCAATATGCCTGGAAAAGCAAAATGATGAATTGTAACAGAAAATGTGACAACATAAAAGTTCTCAGTCTCCATCAGTGACTGTCCATGATGTAAGATCCTCCTTTCTGTGAGCTGAGACTAGATTTGTTAACAGAAACTTGTGGTAGATTTATTAACAACCATATGAGCTCTAATGACCAGTGAGCTACACTGTCATGGATTATATCCAAAATTATTTTCTTTCCGTCTTTCATAGAAAATATATATTAATAATGTAGTCAGAGAATAGGTACTTTTTGAGAAAGTCAGTAGTGGCCTGAAATACAGTAGTAGATACTTTTTTGTCCAGTTTCATGTGAATGCTGGCATTTTGAGAGGTAGCGTAACTATCTAATTTTCAGATGACTTTTCTTTCACCAAATTTGAAAAAATCTTAAAAAGATCTACTTGAAATCATAATTTTGCCTTCATTTGGGAGAAATTTCTGCCATGGACTTAATTTTGATAATACCAGTTCTAAAAATGCGAATGAGTTGCCAGGATGGATAACTGAGCATCAGTGTCGGGTGGCTGTGTAATGTTCACAAAGTGTTTTCACTACAGGCAGTTTTCTGTGAGAAGTAACCATTTGTTTCCTTTCTAGTGTAAAGAACATGACCTGGCCACAATTAACCAGCTGCTAGAGGACCCAAAGTTGACAGCGATGAAGTACAGAGAGTGGAAGAACACAAACATCATGCTGGTTCAAGATATCTATCACCAGCAGGAGGCCCAGGATGTGTCCACAGAGAACAGTGAGGAGCAAGAGATGACCGCACCACCCATTACTGAAAGTGCTATCTGAATCTGTGGTATGCAGCAGGATTTTCCTCCACCGGTTTTCACATACAGGCACTTTAAACTGCTACATTCTGAGGTTTGTTTTTTCCAGGTATTCTTCATAAGGAAAACAGCCCCTTCTTCAAATCTTTAATTCCTCTTGCACAATTTACTCAAAAGAGGGATTTCCCCATATGCTTAAAAAAAAGCATGTCTGTATCTGAGCCGAGTGTCTAAGAAGAATATTATCTGAAGTAGAACAGAAATATTTTTCCATCTTGGGAGAAGTAAATTGAATGTGTGCAGCTCCTGGAATTCACAAAAGTGTCTATAAACTGCATAGATGTTGGATCCTTAGCATCATTTTAACCTCTTAACATACAGATAAAGGAAGCTACAATAATGCCAATAATGCTACTCTGCTTTTTGACCCTGCCTGCAAGGTTACCTGAAATAAGTGTTTTTATCCCTACGTTCATTCACTTTGACTGATTTTCCAGTTTAGACTGAAGTAAATAGAATAGTAATTACGCATGAGTCTATACTACGGACAAATGTCAGGCATCCAGTCTGTGACCTGCCTGAATGTGTTAAAATCTCCACATTTATTTATGGACCAGACCAAAGTACTGTCCTTCTACGCCAAGAGGAGAATGTCTCCGTGTATGTTCAGTGACATTCACATTACTCTTTAATGAGACAAATGGTGTTTCAACAAGTCTCCACTTTTGCTATGAACAAGGCAGAACTTCCCTGAGGACTCTCTGCTTCCTACATGTTTTTGACAATACTGTATATATAAGGTACAAGTTCTTCCCAAATTCATAATTTGCAAAGTGATAAAGTCCCCTAAGTTGAAATGAAATCCTTAGATTACTGCTGTAGAACTGAAAGTGTAAAACATAGCTGCAAATATTTTTGCACATACTTGTCATTTTGTAGCTTATATGAATGTGACTGTATACTGTATATATGTTCTATTTATATATTTATATATGCTGGATTTCCTAATGTAGATAGGAGCACATTGACCACACCCACCCAGCTAAGAGTGCTTACATGTTGACTTGAAGTTAAATGGCTCCTTGTTCTCTGTATTATTATTCTTTTAAGTACGAATCACAGTAATGGCTCAATAATTGAGACTGTACTGGGATTTCTATAGTAACTTTTTCTTGTTTCTTTCAATTTAGCTTTGAGATTTGAAGAATATCTGTATAATTTTGGGTAGAAAAATATGTTTTCTAGAAAGTGTCACAGTGCCACATTGGGTAAAGAAAAATGAGTACATTATGAAATTTTGCTATAGGCTTGTAATTTTTCATTCTCACTGCTTTCAGCACAAGGTTTGTTTTTGCCTTCCCATCCTGAGCATGTGTTCAAGTACAAGGAACTTTGCGGAGTGCTGAATTTTAAAATTTAAGGATTAGCCCATAATTCTCAAATTAATGACATTACCAGAAATGTGGGAACACTTTTTTTTTTCTATATAGTATAGTTTTTCTATATGCTTTGTCATTACTTTTTAATACATCTTACCTTTTAAAGCAAAATACACAATACATAAACAACTTTATTCACTTGCCTTTAAGTATGGTATGTCTCACAATAATTTTGATTAGGAAAGCAAATATTATTTTTTTTTTAGGAACAGATGATTCTTTACCTCCTTCTTTTCAATAAGTCTAACTTGAATATTGAATTTTTAACACTCAGCAACTTCTCCATTCAGAGACATGGAATTACATCCCAAGGCATTCAAAAATGCCATGGGCTGATTGTAGGAATGTAGAATGTAAACTTCTTTGATGTAAGCTTTAATGGGGAAAGGAGAAGGGACAGAGGAGATGGAGAAGCACAGCTGCACTAGGAATAGCATCACTCCTCATGTATAAGAGGGGGCAGGAGTTTCAGTATCAGGACTAATACTGGATTATGGGGTTAGTCTGCTGATGGGGAACAAAAGCTATCTGAGACTTGAAAGCAGATGACAGTGACTAAATGGAGAAGCAGACAAAAAAACCCAAATTGGTTAAAAGGCTAATGTTTCCAGGAAATCATTGCATGTGTGCTGAATTCATAATTTCACTAATTATAAGTAGAATTTGATGGAAATTAAGAAAACTTTAGAGCTGGTGGAGTTTGGTTTCCAATAATGCCTTGTTAAAAAAATTGAATCTGTTTAGAGGTCTTTAGGTCTTTCACCTTCCAGTATTCTGAGAAGCGCCGCTGGAGAGAAGGCACCTGCGAGTGTCCAGCCCTCACACCAAATTCTCCAAAGCAGTCGCAACGGTGGAGATGCATTGCCTGCGTCTAGCACGTTGATTAACTGCTCAGCACACATTAACAGATATGAATGTAGGAGTGAGCCTGTTTTGTCCATCTGAGTTTTAAGAAGATGGTGCTAAACGACTGAAAAATATGGAGGTCTGGTTGTATGCACACATTGGTTTTTCTCTTCCAAGCACAGACCATTCTATTGCTCATGAAGCAAAGCACATAAACACAATTTGTTTGAAAAAGCATCCTCTCCATTTAGACTTTATAAAACAAACCCGAGCTAAAAGGCTCTGTTGAATAGGGCCCAACTAGTCAATGCCTTGCAGTCCTGAGCAAATCCTTGTGGACTCCCTTGGCTGCTCCCTTTGTGCTGTGCGAAGGAATGCGCCGTGGGGCCCGCGCTCACTGCGTAGCCCTTTGTACGCACTGTGCTTATATTAGCGTGTACAATTGTTTGGAGGAGTTTTGCCAAATACAGAGACAAATATCCTTGGTTTGTCCAAACTCAGCTAATGCTCTTGTTGACCTTGTATAGCCTGAAATGTTTCTGAATTGTTCTCTTTCAGCTGGTCAATTGGTTATTACTGTTGAACTACTGACTCCTGGTAAACCTGCTGAGGATGGGTTGTATCATGTCTCTCAGGAAAGAACCAAGAATTCCTGATCAGGGTTACTTGAAAACAGTTATCTCAGCAAGTTCATGCGTGTTTGGGAAAAAAAATGTATGTTTTTTCTGTTCTGTCAGCCTGTCTCAGCTCCTTTTCTTTGGCTACTTTTTAGAATCAAAACAAATAGAAAGCCTGGATAATGTGAACCACAAGTTATGTTAAAATAGGGTTTATTTTTTTCCCCCAACGTTGCTAATTAATAAGGCATCTTTTCACCTGATTCCTGGCAAAGGGATGCACAGCAATGAAAACAGGTGCAGACACAGTCGGGGAATGGACTTTGTGTAAGCAGACAGCTACAGCTAGTGGATGCAGTGGTGAGCCACATCAGCCAGAGGAACTTGGAGAATTCTGGGCTTTCCTTAGAGATGCTTAGGGTAAATGGTATTTGTGTAAAGATTTGTTTGGTCTGAGTTGGGAAGGTCAGCATCACTGAAACGTGGAATAGGGAAGTTGTCCCTAATGAATGTCCAAAAATATTTAGCTATCTGTTAACCCTTCAACAGTCATGGGACCAGTTTCATACATTTTTCGGGAGAAAGCGTATGTGCACATGCCTCTTCCCACACAATTATTCCTTTCTCTTTAAGTCAGGCCTATTTGCACTAGTGCAGTAAGTCAGCTGTGCTGATTTTGAAGTAACGAATCACAATATTTAATTTCAGCTGTTTCCACATCTTGTCTCCGGTGACTTTTTTTTTTTTTTTTGGGAAATCATATCTCTCTGTTTTGGTTGTGTAGATCTCATGAGCTACCAGAATTAAATGGATCACTTTTCCTTTCTTAAGATGGGAAACTTTTCATGCTTCTTTAGAGTATTGTTTCTTCATCTAGCTCTCATGATTTACTCAATGCTGAGTTGCATTTGAGATGGGAATAAATGATGTGGTACAACCTTTTTTTTGCTTTTTTTTTTTTTTTTGAGAAAAAGCTCAACTTCTCAATTTCCTTAACTTTTTGTGAGGAACCCTGCAGTGTCGTGAAAAATTGGGGTTTTGTTTGTTTGCTGGAACGGGAGTGACCAACTGCAATGAGAGTCTGGGTTAACTTCACTTAGGTGAGATCTGTCATTCTGTTAACAGGAAGCCAAAGAGATTTTCGTATACGAGTAGAACCAAAATGTTATTTCTTGTTTTGTGCTGAGCATTCAGAAATAGCAGACAGTTTAAAATGTCAGAGGTTCCCTGTGCTCTTAAAGACCTATGCCAATTTGATGCCCTCCAAGCTGCCTCACTTAGAATTCTTGCTTTTTAAAGAACTGGCTTTTCTATTAACAAAAGCAAAAAAGAGGGCAGGGAGGGGTGGGAAGGGACGGAAAGGTTGTTGTGAAGCAAAAACAGAACAAAAAACTCTACTATGATTGGGTTGGAGTTCTGGTCTCCCTGAATATGCTAGTGGGAGCCAAGCTTGCAGGAGCAAGGCATTTCCACAACCTGGAAAAGACTGCGAGGTTTGAGGAGATAATTAAATCTCTTTAAGATTGCCATGGAAGAAATTCTAAAACCTGTCTGGAAAAATGAAAATGTTACTATTGATTTCCTCACTGTAAAAATCTGAAGAGGATGACTTGTGAGCTGGCAGAAGGTTAAAATGAAACATGCAGGTAATTCCTTGATAGTTCATCAGTCTTGATGCATTGCTGTGAAATGGTTGACTTTGGATGACTCTGCCTTTCACACTGAAAATCCATTTCTTTGGGATGCCATTCCACCTAGCACAATGTCTGAGGCTTCTGCACACCCTCTGGCCCATACAAAGTTCATTTTGAGAATGCTGCTAGGTGTATTGCCCTCATTTCTATAGGGCTTAATAGCATACATTGTTAGACCATAGCTTGGGAACCCCTTCAGCCCTAATTGACTGGGGACCTCCTGTGTCATAGATATGTTTGAACCTATACAGATTCTTCTGACTCTTGAACTTATGCATGATTTCCTTTTCACACCTAAAAATAAAGACGATATGAAAGTCTCTCACATGGATATGAAGATAAATTAGCAATGATTTTATAAAGACTCAGGTAAGTTACTTTATTCATGAGCAAATAGCAGAATAACTCACCTGATAAAGCATCATATGTGCATAATAATCATGCAGTGATCTTGTGCAAAACTTTCAAAGATGAGGACTGGCCAGAAAAGAAGAATGGAGTGTCTATACCATTATCTTTTACGTAGAATCAAAAAGCCTTGCACAGAGGAATACTTGTAAAGATGTCAACTAGGCAGGAGCTGCAAGCAGCATGTAGAGTATCTGGAGTCTGTGTTCTAGCTGCTAAGTCTATTTTAGTCACTGATTTCAGACTCACAGCACAATTTTTGCATTCAGCTCTGCCTTTTTCTGTCTTGTTGCCCACATGTATGACTCTTGATTTTAATGGACTTATACAAACATCTTGGAAAACGAGAGCCTTATGTTTGCACTTGTCAATTAAACACTGAAATGAGAGAATATTTTGCTCAGCCTTTCTGTTTTCATTTTTGGCTGCAGACTTCAATTTGCTGCTATATAATAAAAAAATGAGTAGCTGGTTCTTAAGAAAAAGTAATTTTGCCTTGGGTCTGTTAAGAGCTGTAATCTGGAATGAGGAAAATCAATGAATGGCTTGACAGTGGGATATCTTCCACTCACTGGCTGTGTAATTTTGCCAACGATGCAGGTGAATTAATCAATTCTCTTTAATAGTTTTTCATAGTCTGTTTAACAGTAGTTCTCTTTAATAGTTTTTATTAATTCTCTACCCTTAAAGAAGGATATCCTGTGCCTAGTGGTCTCTTTTGAGAGTTGTGGGACACTCCTGTTTTTTTTTTTTTAAACTCATATATTAGCCTGTTTCAAATAAAAGAGAATTGAGATCTCTGTCAAAGGCAGGAGCAGAATGATGAGGGAACTGGGTAAACAGGAAGAAAGAGGGAGTACCTCTTTCTTTCCAGTGCAGGGCATTAAATTGATTCATCTTCCTACAGATCTGTAACTTCACTTCCACCAAGCAACTGTTTTTTTAATCTTCTCTCCCACAAGTTATTGTGAAAACAGCCAGTCTGCAAGAGCAGTTTCCAGTGGGTTTTACAGCGATCTCAACACGTGATGTTTTGTTTCCTGCTTCATGCATGGCCAAATGTTCTGCTACCTCCTTTGTTTCTGGGTCTGAAAGCCAAAGCCTGAAAAAAAACCTATTGAGGATAGTGGCATATTTCCTTAGGATCCTTCCTGGCACAGCTTGGCGCAGGGTTTGTAGTGGCGTGGGCACAAGGGAGACAGTGGTCAGGGCTGGAGCCCAGGCCTGTGCAGGCCGCTCTCGCATCAGCTGCACTAGCCACGAAAACCCACTGTAGCAGCTCCCACTGCTGCTGGTTTTCCTCTGCTGCCTCCTTTCTTTGGAGTTACGCTCTCTGTGGTCACATAAAACAGAATGGCCTCCAAAGTTTGTAAGAGTAGGAAGGCGCTTCTCACTGCGATTTTAGCATTTGTCTTTTATCTGCTTAGGGGAATGTGAATGTAGCAGGAGCTGTTAGAGTACAGACACAGAGCTTCACGTTCCTCAGGATGATGGAGCTGAGCCTGAGGCGCCTGGAAGGGCCCCTCTCCAAAGCCAGGCAGACCTGAGAGTTGGCACGGAGATATCCTTTGGTGTCACAGAGACAGCTGACGTCCAGAATCATCCTCACATCTGACCTAACTTATTTCATCCTTTCAGATTTTGGAAAGGGTTATCGTGTTGCTGGTATCACCACGGGCGGCTGCTTATTGCTGAGGACGGGGAGCCTTGTCCAGCGTTAGGCACATTGTTAGCATCTACTGCTTGTTGGCAGAAATAAAATGTCTGTTTTATCTCTCTGTGCTCAAGAAATGACCTGATTGTCACTCGTGGCAGATGTGGAGTTTTAAATCATCTGGCATGATCTTTGGTAGGACACAGGATACTGTGCAGGGTGAGAAACTGCTCTGCATTTTGATGCAGCAATATCTGTCTTTCCTGCCTCCACTTCTGGGCAGAGCTGGTGTCCGTCCCTGGGAGATGCATAGGTTCTCCCCTGCGAGATGTGTAGGCTCTCACTGTGTTGCCTTTGGGAAAACACCGTTTCTTTCAAAACCATCCTCAGGTATGTTTGTCTGATGGAGAAAACTGATACGTTAGCGCAGTCTGCTGGCTGTTAGTGAGAGCGCAAGCAACAGATAAAACGACAAATTGACCTGTAAGGGATGTAGCTGTAACCATACTGCTGCTGTAGGCATGGTGGTCTGGGTTTGTAAGAGAGGAAAAAATTTATAGTGAGGCAACAGCTTTTGCTAGAATAACTGATGGAAGTAGAAAAACCAGAGACGCTGCGCACAGCAGCCCTCTCAGATTTGCCGTGGAAACACAATGTGCAGGCAAAACTGCTCCACAAGGAAGGGAAATTAATGCCTGTGCAGCCAAGGTGGGTGTGAGCAAGAGCGAGAGAGGTGGCAAATCCGCTGGGGGAAGGAAGTCATTTTTGCCTGTGAGAGAATAAGGAATGTGAGATCTGGAGAAACCCATAAGCCGCTGTAAGACTTGTGTCTTGGAGTGCATTATATCTAGTGTCTTAATTTCCATGAATTTCAGTCACTAAAATGCTAAAGCTGTTTTGTAGATCACCCGAGAATTTCGGGGCTGAGAAGGCAGAGGTTATTTTGTGGAAAATGCTCTCACTGACATTAAAGGCAATGGGATCTTCTCTCAATGGCCTTTGCCTCATAAAATGTCTATGTGAGTCTGATAAAACCCAGATCCATAGTCGTGGTATTGCACATGTCGAGAGCTGGAAACTCAGTGTCTCCAATGCCCTTATCCCTTGCAATGGCAAAAAATGTCCCAGAAAACCCCAGGTCTCTGTAGGCTCTCAGATCTGTTGCTGAAATAGAAGATATACTTCTTAGCTGCATTTACTTCAATCCTTTTTTCTTTAAAGACAGTAAATTCAGCTCACCTTGCCCTGCACTGAAGTTCAGAAATTACACCAGTTACGAAAATGACTGTGGTGGTGTCCTTCTCTGTGTAATTTGAGAGGTGCAGGAGGAGCCATGAAGAAAAAAATTAATATTTCTGTAGAATAGAAATACCACATTCTCACATTGGTGTGTTATTTCATGGTGAGTATCATTTGTTAGCTGTAAAATTATTTATTCTTTTCATGTTGCAGGTGACAAGTTGAGGCAATTCAGGTGGCATTCTTAAGTGTTGTTTCTGAAAGGGGTTTTCTAACACAGTCAGAATGATGAATTACGGGGCTGATGCTGCTTGGAAAAAGCAGGTGAGAATCCTCAGAACTCAGGCAGCAAAAAACTCTTGGCTTTTTGGAGACAACAACACAAATGTTCTTATGTCTTGGCAATGGGACCTGGCAGTTTCACTCATTAAGCAAAGGAAAGTGTGGTTCTGTGAGACATTAGAGGAATGAAGATGGTAGAGGAGAATCAGGTTAAATAACTATGATTTCATAGAATAATCTGAGGGTGAAATATATTTTTCCCCCCTGTGGGGGGAAAAAAATGTAGGGAATTATTTAGGTACCTAATGTTGGCTGATTTGAGAGCACAGATGTTCTGCATAATAGCACAGATGCAGTCCCACCAGGCCGTAGACCAGGCAGTGTTGGGTGTTGGCAATGAGAGGCTACATGGCCAAGCGCGGATGACCTGACCTACATTATGGCTTAGGATAATAATGGCTGATATGCCTGGTTCATTCCTTGGTCCTGCAAATGTTCTTGCATTATCATTATATCCAAGGCTTTCACTTTTTTTTTGTTCTTATTTCAGTGTTGATCCAGTTGCTCTTGCTGATAAAAATTGGTCTAAAACTAAGATTAGCATTTATGTCAGTGTTTGAGTTAATATTGCTTACAGGAGAGGTTAGTGAGAGCTGTATTATGCACTTCTTTTTGCTTTGCTCCTGGCTGTGGCTCTGATGTAGGCTAAGGAGATAGATACTCATGATCAAATTTAGGCTTAGAGATAGAGATGGGTTGAGGATAGAAATAATTTAAGATCTTTATTACTAAGTTCTCCATGAACAAATGGAATGTTTAAGATAGGAGACTCAGAGGTACACCAAGGCTTTAGGGCTAGAGTCAGGGTTTGCTTAGGTCTGGGGCACTGAGAACTAAAATTACAGATTTTTTTTTCTGTCTGTCAGAAAAAGTTCAGAGGGTAGTTTAGGATTAGCAAAGGCTCTTCCTTAAATTGTGATTAGAAGTTGGATGACATTTTTGTTTTAGGTGGCAACCCATGTTTGGGTTACGGTTAAGTCTTGCACTGACATCATTTGCTTATTAGTCTCTGCAGCCCTAGTCCCAAGCCTCTTCTTCCTATCCCTTAATCATAACGTTTGTCTATAACTTAGTGCCTAAAGCACTCATCCGTATGGAGCCATTTAACGCCCAGCACTATTGCAGGCTCATCAGTCCTTGATTACTTAAGTGTTATCCCTCATTACCCAGAGACTGAATGCTGCTTCAGAGACTACAGATGTCCTCCTAAACTTTGATCTCAAGTCTAGAGGGCAGCTTTGTGCATTGGTACAGCTAGAGGCAGACGGCATAAATCCTGAATGGGCACTGACAGGGAAGAACCACTGGGAGAGTGCGGTTGCATGAACACTGTTTGTGTTGGAAGAAGACAATTTTGGCTGTGCATTCTTCTCTTCCTCACGAGCACTTGCACAGATGCACACACCATTAGTGAGTTAAAATAGCCGAGCGAAAACTACAAAAACAAAAAAACCCCAACAAACTCAGACTATTTGTGCAGCTGCACAGAAGAAAAGTATTGCCACGAGGGAGGTAACGGGGCCTGGAAACTGGGACGAGAAGGGGAGAATGCGGTGGGCAGTTCCCCTTTGAGGTCCCTGCTATGTCAGATGAGTTTAATCAGGTATCACGCACACTGCAAGCTGTGCTGCTGCTTCAGCTGCCTGAGGGGAGCCAACCTGAGCAGTCTCTCCTTCATGCCCCCTCAGTCTCACTCTCTGCCTGGAATTCATGTTCATTTGACCCTTCTAGGAGTCAGTGCAGTGAGCTAAATTGGCAAAAAAAAAAAAAAAAAATTCAAATAGGAAATATTTTCAGATAGTTAAAATTCTTGAAATGACTCACTAAACACAGGGCTAAGCACAGAGAGGGAGAGGAGTCATGCAGACTTGCATGGGAAAGGGTAGGAGGATAGTTCCATCAGCTTCTATTTAGAAACTCTCCTGTAGCTTATTTTGGGTATGGGAGATGGCAAAAAAATGGGTATAATTGGATATTTTGGACGCACAGATGAGACAAAGGTGCAGCTTTCCTACTCCTTGTGCTTCAGCACCATCCCATGCACTGAGTTCATTAAACACCTTTCCTCGCTCTTCCCCTGGCACAGCTCCGGGCAGACCCCCTTTGTCCCCACTTGCTGGTGTCACCTTCCCCTGCATTCACTGCGGTTACGCTCAGGGCCTCCCAGTTCCTCCATATGTGCCGAGCAGTGCCGGCAGTTGCGTTGTGTGAAACAGCCTCCGACAGCCCGTGGTGCATACAGGTTTCCTCCTGCTGCCCTTTGCTTTCTACTGGTTTTCCTTTGCTGCTCTTTGCTCCTTAGTGTCCCAGTGCAGGTCGCTTGTGGGCTACAACCCCTGCGGAGCATCTCCATCCCTGTCCTTGCTTTGTCATTATTTTTCAACAAAGAGGGTTTTAATATCTCGTCAGTCATTTGTTGAATTAATGTGGAAGAAGATTAGCTATAATTTTCAAAAGAAAATTTAATAATTTTCCCAGTGACTCACTCCTAAGTTATTTGATTTTCTCAGAATTACATTTGCTAATGTTCTGCTGCATTTTCTTGAAAGCCTTGTTTGTTTGTTTGTTTTTTGTACAGACAAACTGAAAAGTTCCCTTTCAGTCTTCGATTTGTGCCAAATTTTTACCTGCATCATCTAGGATGAAATTAATTATCCTGTGACAGAACTGATAATTGCTTGAAAATATTATATAAGGGTTGTCACTAGTGAAATCCCTAAGCAAGGCAAGAAAATCAATGCTTTACCTCTGTTTGGTATCCAGTTTCTAATTTGATCCTCTGCTGTTTCTCTTCAACTTTTTTGTATTTCTCTCCTCTGAGTTTGCACTCAGGTTCTTACATGTTAGCAATCAGAATGAAGGAGAAACTACTTGCACTGTCATATATTTTGGCTGAATTTTAGCCAGGCATTGAATCATACTTTTCCTCCTATTTTTTTTTCCCCCCATGAGATTTCTAAAAATTATTGCTTTCTTTTGAATTCTTGAGGAAAATGATTTATTTGTTAATATTGTTTTGCAGCAGCCAATAGAAACTTGAATATATATAGGCCTTTCTCCATTGCAGCAGCACTAGCCATTTCTGAAGGTCAGGGCATCTTTCAGTATGATTTTCTGAAAATTTTTATTTTTCAATATTTATCTGTCATCACCTGCCGTAGGATTTTTTTTTTTTCAGAAGAGCACATAAATAAGATGGGAAAGTAAACAGTGAAACTGGTTTGAAAATTACAAGTGGATTAATTACCTTTCTGTATTCTTTAATTTGAATATTTAGCTGAATTTGATATTCAAACAAATTAGAAGACAAAGGAACATAGGCTCGAGGCATGCACTTTTTATATATAAATGGTGTCTCCCTTGGGTATTTTTGCACTTCTGTTTCTGTCACAGCCTCTCTCTCTCTCTCTCTCTCTCTCTGTAAATCTCTTTTTTAGTTTTCTCTTGTTGGCATGCAAGCACCAGAAGAAAGCATTCTCCTGATTTCCTGCATGCTGGGCCGCAGGGATAAAAAGGACTTGGTATATCAGAATATGCTATGTGACTGATGGCTAAGAGGATTTGTAAATCTCTCCTAGCAGGAGAGTCTGAACAGGATTTGCTTCAATATACCATAATGAGATGAGAAAAAAAAGAGAGAAAGGTGGTGTTATAGCTCTGATTAAAAAAAAATGTCTATGATGCCTACACAGTGTCTACACAGAAACTTTTTTCTAAGGGAAGATAAGCCCAAATATAAGCATCAACTCATGACAGAGGAGAATGTCATGCATTGACATTAATTATTGGTGATGCAGAAGATAATGAGTGCTAGAACTAGAAGAGCTCGGAATGGGAGGCCGCCTATTGGAGATGCTGATTAACTGTAGCCTCCCTCTGGGCTGATGGTCTCTGCCTTAATGACGTTCATTACAGAGCAACACTTGACTTATTTTTTAAAGTATTTGATAGAGCATTTACATTGCCTTTTTAAATTGCCATCATTTTCTCTGTCATTTGGACAGAGAAAATATTTGTCCGATATGAGATAATTGTGGAGAAAAAAAAAAGAAAGGTTTTCTTCTGGCTTAAGAAAGCTATGCCTTGTAGGTGGTATAAAAGTTCTATGTTAAATGCATAAAAACATCAGATACCTTTAGGAGAATGAGTAGCAGACTTAAATATTTACAGTCAATCATCTGTATTTCAGTCTATTGGATGCATTACAGTAAAAGATTAAATTTTAAAGTGAGCAGCTTTTTTTTTTGCATAGAGTTTTAAAAAAATATTATTTTATCTCACTCTAATTTTCTCAAGTTAGTTTTTAGGAGATTGAAAATTTTGCATCTACTAAGTCTGGATGCTCATTAATATTTTGACTTCTGCTGATTTAGTTTATAGGAGTAAGTTAAATTCCCCCTTCACACCTGTCAGACTATTTGTCTGAAGACAAAAGACAGGAATGAAGAAAGGACCTGATCATTTTATTGTATTCAGTTTTAACAAGTTTATGGATTGCTGGGGATTGCTTGGCAAGACAGATTAATTTGAAACTTCCAGTAGATTGTAGATAATGGCAAAAAAAAAAAAAAAAAAAAATGAGTAGGAGCTCCTGCTTTGATGCTGGTAAAATGAATAAAGCCCTTGGAGACTATAACCCTTCGATGAGCATTTCCCAATAAGGACAGTGAGTGGTTATATATGAGTACAACATTAGTGAAATGACATGCAAATGTCAGAAACTTCAGATCCAGTTCTCATTTTCACACCAATGAGATGCTGAAAAGCTAGGTGGCTGACAGTAAATGGTACAGCATGTTTAAGGTGACAACAGACTGAAACAGAGGAAACTACGCTTAACATGAGAAAACACTTCTTTACTGTGTGGGTGACTGAACGTGGGGTCAGGTTGCCCACAGAGGTTGTGAAGTCTCATATGCAGAAAGTTGA
Source organism: Nothocercus julius (assembly GCA_013398735.1). Classification (NCBI taxonomy): domain Eukaryota; kingdom Metazoa; phylum Chordata; class Aves; order Tinamiformes; family Tinamidae; genus Nothocercus; species Nothocercus julius. The sequence continues at coordinate 303,474 of VZSV01000181.1, read as the reverse complement.
AAGAGAAGATTGCTGCATTTGGGTTAAGCCTTCAAATCTATGGATGTGTGAATATACCTGAAAGGACTGAGCTGAAAAATCCCTTGGATTATTTTTTTTTGTTTGAAAACAATAAAGCTGGTTATTGTTGGCAGTGGAGTTGAGCTATCCACTATAAAACCTCAACAAATCTCTTACAGACCCTCCACAAACAAACACGCATCATCAACAGCAAAATCTAATTTAGAAGTGAGCAAAGAAAAGAAAGCAAAGAAACAGTTAAAGTGAATTTATTATGCAGGAGAATTTAGTGAAATTGGGGCTACCTATGGTAGAATAAAAGCCAGTGGGGTAAGTTTCAATTGTCATGCAGCGGTTATTACCACAGGCTGGTTTTATTCTGAGTTTATGAGCAAAATAATAGTAAAAGAAAATGTTATTTTAGAAGTGTTATCAAGTTGAAAATACTGTGTTTATCCAATAATTTTACAAGCTGTAACACGCCTTTCTTCAAAGTCAAGGTGTTTTATTCTTTTGCAATCAATGTGAGCGAATAAAGAAAAATCCAATATCACAGCATGTGATATTGATCTAGGGTTCCAGCCACTAGACCACAAATCCTATCTCATTTTCATAAAGTTTTCGTTCTAAAACTACAAGGCTAAAACTTTCCAAAAGATTGGATAGCACTAATTTCATATAAAGCGCAAATATTTATTTTTTCCTCTTTTTTTATATATAAACAGCATGTTTTATTTATTTTTTTCTTTAGGCAGATGAAAAAGATCATCTCATAAATGAAAACCAGAAGAAAAAAGCTAGAGAAGAAAAATACATCCCTTTTTTTATTGGTGAGGAAGAACCTTTGTTTAAACATAGAACACAACAGCGAGGTTACATCTTGTTGCTTTGTCTCAGTTGCTATCTTTAGAAACAGAACGAAGGACTAATTTCATTAAATTAAATTTGAAATGTCTAAAGCTTTGTTAAGACCTTGTAAAGTTCTTATATTAACACACTGCACAAAGCACATCATCTGTTCCTGACTTGCATAGGAAATAAGTTTTTAATAGTTTAAAGTTAAGATTCTTGACTTATAGGTGAGAAATATAAGACCTCCTGCTTCCAGACATTTAGCTTCTCTAAAGCTAAATGAATTCCCACTGACCACCATCTTGAGAAATGATACAAAAGTATAGAAAAATCTGTTTAAAAGTTTAACACACTTTATAGAAAAAGTGATTATGTATCTGAAAAATGGTATGCATCTAATTTCTAACTCTATGTAGTTATCTCTGCAGGTTGTTCTTTAGATACAGCAGTACGCACAGGGGTACTGGCTCCACACGCCTTGTCCCCTCCGTTTCACTAGGCAAATTTTTTTACCATTTTTACTGTTTTTACCATCTTTCTCTGTCTTCTGTCCATGGATGACAATATATATACCATCAGGAACTGAGTATTTCAGGCACTTTCCCTAAAACATGGTCTTTGGGTAATCAAGCAGGTGGCAGCGCTGCAGGCCGGCCAGGAAATCAGGACCAGTCACAGGGAAATAAACGACAATATATGGGAGAAATGTTGTGTCAGCCATTCAGAGAAAATGAAGAATTAGAACACATTTATAAAATGAATACAATAGTGAGGTTACATCTGTCAAAAGAAAAAGCTGGCTCCCCATGTCCTGAGGATGCCATCCAAGCACTGGGGTATCAAGGGGAACAGCGGTAGTGCTTCATACGATCTTTTCTTCTACCTTATTTTGGAAGATCAGACCGTAGCCTGGTCTTGGGTGAATTTAGGCCTCTGCCTTTCATATAACAGTGAACTCAGCTAGCTGTTGCTGATCAGGAAAGAAGTCTTATGAGTCATTTTGGGTGATCCTCTGAACACCTGCATGCAGGGCTCATGGGCGTTCAAACTGGCAACGTGAAACTGCGAAGTTACACAATAGCAGCTACAAAATTATGGCCCGCAGGAAGAAGAGACTAAAAATGGTCATTATTCCTTATTGAGTAGTCATATTTGTATCATCTTGTTCAAATGTTATAGTGAATAGTTGTTATTAATGCTTTTGTTTTTAGGATATAAAAAATTCTTATGCCCAAACAAAATCTCTGGGATGTGCCTGGGACACAGATCTTTGCAGGCACAGGACAGCTAGCATTTAAGCTAGTAAATTATTTCAGCCTTCAGGACAGGACGACCTCTTTGCAAAGTGCCCACGGGGTATGACCCTGGCCTGAAACGTTTCAGCCCAAACCCTGCCTGGGGTCACCTAGAAGCAGGCTGGTCAGCATGGGCCAGCCCGCCGGTCTGTGAAGCCAGACCCCACGCTGCCAAATGGTTTAAACAGCATGGATAAACTCCTTCCGGGGCCTGGGAATAATCCTGGGCTCTTGTTTAAACTACTGTGAGAGAGCTTGGGAAGTCGCCTTGTCTTACACTGCCAGAAGGGGTAAAGGAGAAGCTTCCCTCAGCTCCCTCTGTCGCCCACGCTTGTCTGGTGCCAGAGATGGGCTCCTGCACTGGTCTGCACAGCGTTTTTTTAAAGTTGGGCTGCAAATATAAGGCATGCCATGTTAATGAACATGCACTGTGATTAGACTACAATGTTGCAAAGTCAAGAAAAATGATTATTTTTATTAAATAATTAAAATAAATATACAGATATTATGTAATAATAATGCTACTTACTGTAAAGTACTACTAATGAACATTCATATCTGCTGGGGAAAAAGACATTTTACTTATTTTTGCTAATGATCTGCTAATAAGATTTGCTGCTTTATATCCTTAGACCATCATAGCTACAAATAACATTACTACTGCTAAAAATGTTTACAGTCAGGTTTGCTCATTGAATTCTTGGGCTGTAAAAACCTAAAATATCTCTAAAAATACCAGGCTAATTGTTGGCAAGCTATAATATTCTGCTTGTGAACTTTCTGTTCTACATGCAGAAGAAATAATTAAGAGATTAATTCATTAAGTAAATTCTGTCAAAGCTAATGACCTCACAACTAAAGCCACAAACAATGGCTTTAGGTTTAATTTAATGTATTTCTCTTTCTGATTATTTGTAACTTTTAAAATACTGTGACTCAAAATATTGTGATTCAATATATTTCAAGTTTGTTAGCTTAGTATGGCAGCAGGGTGGACTACTCAAGACCTGTCATGCAGTAAAAAAATGGTACTATGATAATCCATTTGCCTTTCTGGTGTGTATTCTATGCTAGATTCTGCCATTTTCCCTTCTGAGCTGAATAACTCTGCTATGTAATGCAAAACAGTGAGTGCAATTCTCGGCTGAGTTTGCCTGTATGTCACACTATTTAAAATTTTGATGAAAAGCCTTTGTCTTGGGATATTGAAGACTGGTTTAAATTTTGCTGCTGACTATAAGGGCATTCTGCTAAGTTAAAATTAAATATTAAATCTCTATGACAGCTTAGTGTAGTTTTGAATAGAAAAATAAAAATATTAAGGCACTTCTACTATGTCTTCCTACCTCTTCTGTAGATACAAGTGATTTCATAGTTAGCTGTAACACACTGATGAAACTCCGTAACACTATTTTGATTTACAACTCATGAGGATTTGACCTTCAATCTTTATTATGCAGATCATGGCAGAAACAATTCACACAGAAAGCGTACTTTGTCACACAGGTTTTAACAGTGGGAATAAGAAATACAGTGTGGCTTCAGAAAAAGAAAACTGTTTTATACAGCTGTATTTTAGAATACACGGAGATTCATCAAGCACTGTTTTCCCCCAGGTAACAACTGATGTTTTATTTACAAAGCAAATAACAAACAATGGCTAGAAAATAGCACTGCACCACAAATTATCTACATGGATATTTCTATTTTTCATACTAGAAAATATTAAGGATAGATTTCAGTTCAACGTTTCTTTCATTTTTTTTAATGTGTTTTAGTAGCTAATACAAAATAGAGATGCAGGCTGTTTTACATTAGTAAGAAAAGCAAACACATTATGGACTTGGGTAAGAAAAATATTTCCTAGCAAAATGTAACTTTTCTTTAAAAGGTCTAATGTGTTGTCTGCTCCAAGCACTTCACATAGGGACTGTTGATGACTTACGTTTCATACAGTCCCTTACATATTGAAGGATCCAAAGTGCTTTTGAAAAAAAAAACAAAAAAACGTTACACAACCTTGAAATGTTGCTGATTACACATTTGGAACATGAGGAACTAAGTCAAAGAGAATTCATTAACATCCTATTGTAGCTCTGAGAGCTTATACCTATATTTCTAGTCACACTGGAATTTACAGTAATAGAATCAATTTTGTTTTAAAGTTCATTCTCCTGTCTATAACAACACGGCCTGGAGCAAACCTTTGTATCCTTTACTTACTCTTACCTCCCTTAGAAGTGGCAGCTGACTGTTTTGACTCTAAAGGTCTTGTTTCTATGCAAGGACTCCAAGAGTACGGTGCAGCTGGGAGGTCTTTTTTTTTTTTTTAATGAGCATTCTCCTCTGGAATCGTGGCAAGAACAATTCTTGTAAGAGTCCACCACAACGGTATTGTTCTAGCTGATCTGGTGAAGCTTTCCCATATAAGTAACGTACACAGAAAACACCTTCATAAAGAAATTTTAAAGCGTAAATCTAGTCCCCAACAATTTTATCATGAAAAGCTCACATTTACTTTTTCAAGCTGCAATTGTCTATCCTTTGAAGTTTTGTTTCCAACCTGTTTAACACTACTGCAAATGCTCAGATCGTGTCGAATAACTACGGGTAGAGCAGCTTTCTGTTGGACTAACGCATTCCTGGAAAATACGGATGTGTTGAACACCGGTGCTTAGAAAGCCCCTGAATCTCTTGGCTCTGCTTGCTACTGAACTTCATGCTTGTGTTATGTGCAATGCAGAGGTGCTGCAGAATTAGTTTTCGGTAGGCTGGAAAAGCAGGCATTTTCCTCTGTGTTTTTGAGGGGAAGTGTATGCTACCCCTTCCCAGAGCATCTGCACAGACGTGCTGTGCCACTGGCTTGCAACTGCTTTGAGCTATGCGGCAGGCGGCCCTGTCACGGCAGTGGAGAAGTTTCAGCTTCTTGAAGTTCCAACTGAAAGGAAAGAAATTGCAAATGCAATAAACAAGTTACTCGATTTCTTCCCTCCCACAAGCTTCTCTGCACCTGTGTGCATGTGTGAGTCTTTGAGAGGAACTTGCTTCTCATTTGTAGCTACTGTGCTGCTGTAGGAAGCCGAACAGCTAGCCCAAGTGCTCGGGCTATTCTTCTGTTATAAAACAGCAACAGCACAGGGAATGGTTATAGGAGAATGTTTGTGCCTGATTTTTAAAGGCAAAGGCACATTAGAGTATCTGAAAGGCTGACTTATTTGAATGAGATCAGTTTCATTAACACACAGTGATTTTGCTCTCTGTAGAAATTACAGCAAAGGTAGCATTTTAGATGTACATTAACATCTTTTCTGTGTTCAAATCAGTAAATTGGCTAATGTTTTATTCCAAATTTGGACGTACATTTAAAATCTAGTTTAAATTTGGAGATGGAATCAAATCAGACCTGGAACAAATCCTCCACCCTGTGTGCCCATGGTACCCATGCTAAGTTATCTTCTCACCCCAGTGCAATAGCACTACAAATATTTTCATCTGCATATGAGGCACCTCGTACTGAAAATCCCCAGGCTTCTTGCTGTTTAACAAATGCTGCCCTGCAGGGCTAGCACGTGTTGGGGATGGGATTGGAGACTCTGCAGATAATAAAGCGGTTGTGGCATAGGGAGCAGCGCCAAAAATGAACCTTCGCTGACACAAGAGGGAAAGGTGCAGGATAGCAGTAATGGCACGCGGGTGAGGGTTTATTATGCATTGGAGATGTTCCTCCTTAGTTCTTTTTGGCCAGAAATTGAGCCATTCATGAATCTGAACGGTCCTTTCTTTTGGAGAAGTCTCAATTCAGAAATGAATTCCAAAGTTCATATTCACTTACCTTTATAAAGTGAAAATATTTCTATTTGCTCTTTTTTGGTTGATGTTTTGATTTCTTTTAAAGCTATTAAACCTTCCATTAAGGAAAAAAATGTGATGTTCTGTTCCCCATCTATTCATGATTTGAGAATGCCAGAAATGCATGCAGCCTTTGAAGATTACTTGGTTTTAGTCCTCATAGCATAGCTTATTCTTCTTTTCTTTATGAAATAGTCTGACAAACATATTCTCTTTTTGCTGAATACCCAAGTTTCACAAAGAGCCATGCCAGGGCAAATCAGCTGTGTAAGAAAAACTCGTTTCAAGGATATCCTGACTTTAGCAATAGACAATTTATCATTATTATTCAAACATAGTATTATTTACAAAGGGGATATGCCCATTTTCTAGTAGTACATAGAAAAGTTGTGCTCTAACAATGTAGGAAGGCGCGAATCTACCAAGGCTTGGGGTTACTGAATCTGCCGTACTTTTTACATGTTTTTACATAGGACCCTGCAACATTGTTTATGATCTACCAGATAGCACTGGGAAAATTAAAATGTAAGAAAATGCTTTCTTCAGTTGATTCATCAGAGTGAAATTGACTTTCAGATTTTGCTTGTTTCATCTCAAAAATATTTTTTCCTATAATCCACTGTCCTTTTAATTTCTACATCTTAGATGCCAAGACAAGTAACGAGGGACGGAGCTTTCAGGACTGAACACAAATATCAGAACTTCCAGTTACTGCAGAAAACTTACAAAAACTAATGTTTTATTTTCAGAATGTGAGGAAGACTTGCAGCTTTCATTAAGGCATTTAGAAACTTCAGTGGTTAAGCAGAAAGCACCAGAAACTGAAAATACAAGAAAATGGCTACAGAAATGCCTTTAAGTATGCCTGTACATAATTTGCTTAGTTGCTTGGATACTTTCAGGGGAGGATCTTGTGAAAACTAAAACTGCTCACAAAGAAACTAATTTATTTACATGAATTCAATTTCTTAGGTTTCTACTATTATTAATAACCTTTTTTTTCTGATTGAGATCTGTTATTAATTAATAATAATAATCTGTTATTAATTCAAAATTCAAATTCAAAATATTTTTCATATTTGCTATGAAACAGGTTAGTGTCAATGACATCAAAATAACCTGCTCATTTGCAAAAGCAGCTATCTGGTCCTTCATTAGAATTCCCTACCAATACTGGGATATGCAGAGAAAAGTTCACAGCAAACAGTTGTATTTTGCAAGCAGATTGTTTCAAGTTTCTGTCATTTCCATTGTTTTTTCTTCTTCATTCAAATACAGTTATAAGGAAAAATTTCCTCGCAGTGAGGGTGGCAGAGCCCTGGCACAGGCTGCCCAGAGAGGTTGTGGAGTCTCCTTCTCTGGAGATCTTCCAAACCCGCTTGGACGCAGTCCTGAGCCACCTGCTGTAGGTGACCCTGCGTGTGCAGGGGGGCTGGACTAGATGATCGCTAGAGGTCCCTTCCAACCTTAAGCATTCTATGATTCTATAAGATTGCATATGCTTCTCTGAAAACTGAAGTGAGGCAAGCCTTTAAGTCAATCAGTTTACATAAAGCTGACTGCAGGAAAAATGCATTTTGCCGCAGCAAGATAGTTGCTCATGCTATTTTTATAAATGCTCACGCCATTAGTGTTTTGGATCAGATGTTACTTCATCTGTCTGAAGGGAGCTTCATGTCTGGAGAAAGTCAGAACTTGTTTTGCTCTTCCAGTTTTCACAAATGCTGATAAATCAACAATCAAACTCTTAATTCAGAGGAAGCTCAACCTTTGCACGAAGTTCTTTACAGTAAAGTCCCCAGACCATAAAATAGGGACAGTTGTTGCTTCCATCAGTGACTGCTTATTTGAAGTGCTTCTTCAAGAGTGCAAGGTCTAAAGCTGCTGAGCTCCTGAACGCTTGCAGTTCTCATTAACTTCAGCAGAAGTAAAGAATTGTCCCTTGGCAAAAAGGCAACTAGTTGAACATCTGTTGGATCATCTGTGCTGAGCAGCCCTACATCCTTGCAAACAGAATTCACACCAAATTGTCTCCAACGCCTTGTCTATACAAGAAAGCACTTGCCAGTATACTTTGATCAATACAGAAATACTAGCTAGGCTTTCTTGTGCAGAAACCACTTACCTGTGAAAAGTCTGCTCAGTCAATAGAATTTACTGTAGCTGTTTGAGCAAACAAAAAAGAAAGCTTCCTTTCTTTTCTTTTTTTTCTCTCTGGGGGCAAAAGGTGCAATCACACTATTTTTGCTGCTTAAAAAAATAAAAATAGATGTCATATTTGTAAAGTACTACCCCAGAAGCCCTTTTTAGTCTTACGGCCTTTGTGGTCACTCTGATAGTAAGAAAAAATGTTTCTTTCAGAAAAGTTTGTTGAAATAAAATGTTAAATGAAGCTTTTTATATTTGGGTTGGAACATGAAACACATGTGAATATTCCAGTGTATTCCTTTGCAGATGAGGAAGCCTGTCTGGCCCGGCTGCTGTGCTAGTACTGGGAGCGAATGCGCAGGTCAGCATGCAGACAGCAGAGCTGGCAGAAAGAAACCAGTGGCAGCAGCAGCCAAAGCAAGAACTGCTGTCATGGTGGTCAGGGAAATCAAATTGGGCTAACTTACGGCCGCTTCCAATTCTCTCAAATGCCAAACCACACAATAAAACCCATCCAGCCAGCTATTGGGATATAAGTTTTCAAGTGCTGTCTTCTCCTCTATGGCCTTGGGGAAAACAACTTACTAGTTTTTATGAACAGCTACACAAGTTGTCAAAGCTGGGCAGTAAAG
>VZSV01000181.1:277180-294628 GCA_013398735.1 Nothocercus julius | reverse complement strand
AAGTTTCCTTTTTCTCCTCTGGAATGCTTCCTTTCTAACCAGTATCTTGCCCTTCAATTCTCTTCAAACTTGTTTTCTCCTCTTTACTTATTCCAGATCTGTTCCTTGAAGAATCCACCCCCATTCCCCACTCCAAGCTGTGTGCCTAGCTTGCTCCCTGTTGCCTCCCCTCACTTGCTTGGTCTATCCCTGCCTTGGCTGCCTGTCTCCTTGCTGGCTTGTGTTGAAAGGTGGCTGTGGGCAGGAGCATCATCTAGGCTGCATTTGTCCAGTGCACAGGAAAACAGGACCTTATCTCAGGCAGCCTCCTGGCAGCACCACATTCAGCTTTTCTGAGGACAGATTTTAGAAGGCTGTTCCTTACAGAAAGACCATATTGAAGCACAACAAAATGTAGAAAACGTGTGCATACACACTACACAGTAACTACATCTGCATGAAATACAGCTATAGATGTAATCCTAAGACACATGCACAAAATCGACTCCACTGAGGGTTACAAAGGCAATCTAGAGAGCTGAATCTGTTTACCAAACGTGCTACGCATTGTAGATGCTGTATGTCCATACCAATATACGCGCATATGTTTGTATGCCTGTGTCAAGATTGGCAGTTCTGCTCCACCAACAAAATGTGTGTAAGACTGAGCAGGTTCTAAACCATTTCACAGGCCAGTTTGTCATGGATAAATCAGATGCTGGTGAAAGATAACACCAAATGCAGATGTTTAATAAACTTTCCCATTTTGCTTTTAGATTGATCCTTTCTCTTTTCTGCTGGGATCACAATTTTGTCTGTTTGGTTATGGTAACATCCTGATTTTGGCTTCCTGGCACCAGCCCTTGGCCTCAGTGAGTGATACATATGTTATTTTTTTCATTAGGATCCATTCACTTTTGCACTTTAGGAAGGCAGCACGCTTGTGCCTGAAGTGGCAGCAGTGAGAAACTCATCCAGAACTTAAACCTAAGCATATTGCTGATGCTCAAATGAAACCTTCTAAAGGTGATGTGGCAAGGAATGGACTAAGCTTGTGCCTTTTGTTCTACTTTTTGATAAACTGTGGAGACCACTCAGAAGCTTTTTATGGTGACTATTTTATGTATGAGTGAGTTAATTTCAGGAATTTCACCTTTGTGTTTTGTTTTGTGTCAGACATTTGCTGAGGGATGTAGCTTAGAACTAATCACAAGAACTAGAATGTTGAATGCATTAACAACTTCCCCCAAAGCTAAGCAAAAAATAGTCTGGAGAAAAAAAGTATCTCCCTTTGTATCTGCTGAACTCCTACTTCTCAAAGGAATGGAACAATACTCCTCAACATATGTGTTTATGTGTGTGTGTGTGTGTATATCTATATACGCATATGTATGTAGAAAGGTGTTCAAATTAGGAGAAAGTATTCCTACATGGAAAGCAAAATGAAAGGTGTCAGGGGAAAGCATATCTATAATGCTCTAAGTAGTTGTGTTGGTTTAGTTACATATGCAAATGGTGCAAATGTTTCGTGTCACATATGTTAAACGGTTAAAAAAAAAAAAAGCCAAAATGAACCCTAGCCAACACAGGTAAGTGTCTGGTACAAGAACTGGACATAGACAGGACTTTGTCTACTTCTTGAATTATCTTCCAAGAGAAGAGGCCTTCTAGGCCTTTTCTGTAAATTGTAACAAACCAGAAAGTATATAAGCATAGTTTCTTCTCTTTTTAATTAAGAGAATTAATCTTGTACCACCACTGTGTTTCTCAGCAGGTAAGGAGTATGAACAGAGAAATACGTGATCATTTCCCAAACAGTTCCAAAAGAGTCACCTGTTGAAAATGTCCTGTAATAAAACATTGCCCCTGCTTTGTGTGCTGTGTACACAAGCACACTGGACTTGACCATGCAAGACACCTTTGAAAATCCTCAGCTTCTGTGCATCTACTAGAGCTAAGCTCAGCCAGCAACATGCAGGACTGGGGTCTCTGTGTACATGTGCTGTGGATGCCAGCTACAGAGATAACCCTGAAGCCGTTTATGCCTTCAAATAGCTACAAATCAGTATAAACTGTAACTTCAGAACACATGTCATCTCCAAGCGGGAGGTCAGGATCCAGAGATGACATCTCCACTGCTAGTCATACCTGATGGTTAGTCCTATCCACAGTGTTGGCAGTGGAAGCATGGTCACGAGTGTTTTGTCGGACACGAGTGGAGTTCTGTTGCTCAATGGTGGAGGAAGTGGGGATGCAGAACTCTCTGAAACATCTTTTGAAATTCTCATCTAGAAATGCATACAGGACTGGATTAAGGCAGCTATTTGTATACCCTAGAGCAATACAAAAGTGCCAGGAGACAGTTTGGAAAGTAGTTTCTGGAATGTTGATCAGGGCTTTAATGATGACATAGATGTGGATGGGAGTCCAGCACACAATAAACACTGCCACCACCACCAGAACCATTCTTGTGATTCTCCGCAGGTTCCTGTCCTTCTCTTTGGAGCCAGATAACATGCGAACACTCTTCAGCCGTAAAATCATCAGCCCATAGCACACGGTTATGATCAGGACTGGCATGATGAAGGCAAAGATGAACACACAGATTTTCAGGAGGTTCTCCCAGTACCAAGCAGGGTGGGAGAATGTAAGTGTGCAGTCGATAGAGCCTAGGGAAAAAAAGAAAACAGAGAAAACAGGCAGGTCAAGTTTTCATTTGCTTTTCTTTAGTCTCTTTTGATCAATGTTATAGGCAAAGGAACACAAATTTACCAAGTGAACAGCTAGCATAAAGCAATTGAGGATGATCTATATTTTGCACAAACACTGATAGAATATAATGTGGCCAAATGTGGCTTTAGTTAGAAGACCAAATACGAAGTAATTTGTGTTTTGCATTTAATTCCTTGGAATTTGGTGTATATTTGATAAAATAAATCGTCTTCAATGCTCCAAAAAAAAAAAAAAGATGACATTACACTTGGGTAACTGTGCAGGGTTTAGGGACTTTCACTTAAGTTTATGCTGTAACTTCATGGAAGGTCTTTGAGCACCAGCAATCCAAAATGTACTGTCACTTCTGTTTTATGTCATGCCAGACTAGCTACAAAACTGCCATGATCAACAACTTCTGTGGAAGTATCCTGGGTAAAGCATAAGCTCCTGTGTGTACTTTAGGAGAGGAGTGGATAACTCCACATAGCCGAAGGGCAGGTGCTGATGCTGCCTTTCCCAAACACTACACTGGAGGGAGAAGTGGGATCATACCCACGTAGAGCAGAAAGTGAGAAGCTCCCTCGTGTGAAAAAGATCTAGTTTAGTGCTGTGTTTAATCAACTAGAGCCACCTGATCTACGTGAAAACAACTTTGATTCACGGGATAAGCCATGTGAAGATGAGGATGTGCTCCTTAGAGAATTAAGCTTCCAAGCTTCCAGAAGGAGATGAAAAGGCAGGCAAAAATCATACAGGGTTTTTACTGTGCCTAGACAAAAAGAATAATTTGATGATTGTTCTAGAACATCAAAGGCACCTTGTACAGAAAGAAGCCTATAACATTACTGAGCTTGTGAGGACTTGCAGTAAAATTGTTAAACGGGTCTATTTTTACTGACAGGTTGGAAGTCAGAAGTTAGTTCATGGCCTCTGTAATACAAAAGATCTATGCAGAAAGGAGTTTAAAATGGAACTATTTAAAATAAATAATATGAAATAAATGAAAACTAGACTTACCGTGCCTGTATTTGGTAGTTGCCATGAACATAACTGGTAGGCCAATAGCAGAAGAAAGAATCCAATTGCAGACATTGACAATTTTGGCATTTCTGGGAGTACGGAAATCAAGGGCCTTGACTGGGTGGCAAACAGCTACGTAGCGATCCACGCTCATCGTGCAGAGTGTAAAGATACTGGTGAACATATTGTAGTAGTCAATGGATATAACAATCTTACACAGGATTGTACCAAACGGCCATGTTCCCATCAAGTAATTCACACTCTGGAAAGGCAGAGTACTTGTTGCTAGAGCATCTGCCAATGCAAGATTGAAAATATAGATATTGGTGGCAGTCTTCATTTTCGTGTACCTAGAAAAATCAGCAAAGCATGTAAATGACCACAACTAACCAAATTAAACAAAATCAAGAACAATGCAGGGTCTATTAAAAAAAAAAAAACTCTGAAAAATAACACGCTAGATGTTATCACAGATTATCTCTTTTTGCTACTCATCTTTCAGCCGCACAAATAATCTTGATTTGGTTTATCTGCAATAATGTTCGCAATTCTGCGAGATGAAGTAAAGGATATAGGAAGGAAGGAAAATATTCATTTAACTTGTGCAGAAAGATGTTTGTAAAAGAAGCAATATTATACCATAGGACTGAGAAATAAGATGAACCAACTTGTATTTGTAAACGCCCAACACTATATTAACTGGAAAGATTTTCTGTATCTGCTGGGGTCATGTCAATTATCAGAATTGTGGTTTGTGGAAATGGAAAACTCATTAACAGGTTGTGGAATAATAATGATGTAGTTCCTAAGAGAGTAAGAACTTGAAAGATTAGGGTAATTATCACATCCAGTATGGCTAAAAAATCAAGCTTTTAAGAATTTTTTTCATTTGGTTATAATTATAAAAAGTTCAAAATTATCTTTTTGAAATAATCTGTGAAAACTTTTTACATGGCTTAATTGATCTGTGTCCTATACAAGTCGTACAGATATTCTTTCATTTGAAGGCAGAGATTCTTTCAATAGAAGGCAGATGCTGTAAATCAATACCTAATATTGATTCATTATCCAATATTGATTCAATATCTAATATTGAATGTATATGAATATTGAATGTAACAACAGAACCACCACCTTGGGTTGGATGCTGCAACCACTTATTTGAGGCAGTAATGCATGCTCCACACTGTCTAACATGGTAGGAGTGTCTTCAAACTCCTTTATACCTCCTCCTTGCTAAGTCTGTGCCACTAACTACCCAAAAAACAATTTCTAAATTTCAATTACGTCACACCTCATTCACAGCAGAGCAAGGAGGGCTTTTTATTTTAATTTGTGTTTGCACTGCTAAATGTAGAATCCCAATTTCTCCTCAGTTTCATTAACTTTTTTGATCTGCCCTTTACAGATTGAAGTCCTTGTGCCAGCTGTACACCTCTTGAGATCCCCCGTTTACGAGGAGGCTGTACTTTTGCAATGGTACAGTGAGTGTTTCACTCTTAAGTGATGGTCCTGGCTATTCTGCTTGGCCATCCCGACTGCTGCCCAGGTTGCTAGGCACTGTGGCTCTCTGGCTTACAGGGGGTCAGATGACTTGCTCTTTTGAAGAAACTCCCTCGTGTTTCTTCAAAGTAGCAAGCACAGTGTTTGACCAAATGCCTTCCCATTTACAGACTGATTTGCAAGAGAAACAATCCATTTAAGAAGGTCTTCCAGGTAACCTGCAGGGAAAAATATAACAAGTGTAAAATAAAACATTTCATTTGTCTTCTATCTTTAAATGTTTGCTAAGTTCTCCAGAACATAAGTCAGCTGCAGGGAACTGATGACAAGGCTATGTAGAGCACAGACTTGGGACCATTTAGGTAGCACCTGGAGAAATACAGACTTATTGCTGAATGCACCTAGTAAGTTTTATTACGAATATTTGAAGATGTACTATCTTTGTTCTTTCATTTCATAGCACTGTGCATAAGGAGCCATGAGTAACCTTAATTTTAATTATTTGTTTTAGCAATTTCTAAGTAGATCCAAGCTCTTGCTTTACTGCTGTCTACAGAAAGTATGATCTAAGCATGATTATTTTGAAGTTTAAATCAAAACTGAATTTTTAGGAGATAATTATATTTTAAACAGTAATTAAAGCCATCAGATGTTTTAAAGGGAATGTCTGATATAGGGGAAAAAACAAACAAACAATAAATACAAATAAAAAAATCAACTAATAGCAATCTGACTCTGAATAACTCTGAGTTTCACCTGTCAGAGAAAGAGAGAAAAGCTCTGAATAAGTGTAAATGGAAGAAAATTTCTTCACTGGGGCTGCCATGGTCCCCATCCCACTTTTCAGTTTTGCTAGATGCTTTAATCCTTATATTTCTAGTCACCTTGTCCTTACAAAGAGAAGAAGCAGATCTTTTGCGGTGGTAGAAATTATTTTACCTCCATAATTGTCTGATCAACAAAAACCTATTGAAACTGACAAATTCTTTTCACTGATGTCTTTGGGATTGGCTTTTTCTTTGTCCTGAATACTTGAAAAATTATAAAGGACTTATTTCTAAAAGATCCATTTTGTTAAATCTGTCAAAATTTGTATTTGTCAAAATAAGTAGACTACCAGAGTTTCCACAATCAGGTCTTTGTATGAACAAATAAATTGTTGAAACAATTGATTAAAATAATTTTAACAGCATGAAAAAAATAACAAGTCCTCAAAACAGAGCTCTTCCTCAAAGCCTTTACCTTAGCTGTTACTGCATCTTCCATTAAAGTTGCCTATGTGCAAAGGTACACAAACGTTTCTATCATATAGACAGAGACATGTATGTGATGAAATTCCTGTATCTCAGAAGGACTACTTCTTATAGGAAAGTCTGCGTGCCTAGTAATACCAAAAAATATTATGCTGATAAATGTAGTCTCTTAAAATACATTGTTCTCACATTTTCATTCGAGGCCACTAAAGAAGCTATTTGCATAAGAAAAGACTAAGTATATAAAATACCTTAAATGAAAACCTCAAAGAAAGCCTGGTATGGGGATTACATTGGAATTTCAGAATCTAAAATGCCAAGCATATTGAATTTCACATGACTGAGTGAGGTTGCAGGTGAATACAGAAATTGGCTTTGGGCAACATTCTTTCTATTTTCACAGCTCTGAAATGAAAGACTAATACAGCAACATGGTGGGTTTTTTTTGATGAGTAGTTAGCTTAACATCACTATTAATAGATATTTAAATTAATTATGCTCATTATAGTACTGACACCAAGTAGCATACTGTTTCTCTCTCCTCAGTTCAGGCTTATATCATAAAATATCTATTTTTATGAAGCATCCTTTGTGGTTTGTAGGACATGATGGATCAGATTTACAACAGTAAGGAAACTCTCTACACGTGTCTAAAGTTCTGCAAGGCAAACCTAGCCCTGCCTTTATCTTTAAGCCAACAAATCAGTGTAGAAGCTACTCCTATCTCAATGGCAACAGTGAGAAGATAAGCAGAAAGAGTCCTTTGCACTTAGGAAATGGGCTGCTCTATGACAGATTGGTAATACCTACTTTCCACACATTGGCTTTTGTCCATAAAATACTAATTTGGAGACAAAGGCCGCTTCAACTAATCCCTGTTTAGTTTAAATGAAAAATGCATAAAAAAAATGGCTTAGGTACAGGAGTTTCTTTGCAAGAAGCAGCCACTCATGAAGTTGGTTGCTCAAAGAAGCAACAAGCAGTAACTAGAAAATGCACATAAGTTATACAGATAATCGCACATAACTCTAGTTGATGCTGGGAGAGATTAGGTTAATGTTTCAAATTCATTCTTCTTGCATACATGACTTGTTAAATAAATGGAGAATGATTACATGCATGCATTAAATTTGTTGAGGTCTCCTTGGGTGCAAGATTAGAACATGTGAAGTACGCCTACTTGAAAAATTTAAATCAGCACTTATTTCCATGGCTGTTCTGGTACATCTTGTATATGCAACCCAAATATCAGTAAGAAAAAAGGTTTTAAGCAAAGGTCCCTCTTCTTTTTTCTTACTGCAGTTCATTTCTAGGAACTGAAACTAACTATAATGCAGATGTTTTCTTTAGAATTATTTCAAAACATGGGTCTCCTGAGAAATTTAGAAATGTTAATAAAATCATTCCAGTAGTCCTAAAAGAGAATTAAGAAACTATCAGATCTTGAAGTCACTGAGTTGGAACTGCCATATATCCACAGTTTTCCAACTGACCATGAGAAATCCTGCATTGCAATTCCCTGAAATATGTAATACCACACTTAATATAGAAGATATCGATGGACCATTACTTGGTCAAGTACTTGGTGCTTTCCTGAGATACCAGGTACTTCACTTTTCATTGAGCCTTTAAAGCTTTGGACAAAGGTGGCTTCATATTTAGGCTGATCTGGACATTCCCTCAAAAATTTTGTCTACCCATTTAATTAACCTGCCTGACACTGGTATTTCTCAGACAGGCCACATCTGGGGAAGTACCTGAAGGGTCTCAGCTGATATACTTCCCTTGTGGTCATCCCATCTAAATAATCTTTTTTATTCTTTGCATGATAGTGAGGGTGTCTCTGTGTATTGAAAGCACATGACTTCAGCTGTTTGGAGATTTACTCTTTGATTAGGCTATTCAGGGATATTCCAGAGACTTTATGCTTGAAGCCATTAAACTTAGGCTTTGGGAACAAGCACCACAAATTTGTGTACAAATCTTACACACTATTATGCAGTCAGAGTACTCAGCCTGGATGCAAAATACAGTGGTTAAAAATCTACTCCTCCTTTTATGTAGTTCTTCTGAAGAGATTGCATATACAAGGATATAATTAGGAGTAACAGGCCCTCAGGGAAAACAAACGAACAGATCAAAAAAAAAAAAAAAAAAGGCTCTGGAAGGTACAATACTGTACCAGAAAATGTGCACACTTAGTCATAATGCTATTATGCTATTTGCAGGCACTCATGCCCTCCACTGATCCTGAGTTTGGGTGTAAGAATTGAACCAGGGAGAGGAAAAAGTTTTACTGTCCTTAAGAAAGAGCATGGCAATGGTTTTTTTTTTTTTTTTACCCCTATTAAAGCCTTGCATCCTGACTCTCATCACTGTGCCACTCTGAAAGAGATCCTAACAGTGTGCTCTGAGTTGCTCTGAGTTGGTGAGCAAAACGCTGTATTCAGCGTTGAACAACAACAACATCCCAATGGAAGACGGGACAGTTTATTTGTATGCTTAAAGATAAAATTAATTTGGCTTTTGTCTCAAATCTTACCTGCATTTAGAAGAGAAAGAAAACTAACAAAACTCTGGAGATGTGGAGATTGTGTTGGTGGTTTAGTTAGAGGGATGAAAAAAATATATAAGCATCATATATGAGCATAAGGGAGAAATGGGCTGGATTCAAAATTGCAAGGTACATTGCTGGAGCAGCCTTCCTCTTCCTCTTGCACATTGCATTGTCTGAAGGAGTCTGAATATACAGAATGGAGCTGAGCAGAGGACAAAACTGCTGACCTAGGAGTTGCTTCAGTTGCTACCACTGTTCATCTTCTTTTTACCTGGTTCCTTTCCCAAGTTTTCTTTTTTACTTCATTCTCCTCCACGGCACAAATGAAACGAACCCAAAGTAATCTTCCTCGCATCCTTTTAGTTCCCAGCTTTTGTTTTCTTGTGTGGGGGGTAGTGTAAGGAATATGCAGATCCAACAGCTCTCGTTTGCAAGTCCCAGGTCAGGGAAGGAAGCAGCCCACACCACAGTACTTGGTAGACCATTGCTCCATGTCTCCTGGACTGGGAGCAAACCAGCAACTTCACAATGAACTCTGCTTTTGCGAAAGAAACAGTTAAATCAAAGCCCTTTTGGCAGAGGCAATTTTTTTCAGTCTCCAGTCCTGGTCTTTTGGAGAATGATGTGGCGTCAACATACAGACCCTCAGAGAGTAGTGAAGACATCTGACTCATCCTGCTTTGAATCAATTACAATAATGTGCTGGGCTTTGGGCTAAAAATCACTCCTTGCTTC
Source organism: Nothocercus julius (assembly GCA_013398735.1). Taxonomy (NCBI): domain Eukaryota; kingdom Metazoa; phylum Chordata; class Aves; order Tinamiformes; family Tinamidae; genus Nothocercus; species Nothocercus julius. The sequence goes on along the minus strand of VZSV01000181.1, from coordinate 284,866 downwards.
TTTAATAATGTTTCCTCTTCTGCTGTTTTGCTACAGAGGGACATTACATAGTGGTCCTCTTTCTACTATTTATTTTGAATTAGTGGGCTCAGTCCCTTCCCAGAGAAAACAAAACAAACACAACATCTTTCTTTTGGAAAAAAATGGCAATTTAAGGGAGGAAGGCTGGTCCTTTCCCTTGAGGGAAAAAAAAAATATCCCGACTGAAAGCATTAACTAGCATTTTTTTTTCCCAAACAGAAGGCATATTCTGCAATAGTTATAACAGATAATTATTTTATTATCTTTCTCCCTTATTATTTTCATTCCTCTTCCTTTACTACATGTGTATTGGAGAATACCATGGCAGAAATCTGTACAAAATGCAGCTGACTTGATGCAGTCTTTTTTTTTTTTCCCAGAAAGGGGAAAGGAACCATCCAAGAATAGATATTTATAGGTATATTGACATCAGCTTGTCATGCAAACAGAGGGGAAAAAAAAAGAGCTAAAAGGAATAACTCCAATATATTGTCATTATCCAGCAGTGGGCACGTATTATTAAAATGTTGGCTTTGCTAAGAAGATATGGAAAGGAAAACTGCCAGTATCTTTAACTTAACTTTCTGCCGTGTGCCTTCAGGGAATTAGGCTTGTGCAAAGAATCACTGACTGCATCTGTGATAACCTATGGGACATTTTGCTAGGAGGAACTAATTAACAGCTCTTTACTCTGTTCTTATAACAGAAAAAAAAAGATCTTACAGGTTGTTGCCTCCTCTTGGTGTGTGGACTGATCACCTCAGATTCAGACTGCACATGAAACAGCCTTGGTGAGGAAGCCTGGCAGAAAGGTTTCTGAGGCCAGTGTCACATCACTAGGAGATGTGAATCCCTCAACAGGATGAGGGGGAATGGCAATGGTCATCCCTTGTCAGGAAGCTATCAGAGCAGGAGCATGAGGCTCATGGCAATGCCACAGAATATATGGACAAAAGTAATGGTAGACATATCAGGCATCATTCCTTATATACAAGATATTGGGATCTTCTTGTGACGTTGACAAAGGTGATCTTGGAAGGAATGATAGAGGTGAGATGAGAGACTGCAGAGAGAACTGAGGAAAATAACTGTTGGAGGAAGGGACAATAGAAAGAGGGAGCTTTCAGGACTACATCTTGAAAAGACTGAGTGAAAAGTACCAGAAAACATGGATGTATGTAGCCACCATGTGACAAGGATGAGATTGCATCTGAAAGCAGGGAGGAAAGACAGCTTCGAGACCACTGTTTTACGAGGGGAATTTGGCAGACTGTCTTCTTGGTTGGCATCTCTGCGGAAGAAGTATGGACCCAGGACTGGTGGTCAGCACTACGTAAGTGCAGAGTAGGCAAAGATAACCTAATTGCTCCCTCTTTCCCACAAGAAAGAGGGTCTCATGCTGGGATAGCTCCAAGCATCACAATGAAGAGCAGACACTCCTCTCCAGACACATGTTTCTGTTTTGAAGATGTGTTCCTTTTCTAATTTCTGAGATACAAGATCTTATAGCTGATAATTGAACACATTTCATCGAGAAGGTGGAAAAACTGCACTATTTCATGTCTTTCACAGTTACTTGGCTATTTATATTCTCTGTCATCTTCACCTTTTTTTCATCGAGCAAATTCAAAGGGAAATCTAAATAAAATTAAAGAGTGTTTAACATTAAATGGATGAATGAGGATGCTTCTTAACAAACTAAGCTAAGCTATGGAAATCCTGTTACTGAATATCCTTACAACCTAGCTTTCAAAAGAAAGCTTTGAAAGATAATGAGAGCATCCCCACTTACATGACAACAAACCCAAACTTCACAGGGTATGCAAAACAGGGCACAGATGGTTATAAAAAGAATTTCTTTGGAGATCAGAATAACTGTAAGAAATCACAAAATAGGTGCTTTCAGTGTTTTCTAAAATATAGCTGCAATGAGTGGATTTGTATTTTAAAGTGAAGTATCAAGGATTGAAGACTAACTTCAGATAGCACCCTAATGAAAATAAATATTTTTCTGACAATGTACACTAATCAGGATATCAAGAACTTCCATCTCAGAACACTTGAATTTATAAATAACTAAATCAGAGTCTGTAGAAATGCTTCCGAATTCTGAATTTTTTACTTTAGCAAATGTTTACATCACAAGGTCTTTGACAGAACTTGTTTCATTTTATTTCCAAACTTATTTTGATTCTGCTCTTTTTTTTTTTTTTGGCATTGCTGCATGGAAGAGATGTCTATAAAAAGGTATTGAATAAAAAACTGAGGCAAACTGCAGCTCAGCAACAGTTTCTGCTACAGACTTTTAGAAGGAGTTCCACTCAACGATATTCTTTTTTCATCTGCTCCTTGACTAAACACCAACTATTGGCTATGGTTGGCAAAGAAGTTAATATGGTAGATGGATGGTGATTCTGATCCATTTTGGCTTACACTGTGCTATGTTTGATATTTTTGAAAATATGTCACCTTTTCCTCTTGAAAAATTATAAAAGCTTATGAACAGTTTCATTAAAAGCTATGCATAATTATTTAAAAAATATAATAAGTTAAACTGAAATAAAACAGAGCATTTCTAGGTCACATTAGCTCATTAATCATTAGCTTGCTAGTCATTAGCTTACAGAAACAGCATGTGCTTAACAATATTTTCTAGGTTTACTGATGTCATGAAAAGTCGGAAGAATTTTATTAATTTTTATGAGTAAATTCAAACAATTGTGGAAGTATTTAACTGTTTTTTTTTTTTTTTTTTTTTTTTTTTTCCCCCACAGAGACCATTACCAAAACAACACTCCAGGAAAGATCTGGTGGGATCAGAGCAGCTTTTTCAACAGAAATAGTGTGAAAGCGAATGTCTCTCACAGACTTTGTGATCCTGGGGTTAATCCCTTGCTCTCTGACTGCTCTGGGGTGATTCCCTTGGGAAGGGATCAGTGTCTGGCTCCTGGTAGGAGCACTGGTGGGGTGTGCTCCTGCCAAGAGCACTGAAGTCTGCACACAGAGCAGTCAGGGTGACAGAGCACTGGAAGAGGTTGCCCAGAGAGGTTGTGGAGTCTCCTTCTTTGGAGATCTTCAAAATGCACCTACGTGCAACCTTGTAGCCCATGCTGTAGGTGTCCCTGCTTGAGCAGGGGGGTTGGACTAGATGATCTCTAGAGGTCCCTTCGAACCTCAGCCATTCTCTGATTCTCTCTGTGATTCTGTCTCCTGGGCACTCCTACCCGAAGAGGTCAGCGATAGGGGACCAGTCCTGCTGCAGCTGGCACGTTGCCTGCAGGTGAGGGACTGGGCTGCACTTTGTGGCACGAGATCTGCAAAGGGTGCGCACTGCACCACCTCTGCAAAACTGGCGTTGTCCTCACGTCGCAGGCTAACACTGTCTTGGTCGAATTTTGACTGTTGCTATATCCGTGTAATTTAAATGGAAAGGGAATGCAAAGGTGCATGGGCTCTTTTGTCTGTCTGGTTCCTTTGATCTTGCGCGAAGGCAGGGAACAGCTCGCTAGGCAAATATTTACCAACTAGCAGAGAAGACACAGAGCAAATTTCTATCACAAAGAGTGTGCAGAGACACCTGTCTTGTTGTCACGCACTACGGTGTGGGTCACTTTCTGTGTTGTTAATTTAGCTGCTTTGCTGCTCCTGCCCATTCAGATTTTCTCCAGTTCTGCACACAGATCTTCTCTGCCTTGTGTTGGTAAGCAGTATAAATTATTAATTGCCATTATGCATTCAGGTTGCTGTGGCTTTAGTTAAATTCTTTTATCAAGAATATGGAACTTTTTCCTTGCAGCCTGCTCAAAGGGCAGGCCACTCATTAGCACATGCAATGTCATCCAAACACAGAGATTCATGGGGCTGTGGCCAGGAAAGAAAGGAACACTTTTTATCTATTTCTTCATCTTCAGATTTCCTGATTCATGTTGTGAGTCTTCTTTCACACCGCATCTGTAACTTCATGTTGTTCTGCAAAGAAGAAGTCCTGAAAAAAACTTCCTTCACTTAAGCTCCTTTCAATATTTGGATCATTTTCAGCTTATTTCCCTATACAGACTCTCCACCTTCTATGTTCCGGCCTTTTTTCAAAACCTTTTTCCCTTTGCTTGCACATGTGTGAGAATATTTTTTTCCTCTGGAGACACCAATTCTTTTTATAATTGAAATTTCACCCCTAACTCCCTTCTCCTTAGTGAAATATTATTTTCCTAAGGTGCATAAGAACTGGGCTGAGGTAAACAGAGGTTTATTGTGTTGTACAGTCTTTCCAGAGAAGAGCGTATTTTCATCAGAGCTCTCAGTCCCTTTAAAACATTTTTCAGAGGCTGTTCTGGGAAATGTAAAAATACAGCTTTTAGCTTCAGAGAAGACTTCTTTTAATTTGTGGGGCTTAAAAAAAAAAAAAAAAAAAGAGTAATGATTGTCTATAATGAAACAAGACATTTCTTTCCCTGTTTTGAAGGATCACAGAGTACCCCAGGCACCTTTGTTTATCTTACGTGACCAAATTAATAGCAAAGCATTTAAGGAATCAATCCTGATTTGAGTGACTTGAACATCAATATATTGAATTTAGGTCATCTCAGGGCACTTAGCATTGTGGAGGACTGGGACCTTGGAGAGCTATTCCATTCTTCCAGACATGTGATGCTAAAGACATTCAACTACAGTTCTGTTACAGCTTTCTAGCATTGTGCAACCTGCCTTAATCTCAAGGCATACTCTGCTTCCCACTCTAACCTGCAACTAACATCCCATTGACTTTACTAGAAAGCAGAAAAGCTATAGATTAATGTGTAAATTAATTCATACCACATGGTACTAGTTGTACTGTTTCCTTGCGCTCCACAGCAGCTAGAAGTAGCATTTGCTGTTGACATAGACATAACAACTCTATGTTTCTATTAGAAATTAACACTTATATGAAGCACACGTGGAAAATAGATAATAAATCTGATTATTTGGATAGCACGAAATTCATGGATGGCAATAAAATCTGACTGCTACTGCTGTCACCCTGAGGACTATTTTTATTCTCAACAAATGAAACAGCTCAGTGTTAGTAACATGGGGTTCAACCTCATAGCACATGCCCTTTTATTCAAGAAGGAAAGGCATAATTTGGGAAAGAGAGTGGTTGAGATTGCATTAATTATATAATAGTATGTATATAAATCATTGTTCCTTACCCTTGAAATCTTGCCAAGAGATAAAGCGGCAAAGGACCTGCTTTGCATGAAAACCCTGATTTTCATATAGATAATGACACTAAATTTCTATCTCCTTTTGGACATGTTGCCTTTTTGACTTCATTTTCCTAGGCAGTGATAAAACAGCAGCACTGCGGGTTGCTAACTGTGGCCCCACATTGGGCAAGGGCTTGCACGGTTCAGGCTCCAAACCCATGGATCTGATTCATATCGAAAAGCTGAAATGACTGGATGGAGTTTGAAGTTCATTTGTTTATAGGAATAAAATTGTAGTTATTCCCCAAAAAATATTTCTAAAGAAATTGAGATTATTGTGAGATGGCAGCATGCACCACCGAGTAAGAAGTCACTGCTGCTTTCACTGGGGCTAAATTCACAGAGCTGTGAATTTAGGGGCAGTGTTTCAAATATTTTAGCATCTGCATCCCAACTCCTAGCGTCTTCAGAGTAGATTTCAGGGTACCAATGCTGCTTTTAAAATCTATTTTCTAGTACTCTCAATCTCAAATTTAATATAAACTTTAAGATTTATCTCTTCCTGAGCAAATGTGGTATGAGAAAGAAGAAAGGGAGCCTTACATGATGCCTAATTCAGTCCAGTAAGAGGTTTGCTCCTATTTAGCTGGATCCAACAATATCTGAGCACAGATGCCCATCCTTTATTAAACGCATATAATGTGACTGGAAATACTGTCATGTTAGTACAGCTTGTAGAAAGAAATAAATCATAAAGTTCCCCACTGCAGCGCAGGCATACTAAACTTATAGAGGTGCACAGAAAGGAAATGCATTTTTGTGTTGCTTAACCACAGATGCTATTCAGTCATAATATGTATGTTCTTCTTCATCCCAAATGGGCAAATAGCTGCATGACACTAACTGGGAAGGAACTCAGTTATATGGAAAGCTGTTCCTGCTGTTAAATCATGGGAGACCTGCATTCAGTCCCCATCTTTGCTACAGAATACCTGGATGGCGTTTGATGAGCTATTTAATGTCCTTGTGTAGTCATCTGTAAAATGAAAATGTATTTGTTTTCTCCTATTGTTTCTGATTTTGTTTCAGACTTTAATCTCTGTGAAAGATCCTCTCTTTAAATGTTCAATCTGACATTGTGGTGCAAATGTAATTCAGTTAATAAATGCAAGAAATATGAACAGAGCGCAGGTTAAGCCAGTATAAATACCTAATCTCAGGGACAACTTGTGGCATATTTCCCTGCTGACAACCATGCTGGCTCTGTTATTCTGTGCATCTGCTTTTCCTCCCAGAAGAATGCATGCAGTGCTTGCTCAGACAATGGCAATCATGCTCCTGTTCAGAAGCATTTCTACAGCTGAATATCTACACAGAAATAGCATGTGTCTCACAACCACACAGCAGCACAGTTCTTCCTGGCGCTGCACGCTTAACACGCAGCCTCTAAAGTGCAGTTAACCACCAGGTTTATGGATTACCATGGTTTGAACCACTGATGACTGCCATTTAATCTCTGTTCCCATTAAGTCCAAGAGCAAGGCTTGAGCTCCCCAACATGCTGTCTGTGCTGAAGGAACTGACCTCCACAGTGCTCCTACCGTGAGCATTTTCCCTTCCTCTAGCAAGCGCTCCCTGTGCCAAGTGCACCATGGTGCCCCCCGGTGCAGCTGCCTACGGGCAATGCCCACTGCAACATCAGCTCCCACCTGCAGCTGCAGTGAATGTCAGCCTGGACCCGGTTACCTCGAGTCCCCTGTTCCCTCGACTCCTTGGGAAATGCACAGTTTGAAGGGGAAAAGCGGGGGATGCCCTTAAGACCTGCGGAAACTGGGTGGCCCGGGGGCAAGGGGGGCAGCCCAGCGCACCCCGTCCAGCAGTGCCCCGCCGGCTCCGCACTCCGCGCTGGCTGCTTCTCCTCGCCTCCCTCGGGATTTGGAAGGCACGGAGGAGCGCGGCGCTGCGCGCGCCCCGCGCCGGGCCTGGCGGCCCCGGGAGGTGGCGATGTTCCCCCGCGGAAGCGACGCGCCGTCCCGCGCGAGGCAGCGAGCCCCTTCCATCGCGCGGCCGCCCCACCTGCCGCCCCTCGAGGGCTCTGCTGAGCGCGACAGCCCCGGCCGCGCGCGACCTGCGCGGCAGCCGAGCACGGGAGGGCAGCGAAGAGGGGCAGCTCTGCCGGGGCGCTGACTTACTAGCCTCAAAAAGATATACGCACGCCTATACTTATATATATCACACACATACATGCATTTACATCTCTGCACCTTAGGCGAGGGTCTATAACTCCAGCAGACAGCGGCGCTTGGCCGCGATGCCCTCAGCGTTTTTTGCCTGCGCGTTTTGGAAAAGCACAGGCGCGGCGCCGTGCGCGCGGCTCCCGTGTGCGTGTCCGCACACGGCGCTCAGCGGGGCGCACGGACCCAGGCCGCCTCTGGCGGCTCTCGCCCGGCCCCGGCTGCGACCTCCCCGCGGCGCGCCG
>VZSV01000181.1:248466-269916 GCA_013398735.1 Nothocercus julius | reverse complement strand
TGCTGTAGGTGACCCTGCGTGTGCAGGGGGGTTGGACTAGATGATCTCTAGAGGTCCCTTCCAACCTTAAGCATTCTATGATTCTATGAATGCACTTTATTTGAAATAATGGTGAGTTTTAAATTTTATGCCTAATTATACTTTCACATAAAAAACTTAAATATGTCCAAGAGAATATGTTTCCTGGGTAAGAATAAATGTCCAAACACAGTTTGATTTCCACATTGTGGAGGGCCATTCTGACATGTTATGAAGCTGGCACCAGTGGACCTGATCTGAAAGCATCGTCTGTCATAGTGTGCACATTCCCCTGGTCCTCTATTATTTTCATGGCCTGGGTTCTTAGGTGCCTTACAAGAGAGAGTATTACAAATCTATTGCAAAGAAAAAGTTGCTTGTGTTGCAGTACTTACACAAATGCTCAGTCTGGTGCCAGTTTCCTAAATGGTATTATCACAGAATGATAGAGGGTGGAAGGCACCTTCAAGTACTGTCTTGTCCAATGCCCCTGCATCTGACCAGGATGAGCTAGAGCAAGTTAGTCAGGGCTACATCTGCTTGGGTTTTGTTTATCTTTCAAGGTCAGAGATTTTGCAGCCTCTCTTGGCAGCTTGTTCCTGTGTCGCTCAATAAAAAAAATCTTTTTCTTATGCTTAAGTGGAATTTTCTGTTTTTAAATTTATGCCCATTGCACTATTTCCCATGATCCAGGTCATTCATAAAGATCTTAAACAGTACTAGACCCAATATTGACCTTTGGGGAACACCACTAGCTGGCTAGTTGAGCTCAGCATTTCAGCCAGTTCAGTCCACTTTACTGTCTACCTCACTGCTAGCCTGTATTTCATCAGCTTGTCTATGAGGACCTTTTGTAAGGCAGTGTCAAAAGCCTTGTTGAAGTCAAGGTAACCAACATCCAGTGTTCTCCTCTTATCTAGTGAGCTGGTCATTTTACTGTAGAAGGCTATCAGGTTGGTCAGGCATGATTTCCCCTTCATAATTTCACTCTGACTACTCCCATTCTTCTTCTTGTCTTTAATATGTTTGGTAAAGGTTTCTAGAATTATTTGCTCTATCACCCAGGGATCAAGGTGAGGCTAATGAACCTGTAGTTTTCTGGATCCTCCTTCTTGTTCTTTTTTAAATCAGGATAGACATTTTTTTTTTTTCTAATTATGAGGAAACTCCTCCAGTTGCCCTGACCTTTCAAGTATAATTAAGAGTGGCCTCCAAATGACACTGGCCAGCTCCCACAGCACTTGTAGGTGGGCTTGTAGGCAGCCTATCAGGTACCATGGACTTGCGTATGTACAGGTTGTTCCCTGACGCCCATCTTTCTCTGCCAAGGTTCCAGACTTCCTCTCTGGTAAAGACTGTGTTGAAGAAGGCATTTAGTACCTCAATCTTCTCCATTTCTTTTGTCTCTTCAGTCCACATCACCCTGCACCCTTTGCTTGCCAAACAAGTCTACCACTTTCCTCATCTACTTATGAGTTGCTCATAAGTACTCAAATGTAGTAAATGAGTAGCTTATGAGCTACTCATAAGTAGATGAGGAAACTGGTAGACCTATCATTTATCTATCATTTTCTATCACAAGAAGTTTAAACATCTCCTCATTAGATTGGCCAGCCTCTTGGAAAAGATGCTATTTCTCCACTTGGTAAGATGGATCCCGTCTTTTCTTAGCAGTCCTTGATCCTCAAAGAGGATCCCATGATCATTAAAAGGCAAATCTCTGTTGTTGACACCAGCTGCACAACCAGTTGGTGACCTCAGGATCTGTCCACTTCTCTTTAAGACCCTCTCTATCACTGGGAGGACTAAGGGGAAGACCACCTGGGCCCCCATGCCTATGTAGCCACACTTCATATGCTCCAGCTCTTTATTCAGAAAGGTGTATCAAGGTGGGTTGCTCAGAAAACTAAGGACAGGAAGAGACAGATGAATCACTGCTTATAGCGTCAGTATTATTAGATTAAGTTTCCTTTGTTTGTTAGTGATTATTCCAAGGAGGCATGTAGTTTCTGTTCACAACAAAAGCATTTAGAACACAAAGTAAGTGCAGCAGACAGTATTCATCTATGACTCCAAATGAAAAAAGGATGTTTTTCCTCCTTTTTTCAGCTATGATTTAACTGAAATGTCATTGTTTAGGAAAAAGTATTGCTTCCATGGAAGGGTTTAAAATGAGCTATTACAACAAACAATGAGGAAAGTTTGGAAAGTGTCCTAGTTTGATTTAAATCCAACAAGAATGATTTTTAAACTGCAGTCAGTTTAATAAGTTCACTGTATTTAGCTACAATATTCTCAGCGAACAATGAGATTCAGCTGTATATTCAAATGCTAAAATTAAGACATCAACCTGTGAGAAGTGAGATTTCTAAGTCCTATTAATATCAAAAGATATGTAACCAGTAAAGAGCTATTCGTCTGACCAAATGTAGGTATCTGGCATGAATTGAATTTTTCTCTAGGCTCCAATGACTAGCTTTCTCTGATCATAATGGGAGATTAAGCACCTAAATGTAGGGCTTTTTGTCTAGAGCTAAATCCCTCGTATTAAGACCTTGAACTGTCTAAATCCTGCAGGGCATCTGTAAAAGGAGGAGAGAGGTAAATGCACGTGGGAGTAGTCATGGCAGATTGCTATCCATGTCTTTGATAATGTTTTGGCCATCCTATCCAGACCATCTTACTCTAATGCTGCGTGGAGAGGGATACCTACAAACTCCTATTTTGGTTTAACTTTTCTCTGTTACCTTATAGTTTATGTCGTCTGGTGCAATCATAAAGTCCCATGGCATACAAGGTCTTGTTTTCTGTCCTTTTCTGTAAGAGTTGTGCTATGGCTATTGCTTACCTTGAACAAAGCTGTCTTGTTTTGTGAACCTCAGCTTTGTATCCCTAAAGCTCAGCATATCCCAATTTCAGTGAATGTTTTAATGTGTATCCTCAGAGGAGCTGTGATACATAGACATTACCACTGATCTTGCCTCTTCTGCAGAAAGCAATGTTCATTTTCCTTCCTTTATAGAGCTCCTTTGTGGTTTGAGTGCTGTGGTGCAGGGAGCAAAGCAGTAGAGAGCTAAGTGAAATATCAAACGAACTGTGCCTTCCTGCCTTTCTTAAAGTTCACAAGTTAGGGGAAGAAAAATAGAATTATTTTTCAATCAAATTGAAAATAATCAAATCTTTCCTATGTGCTTATACAGGGGTATGTTTTTGTTTGTTTGTTTTGTTGTTTTTTTGAGATTAGGTAGCATGCTCTCAATGCAAAATCATCACCATCAGCCCTTAGGACATCTAACTATAACTGGGCTTCTGAGGTTGGAGAATTGAAAATGTTTGGATTCTGGCTACTGGAAATGTGCATTGAGAGGAGGAGATAGGATTTGATTGAAACAACTCGTTAACTTACCCCTGGGACAGCAGCCCTTATATATCACAGAGCATGTTTATCTCTGCTGACACCACTTGTAGCCAGATTTAAGATGGTCAGCCTTCCTTTTTGGCATGCCACAGTAAAGTTGTCATTTTTTTCTAAGGAAAAGAAGAGTCCAAACAGCACCATCAGTAAGCAACAGTGACTTCATCTATGGTTATTCACACGTCTTTTCATAGAGATTTTCCAGTGTCTCACACTTGCCTAAGTTTACATGAACTGGAGCTTATGCTTATCAAGGTCATAGATATGCCCGATTACTTTACAAAGCTCCTTTATGAAAACATCCTAAACATACCATCTGAAAACATAATGTTAAAATTAAATCCATGAGTTCCCTCTGGTAACAAAGGCAATTTTAGCTTTTGATGGGTGAACCTGTTGCACCCTGAAGTTGTAAGAGCAATATTTTGTTAAATTTCAAGAAGAAAACTTAAAATCTAATGGTGCAGCAAGGCTTTGGCAAAGTTTCTTTCGCCTTTGATACAGACATCTTGGTACAAAAGTCATGCTGCACTCAAAACATTGCTGCTGCTTTGTGCTGCCACGCTCCTTCTTTGTTGTTTGACCTTTTTTTGCTGCTGTTTGCTCAAGAGGGATGAGTACAGTGAGACAAGATGGAAGTGCTGAGGCAAGCCTGCCGTTGAAGCTGACACGTGACAGTGCACTGTCAGCTGCTTGCCTGATTCAGAGATGGACACTCTTCTTTTGGGGTGAAGTTGTTTTCAATTAAAGTGTACTTTAAGAACTGTATATATTGCAACATTAGATATTCTTACCATTGAGTTGGTTCAGCGTCCGAAAGGATGATCCTGGTAATATTTCCCATAAGTGGTTAAGTTTAATTATATGACTATCCAGTGGGAGTTTAATTCTCCATGATCTTCTGGAAGGAACTCTAAATGGTTTTAGTGAGTTAAGTTTAGGTTAGTGAGTTTGCTTTTCAGTCCTGTCAGTTTCAATAGAGTTTCCTTAGGAGTTGAAATTGCTCTTTAAATGAACTTAAACAGCATTGTAACATACAATATTATTTTGGGAAGTAATAACAGGTTGTGGTTTGTGGGATATCAACTGAATTTAGACTCTAAAGTCCAAAACTGTTATTCCTTAAGGAGCCTGTCCTTAATTCTGGAGAAAACTCCACAGGAAGTTTTTCAGCTTAAAAGTTACCCAGAAACTGCTTGCTCATGCTTAAAAACACCTTATCACTTAAAATTCAGATATCCCTTTTCAAGGAGAAAAGAAAGGCTTTCACTATGATCTAGTCACTAGGTTACAGACTTAAGCACTTGCTTTCTGTCTTCTTCATCCACTGAATTTTGAATTTTCTGCTATGAATCAGACAAATTCAATAGAAATAGCAGACTGCTTTCTCATCCTTTTCAGAGATCTTCACACACTTAGATGATATGTGCAGATTAATCCCTCAGAGCTAAGGAAATTTTTGAACTTGTGTCTGTCATCATCCTGAATGACTAACTGTAACCTAAAATCCGAGGGTAAAGCCCTCCGTATTTTTTTTTCTAGGACAAAACTGACCTCTTTAAAAATACTTGAGAAGCTGCTTTCATCAGAGGGGTAGGGAGAAGGGTCAGGTGGAGGGCGATAGCTTTTATCTCTGAGTCATCAAGAAGTGCAATATGCCAGACTCCCCTCTGACCTCATGTCTTCATATTGGCTAACTTGTGGGGATACATCCTAGGCAACCAGAGTTAGGTGCATTTCATTCAGAAATGCCTAAATTTGCTTATTTGCCGTGCAGGAAGCTGAGAACCCCAAATTCTGTATTCTGGATTTTACTGCTGGACTGGGTGATCAACTAAGAATACAGTGATCAGTAGAGTTTTAGGTCTAGTGTTCTAGAGTTTTATAGGTATGTAAATCTTACTTCCGTAATAGCCTTTATGAATTGAATAATTCTTAGAGACACACTCGGAGCACACACACGCTGCTCCCCTGTTCATTGCTGCAAATTGGAATAGAGGTTAGTAAATGGCCAGCACGGATGGTGTCAACTATCAGGCGTAATCATTCTGGCTCGGACACCAGTACTTTAAATTTATTCTTGATCAAAGAGTAATGATCTCGCTTTCTTAGATTTCTAGAAGAGTTAAGAACATGTTTTCCAGACTTCTGTAGGGAGGTATTAAGTGTTTCAGATATATATATTTTTTAATCTACAATGATACTTTGCACTCAAATAACTTCTAATACAAGAAGACAGTGATAATGCCAAATGATCTTTATATAATTGTTCATCGCTTTTATATTTTGATATTAATAGAGTTATGCTCGCTGTTCTATGTAAAACATGAAAATATACTTCCTAAAAGAAGCTTCTGTCATTCATAAAAATCTAAAAGAATAATGATGTTTCACTGTTCTTCTCTGGGGAACTATTTATATATGAAAATGAATTTGTGGGAAGACTTCAAGCACTAATAGAAAAAAAAAAGTATTAGGTAGATGGTACTTTTCAGTGAAGAGGAGCAAGAAGGGAAGGGATTTTTGCCTCAACAGAAGGACCTCAAGTCCTAGAAAAAGATATTGTATAAAACTGTGATGCTGCTTCACTCAGAGGAGATGTTATATTTAAGGGTTTTTTTGACAGTATTTTCATCATTTTTTCAGGCACAGTTAATAGAATATGTGAAATGGACATTAAAACAGAAAACTGTTGATGTACCCTTCAAGTACCCTGCTTGAAATCATAAAAAGGAGCTGAGAGAACACTGGAATGAACTGAAATGAAAATTCAGTGCACCTCCTCTCAGCTTTTTATCTTTATTCTTGCACATGCAGAGGAAGCACACTTTGCCCCAGAATCCAGACTAAATTATGGAAAGCAATTTTAAATACTGATGTGAACCTTGAAAGCCTATCTTCACCACAGTTATTGCAAAAAGGGCCAGTAACAAAGCCCACTGGAAGTAATTACCAGTGGCCATTCCATATGCTTTTGTTTGTAAACCTTTCCCCAGAAACCAGTACTGTTCAGGTGAATTAATCTCTCTTACCTTCAGTAAGTGTCAATTAGTGTAAAAGAAGGTCCTGTATTTGCCAGCTGAGGATAGTAATTGTTGTTTCCTGTTCAATTTGTCTGCTGTGGCAATGAGTACCCAAAATACTCCTTGAAGCATTTGTGTGTGCTCTTACTGCAGGCAGTGTGCCTTGTTTCTTTCAAAATGGGTTTGGAAGACTGCCTGTTTTGTGTGCCAGAGCACTGCACTTTAAAGCTTACACTTTACAGCTGTAGACCAGAAGATGGAAGCAGGGCCGAACACTAATGAAAAAAAAGAAAAAAAAAAAAAAAAGGAAGAAATTAAGAAATTTAAGAAATTGACTGGAAAAACTTGAATTTCAGAAAGACTCTAATATCAAACTCTGGCTTCTCATACACCAGATGTGATCAGAGCAAAGAAACACCTGTGAGTAATGAAGGATGAAACTCATCACTCACCCACTCCGTGGGTGGTGCACCTTGGGTACAATTGCCTTAAAACTCAACTCAGCTCAACTTGAGTAGATAACCAAAATGGTCATTTACTGTTTGGACACTCTGCTCAACAATGTAGTCGAATACTTTTAGTTGCTTGAGATATGAGAGATCAGACCTTCGCCTTCCTGGGCCATTACTCTTGCCATTGAGGTGTTGGTTAGGATGTGTGTGGGAAAAACAGCAGCTGTGATTTATGAAGTGATATAGAAATGGTCACCCAACAGTGGAAGAAGTCATGGCTACAACTTCAGACTTGAGGGAGGCATGACCTTGAAATGCAGAGTAAGGGAATTAAAGTCCTAAGCAGGACTGCTGAATTAGGCCCTCAAATTCCCTTTAACATTTGTCAAAAGCTATTTATAAGAAAATGCTTGTGTTTGCATTCATACTACCCTATCCTCTAAAGATACATGTTCCAGGATAGTAACAGAGCACCTTAACAGGGTAAATCGAGCACCTTAAGCAGAATGCTCTTGTACTGTCCTGAGCTTCATTTTAGTTATGTGACAGAAAACACAGTACTTCTCTTTGACATTGCTTGCTTGCATTTATTCTTGTTATTTCTTTGTTCAAGATTGCAGAGTAACCTCTTATAAATATTAAGTGTGTTACTACATAATGCACCAAAGAAAGGCACTTAGGCTTCTCCACTTTTATATTTGTTGCTTTAGAAAGCTGACTGATGCTAGGGTGAGCCTTCTGTTTTCTATGGTTTGCCAGCTCTTGGGCTGAGCTGAGGTGAACAAGCACAGCCTTGTTTCTGTACTAATCATTTTTGAATGATTTTAACTTGATAAAGCAATACTTTGTAAGAGGACGAGACTTATTTTGGCTTTTCTGAAAGAAACACCTACCTGTTCAGTTTATTTCTTTGCAGCAAGAACTAGGGACAACAGGTAGTAATTCTTCTCAGTGACACATGACAGAATATTTTAGTGGACCGTGAAGAGCATATGTGTATTCAGAGTGCCATTAGATATTTGTATTGTGAATGACTGCAAACATACGTAGATTCTGTTCAGTGAATTATTAAGCCTCTTTATCAAATGCTTCACAGAATCAGCTAACTATATATCCTCTCTGAGTCATAGTTGTCACATTTGTATGGGAGGGATAATGGCATTGCTTATAACAGAATGAAAAGTGGTAAGTATATCTTATATTTGTTATTTACATATTTTAAGCAACATAAAAACTAAAACTTGAAAGAAACATCTGCTGCTGATTTTTCTGGGTTTTGTTCTGTCTTCCTCTTTTCCACTTCCTGTTCATTTATAAATAACTTGCAATTACTGAAAAAGAGCATAGAAAACGGCAAAGACTCTCAAACATCATAGATTTATAAAAAAAAACCAAAACATTATTTTTATATGAGAAGAAGGGAAAATTTAAACAAATACATTCCCTAGCAACATTTCATTTGCAAAAGAAAATGACTTCATGCGAAGTCTTAAGACTTGACTGTGTAATAAATACGTGTAAGTTCTAATCCAGTAATGATTGCAACGGACACTCAAGGTAAGAGACCGCATATAGGAAACTGGTATTTAATTTGTGACTAAGATTCTGGATACTAGCAGCCACTGGTGATAGGGAGAGGTACTGTTGGGGTACATTGACATTTAGAGTGAGAGAAAAAACCTGTCTTTTTCCATTTTGACTGTAAAAGTGATCCTTTATGAGGAAGTATTTCAACTGGTTTAGAAAAAGCTTTCTTTCTTTAATTTCTATCTCATATGAAATATCTGTAGCCTATCAAGCTGGGATCTCTTCTAGTATCTGAACTGCTTGAAATGCTAGAACAGAAGTATCCAAATTAGACTTTTTTTGCTTGTTTTGTGTATGCGGTCATTTATGTCATATTTGGGTAACAGAACTCTTCCTTTCATGGATGCTCTTATCTTTATGTACTATAAATCATTTAATCAGAAAGAAAGATATGAGATCAGTTTGGCAGAGGAGTAAACAAGGTATATCTGGAGTAATTGCTGGAGTAAACAAGATATAATTCTACTGAAATCAGTTGAGTTGCACTGGGCAATAAGGAATTGAGGAAAGACTTTTCAGTTATCTTCACCTGGGGTACAGATTCTGTCTGGTATTTTGATTTACTTAATCTTAATTTTAACTGACTTAATTAATAAACATCTTCATTTTGCTAAAATTCAGTGGAGTACCAGGGCAAAGAGCCACAGTCCTACTGAGTGGGACTGCCAGTGGGAAGGGAAAATAGCAAGAGAAAGCCTTTTATCAACTCTGTGATGTTTTTTTGTAGACACAGCACCTTGTACTGTAGCTGTATTACAGCCCACACATTTGGGAGGTTTTGCAGGAGCCATGTTTGAATGTGTACTAGCACACAGCAATAGCAAATGCTGTAAGAAATGGATGAGAGATGCAACGGATGGTATGTTTTTTGGCAGGATTGGCACTGAACCGGTCCTTCTGAAGGAGCTTGAGGACACTTGTGTTACTAAGGGTGCAGCTGCCCTAATAGGACAGAAAAAAATGAGTACCTGACTCGTTAATGATTCAGTGGATCCAGATGCAAAACAAAATATTAGACTTCTAGTATAAACTGGTACTAAATTTCCATCATTTTATTTGAGTGCAACATGCTGTTGTTCTTCATTACCTCTCGAATTGCTTATATATTGCCGGATAATATCTTAGTTCTCCCTTGGAAGCCAGTACGTTTTACAGAGGAGCTAAAGTATCCATTCTGTGTTTTGTGTGCCTCAGAAGAGTATTTTGAAGTTCAATTAACATTTGAGAGGGGTTCTGTGATCCTCAGATGACATGTGTGGAAACACACAAAATGGTTATTACCTATTGAATATATATTTTTTCATGCCTATATATCTTTAATCAAGTTCCTCTTGGATAAAAATATCCTTTTTTGTTAGAAGGCCACTTAAACTTGTGCAGTGGTACTAACTGAATATAGTGTGAGAGGTTGTGAGAATTTTTGCTCATTGAAATCGCTCACAGTTTAAGGTTGAGTGACATACCATTGTTCAAAATTTATTCATATGAAGATCTGAAGAATTCTCAGTCCTGCAACTCGCAAGAACCCACAAAGTCAGTATAAAAATGAACATAAAGAAAATGAAGTCTAAAAGGCAGGAACCATGATCCTGTCAGTTTGAAGATTTCACCAGCCTGGCATGATCATCTCTCCAGGCCTTGCACCACTTCTGAGGTCAAGTAAGCACAGTAATTAGAGAGTGGATTAGAGAGTTCAGATGATCCCTCTAAGTTTGCCCGTCGGTATAGCAGACTGTGGGAGGATGGATTGCCAAAAACTTGAAGTTTCATTAGTCCTGGAATGAATCATTTGCACAGAAGAAAGTCTGAAGTCAGGCTGCCCTCTTTGAACGAATAAAGGCTTTTTTTTAATTGATACAAGTATGGTGAAGCTGGTTTCGGAGCACCCAGTGATTCTTTTTTTCCAATAGGCCACTTGATTGGTCAGGTGGCCTTTCTGATGGAGCTCTTGAAATGCAAGTACCCAGGAGAATATTGTACTGACAAATACAGTTCGGGACTACAGCACAAGTGCAAAATAAAATCTAAGCAAATGCCTAAGAAGAGGTGTAATACAGAAGAGTTAATAGCAGCTGAGGGCCTGACTCTAATAAATAACTAAGTAGGCCACTGAGGTTATTTCTTCCCTTCCAGATTCTGCTATGAGTTACTTTGTACGGGAATATTCTAAAAATGCAGCAACTCACACTTTCCTTATTTTACCTGTTCTTATTCCAGACCAGGTGTGTTAAAATTTGCATTCTGTCAGGCACTGAAGAAAATGTCCCAATTTTGCAGAGTATAACAGAGGGACAGAAAACAGAGGTTCAGTGGGGAGAAATATCAGTTAGTGGTTGAACTGGAAATACATTGAATTTTGTATGAGAGGGGTTTCTCCCTGCCTGTGTCTCTGTTGATTGTGATGAACATTGAAGTCCCTAACATAGATGCCCCTTTTATTAAGTGTCCAGATATAAGTCAAATCAATGGACACTTCAGTTTCATTAAATACCATGTGGTAGATTGCCTGTGAGACCGTGCCATGTTGCATATTACCCTGTGAGAAGCTGAAATCATTTTGGCCATTCTATATTACTTTACTCATGTCCCTTAGTACTAAGTTAGTTGTCTTTTTACATTAATTCTTCAGGGCTGAAGTGGCAAAATTTAGACTTGAGTTTATCCATCTCTTTCCTTCCATGATTTGCATGGATCTTTTTATACTACTATGTGTAAACAGATGTATTGGTAGAAACAAGTATTTTCCACAAGATTCTCATGGGTTTTTTTTCAGGGCTTATATATATATATTTCTTCTCTAAGTGGCATTAAAAAGTAACCTTAGCCACCATCAGTTTTATTGGATTTCATTTTCAGTACCTTCTTATTATAAATATCTTAGTTTGTTTTTCTTACTTCAGCTTCTCTTTGGATACTGATGAATATTGTAGTAGCTTTATGCAGCTTTAGAGACTTTAATTTCTGTAAGCCAGAAGTATGCTATTAAAACAACCTGGTACATCCTTTCTAAAGGATCTGCTCACTCCACATAGTGGATATTTGCAGGGCAGAGGGATGAAGGCATTGAGGCATTGTTCCCAAAATCTTGCAGAATTCCAGTTGTCCTAGGAAGCAAATTTGTGCCCTGCAGCTAGAAGGCTTTTTTTTTGTTTGTTTGTTTAAGACTAGAGGTTTCTTTAAAATGGTCCAAAAACATTGTTTAAAGATGTACAGAAATCAACATTCACATTTTAAGATGTTCTTTAATATGGAGGTGGACTCATATTTCTTTCTTCTCCTTAACTTCCAACTCGAGCAAATTCCAGCAAATTCCACCAGATATATGAGGTTTATCTATAGAATATAGATTATTTATGTTTATATATGTAGAAGTACTGCTAAAAAGCGAGGAAAGAGGAAGAGGAAACAAGAGATATATCATGTATGCCTTATGTGATTTTCTTAATCACAGGAACCCCTTTCCCTTCCAGAGGGAGGGAAAAAAGATCAACTTTTTTTTTGCCTTCCATTGAAATCCCTGTCTGGGAGGACACTGTAAAGGAAGTTATTACTACAAACTGAATCTGGGAACACCAGAACAACTCTGCAAATGGAGAGTGCAAGCTGCCTTCTTTGGCTGACCTTCTGGTTACCTTTGGCCACAGTTTACATATTAAGCATCTAAAAGGCAGTTCAATTTTAATTTGCCTTATAGTGCAAATTGCATTCCCTTACTTTCACTTGCATCGTGTTCTAATGTCACTTGCAATGTCCTTCTAATATTACGAAGTTCCATGTAAATTTCCCAAGCCCATATAGAATTCTTTTCTGAGATCACAGAAAAAAAAAAAAATTCTTCTTTTATGGTTTTTGAAATCTGCTTTCATTCCAATTATATATGAAATCTGATATTTTTAATTTGCTGAGAAAGAATTTCTGGACAAAAGCAATTTCACACAGAGCAAATGGTTTTCTTTTCAAAAAATGTTCCTTCTTTTTGTTCCATGTTTTATTATTAGTGTAATCTCATGTAATCTCATGTAATTTTAATGTGATAGTAGCTCATGTAATAGTGTAATCTCATGTAATTTTAAAATGAAAAGTTGAAGTCTAAACTGATTTGGCCCAAAGTAATGCAACACACCACAGAAAGTTTTAGTATTCTCAGAACTGTCAGTTTAGCTGTTAAGATCTTTTGACTCTCTCCCTGAATCTCTGAGATGTTCACCATGTTGCTCGTGCATGGAGTGGTCTTCTCCCTTTTTGTTATTGTATTTCTCAGTGTTCAAGTCCCTGTTGTTCTTCCCATTATGTTCAAAGGACTGAAACAAGTTTAATTAACCAAATGAACAAAATCTCCAAGTTTCTGACCTTCACTAGAGGAATCCAGAAAGTCCCTTCTCCTCCAGCTTTTAGGAACACAATAGGACAGATGGTGCCTTCTCTGTGTTGCAAGGCAGCAGAATTTAGTATACATTTAAATATAAACAGTTATCTGCTTAAAAGCTTTATGAAGTGTGGACTGCTGAACTTGAAGTTACAGAGTTCCTGAAATATTCTATCCTTTTTCTGTGGCAAGTCTAGACAGGGTCAAATTCAATTGCCTAATCATAGGCATTTATTGCTGTTTAGTATACCCTATATGATGTCCTCCTAACCTCCTATTTTTTCTTCAAGAAGACTTGTGTCATTGCAGTCACCTGCAGGATACTCTAGAGCTCTTTTAGTATCAGAGTGCTGTTCTTAATATATATTTAAGGTAAATCAGATCAGTAGATTCGCTGAATTCAATGTTAAGCAGATGCTAAATTTAATCACATGCTAATATGGTGCAGCAGAACTCAGTCCTTTGAAGGATCAAGTCTGGCTTAATTGGGAAAGCCAGAACAGCATTTATTGTTAACCAAATTACATAATAGGATAAGTATATCAAAAACTGAGCCTGAACCCTGACTCTGATATTGATAACAGCCCTGGCTCAGATTCTTTTATGGCTTCCTGTCTTTTCTCTTCAGGGACAAACAGAGAGAGGGAGGTTATATTTGTATTTAATATTGATCTTTATTATCTTTTTAATATCCTAGAATTCATCAAATCCCCTTTGAACCTATGTAGCCTCTTGGCATTCATGACATTCAGCAGTAAGCAATTTAACAGCCCATTGTATGAAAAATAAGTTCGTTTGTTTATTTTGAACCTATTATATGCTAGTTTCTATTGATGTTCTGCTTTTTGTATTAAAAGAAACCATGAAGAATCATTTTCTAGTCACTGTTTCATTGCCATTTAGGAATATTTATATTTATTAGATTATTTATTCCTCAATCCCCTTTTGTCTAGGTAAAAGTTTTATTATAGCAAATATAGTAATATTGGGCTATAAAAATCCAAGAGAAACTGTCAGTGAGTCTTTCCTGGCTCCTGCTTACAGCCTTGCATTTTATTTTTTTTTTTAGAGAACTGGTATGGTATATAGTAGTGCTATTATATATTGTCTGAAAACAGCTTTCACCTATATTTAGTCTTCAGTATTCATCAGAAATCCACTGTCACCTGTAAATAACACTAGAATTGAATTACAGGCATTTTGTATTTAGCCCTCTCGTCTCTGAAATATATTAACCCCTGTCTGTATATAATCCAATATTCCCAAATGTCATTCTTTCTTCCTGTACCAATGCATCATGATTGCCAGTAGGCAATATAATTATAGAATTCAATGTTTTTCAAAGATACAACACAAAAATATGCAGTCATTTTTTACAACAGTTCATCTTTCTTCTTATATGATATTCTGGCTTTTTGCCATTTTGCCGTATGCTGCATACACGTTCTTGACAGAAACTTTCTGATGTCTAGTTGGCTTTCTGATTAATCTGATGTCAAACTTAAAACGACTGTCAAATCTGGACTTAAATAGTTGCTACTGGAATGCTGCAGGTGCTTTGCTTTTCTGTTGTGGCTCTGGTTTGCTTGAGACTGGCATCGTCTTTGGTCAGGTCTACAGCGGTTGGGTAAAGCTTTTCCAAGTGCTGCAGGACATCACTGTAGGGCATTCTTCTTCTTGAAGTGGAAGAATCTGTGAAGTTTCATTCCCTATTCAGTGTTTCAGTGTCCATTAGGAATTTATAGGCCTGTAAGTATAAATGGGCAACACTGAAAGTGCAAATAATGTGTATTTACTTGCACAGTTCTGGCTTTAAAAGTGCGCAGAGGAGAATGTAGAGGCTAGCAGGATACTCAAACCTTTTGGACTGATTCCCACATCTCAGACTTGAGTACCACTGGGCACAGGCTGCAGGATGGAGGAGTTTCCTGATCACTGGCATGCAAGCCAACACCCAACCCATCTAATTTGCTTCAGAAGACTTTGCGCATACATCTTGTACTATCATGGTAATACGTCGTGAAGTTGGAAATGCACTTTTCCCGTTTGTAATTTATGCACTCAGAGAAATGGTTATGTTTGTTTTTTAAAGCTGCACCTACTCTTCACTCAGCTGTGTGGCCTTGTCCTTTGCTGTGTCATAACTGGATGAATTTTCTAAGCAGATCCCCATTTGTTATTCCACTGGGGGGAGTAACTTACAGGAAGGAGCGAGGTCTGGACATAAGAATATTTTAGGCAGAGAAAATAATGTGCGGAAAAAAAAGAAAAAAAAAAACAAGCTTTTATTTTTCAGGAATAAAATTACTGTTTTTTCCTCCCCCGCTCTTTTCCTTCATGTCATAGCTTGAGAAATGCTTGCTTAGAATTGCTCATTTTACTTCATTGGGTTTCTCCTCAGGAGAAGAGCACTGTTTACTACATGAGCAAAAACCCAGTGATGGATTAATTTTTGATGTTTTCTGAATAGCACCCATGTTTGCATGAACAAATCAGATCCGTAGACACGCTGAATGAATGCTAAGAAAGCTGTGACCTTAGTAAACAAATTCTTTATTTGCAATTCAGCCAGAGAAGTATCATGCATTCACCTGCTATTTAAATTACATGCGTGAGGTCAGTTAAAATTCATTACTGGTTCTAAAGATCAATAAAATAGGCAGTTTCTTTCCATAGTTGCATTAGGCTTTTAAACTAATTCTTTTAGTAAGTCTAATTGTAGTATTTACTGTCAGATAATATAGTAAATAATACATGGCAATCACTAGAGAAAGAATAAGTTATGAATAGCAGTCTAGCAAGTATGAAGAATTGTTTCAAGATGCTTATGTCAATGAAGCTTTATTTAAGCTAGTTGAAAATTAGATGACTGGAAAACACTAAGGTGTGAGAAGATGAGATAGGGATTTCCACAGACACCAGAAATGAAAGAATTAGCTTGACTGGAAAGTGCATAATATATATTTTTATATATATATATATATATATGTATGTATATGTATGTGTGTATATATGTATATATGTAAATATAATAATCTTATTTAGTGAAATGGCATCCAATCACTTTACATAGATTAAAATGATTTTTTTATTAGTGATTAAGATAATAAAAGATTAAGATAATAAAAGAAGATAAGTGATTAAGATAATAAAAGACCTTTCAAAGCTCTACCTTTGGCAGACTTTGCATACAAGTGGAGTTTCCCATCTACAGATGCTCCAGAAACTCCTTATAACTTCTCCTCTGGTTTTAGGCAAAATTTTCTGCCCTAACAAGGTTAGTTTTCTTTAATGAAGTCTTTAATTCTCACTTTAAAAATATATTTATGCATTTTTAATGCTGTGTCACATTTGATGTTTTTGTTTTATACCATAATAGCTGGCTTCTTTTTTAAGTGCAAAGCTTTTCAGAAGGTGAGCAATCAAAATGTAAAGCAGATCTTAAAGCTATAACCTGGAGCCAAGTGCAATACAATGGGCCGTTGCCCTGGATAGTGCTTTAGGGATCACTGCGTCACCAGCATGACATTGCTCCGAGGAACGCACACTGCCCAGGCTGCTTCTCCTGCTTTCTTAGGGAGCTCATGGAGTCTTGAGCACTGGCGGATCTTAAAAAAATTATAGAGGGGGCTAATTTCTATTTTTTTTCTTGTTCAAGAACAAGTTTATTTTGTATCACTCTTGCAGATATCAAACTGCATTAACTAAATATCTGTTCTTATAATTTGTCCATAAGTATGCATAGTTATCTGCAATGGATGTTTTACTGATCTAATATAAAGAAGTAAAGACTTTCTACCTTGTTTTCACTGAGCTATTTATCTTGAGATTTTATATTTTAATATCATTAACAGTGGTTAAGATTACTTTAGGGTATGGACTTTGCTAAGTGACAGCATTATAAGAAAAAAAAATTCAATTGAGAGCTTCCCTAAAAAGGGACATAAGCTCAGCTTTGATGATAAGGGCCTGTTTACATGACGAAAGAGAGAGCTATCAATGCAAAAATGAACATTCGTGACTATAAAGTCTTATGTTCGTAGAACAGATGCATCTCAGATATTGTGGGAATGATTAGGGAGGCCTACGGAAAATCTGGCTGTCAGAGTTTAAACAAACAGTTGAAATGAATCAATAAGAAGAGCCAGTTTTGCATTTCTTATGGGCAAGTAATTCCCTCTGAGGTCAAACTTCTGTCTGTTTACTGATTGAATTGCAAGTAAGTATTGACCACTAATAGATTCTTTCCTGGCTAGTTAGAAGTGTAATCAGCTTTCCATGGACTTTTTGTTTTTGTTTTTTAAAAAAGGATTATAGATTAAGGGAAGTCTGATGCTGAATTTTTAGCAAGTGCAGAGAAAGCTGATGTTTGTGGCAAGTGGGTGAAATGTTTGAAAGTTCAGTTTTTTCCAGTGGCTGTGACATGTTCAAAATAGGAAAAGCAAGGCTTGCAAGACACTGTAGCCAGCTTCTGTGCATGATTCAGACATGAAATTCCATGGTGCTATATATATATATGTATAATAGAAATGCTAGGTTACAGCACCATCTGAACAAGTTATAGACACCTAAATTAAGACATGTGTTGGACTTTAGCAATGACTAGTTCATTTCAGCTCCTTCCTCTGAAAGCTAACTGAGAATATTAAGCTAGTAAGTGGCATTCAGTGTCCATCTCTGAGCTGATAGAGGCTTTTCACTCAGGTAAGGTTCTGTCACCAAGAGTCTGATATCTCCATTTTTACCACAAAGTGAAGGGAGCACATGGGAAAGGTTATTGCAGTGTTCCTCGACTTACCCAGGCTGAGGGGTTTGATCCTGTAGGCAATTCCAGAGCGTGCTTCTCAGATGGCAGGCCACACTGCAGTGACCAACGTATTCTTCCAAGCAGGTGTCCTCTTGCTAAACCATAATTTGCTGCATGTATGCAGAGACCTGTAACTCTTTCCTCTTCTACATGAAAATGGGAAACCATGTTTTCCTCTTCCAAGGATCCTGCTCTTGTCTTACGAAAATTTGCTCGGACTGCTGTTACAGTCATGGGTTATTATGAGAGAAGGTGAAAGAAAAGGTCCGATTCTTTAGCCACTTGTTAAGGATGTTCACCTGGAAGTTAAAAAGCCTGGGGCTCCCGTTTCAATAATCACTTAGACATTTTACATCAAGCAGTCATTGACTAAAATGCATAAATGATATGTAAAGTAGGAAGGGGAACCCGGGGCTCCGTACTTTAATATGAATGCTCAAAGCCTGCTAAGCTAATCTACCAAGCCACAATCTTTGCAATATTCTTCTTGGCTCCCAATTCATCTTTAATATTCTCTTCCCAGAAGTTATATTCTCTAGGCAATTTGCAAACAATGAGAAATCAGATAAAAAGGCAAGAGCTGTCTTCCACAATAATAACAAAACATGAAATAAAAAAGACCCAGTCTTGCCTATCTAGACGAGATCTCTTTCAAAGTGACAACTTTCACCATACAAAGATTTTTTTTTTTTTTATTGAACTGTTATGAGAGAAATATAATTACTACACAGGTAACTGTAGATCAGCCGATACCTATGACTGATTAAGTGAATCAATACTTCTTCCTCTCTGGAATGTTACAGTATTGTATACAGTATTATACTGTAGTCCATGGGAGGAAAAAAAAAGTTTGCTGACCTTACACTATATTAACTGTGTGTTAAATGTAGAAACTTTGTTAACTTTATTAGAGCTGGTGAAAAACTTTATTTTAACTGCAGGGCCTAAAAGACTCATTTAAGTCTCAATAGGAGACACTGTACCAACGCAGGGTAAGAAATAGTTGCTGACCCATTAAAATTTATAGGTAGACTGATTAAGACCTGGGTGGAATGAAAAGTGAATGTGCAGCAAAGTAGATTTTCTTTATAGAATCATAAGGCTGGAAGGAAGCTTATGAACATATTTGGTTCATTCATAGCCCTGAGGCAGAATTAAATATGCAAAATTGACTCCTTATCATTGTATGTCTATACTTTTCTTAAATCTCCAGTGATTTGAGTCCGTGCCTGTGGACACATGGAAAGTGAACAACAGAACAGAGGGTAGACTTAGCTATATCTGTATTCCGATCATCGAACATATCCACTGTCTTATTTCTCTAGATAAAGAGTGTTATATTTTAAATAATGCTACAGAGTAGCAGAACTAGTCAAATTCTCCATAATCAGCTACTTTGTACTAGCAAATATGAATAATTCAAAAGGAAGTGGAGAACAAGGTATGGAATAAGATTAATTCCAACCTTGTCTTTCAGAAAAGACAAACCATGAACCATCCCCATTGATTTATCTTAAGAAAAGAACATTTCTGAAAAGGGCAATTGATATTTAAGAAGTGGAAAACTATTGAAATTTGCTAAAGATACAGAGTGGGGCACAGCACAAAGAAGACACAAAGTATCATACAGAGATTTCTGAGTGACCCTAAAGATTCTAGTACTAGAAATAAGATGCAATTTAATCATACCAAATACAGTGTCATGAATCTGGTGACTAACAAAAGATCTTCCATGATAAGCTTGGAAATTAGAGAACAAGAGAAAGACCCAGCGGTACTACCTGGTCACAGGGTGAATATAAATTGAAAATGTGCTGCATTAACAAAACCCGTTTGCCATTCTGTGAGGTTTCAGATTAAATGTTACCAGGACAGATGGGAAATGTTCAGTCATAAAAGGCACTGTTTAATTCCTTGGGAATCCTGGCTTTAGACTGGCTCCCCATGTTCAGAAGAAAAGACCTCAGGCCAGTGCTGAGAAGGGCTACTGGGGTGAGGAGGATAGCAAGGGAAGCCACTTTATGAGAAGGCTGTAGAAGAGCTTGGCTCGATTAGACTGATAAAATGAGAGCTATGAGAGGGAATGGTTGCAGCCTTAAAATGCATGGGGCAAACTGCTGAAAGAAAAGTAACAAGGCTAAAGAGGATTGTTAGCAGAGGTAGTGGGCATGAATTAAGCATTAATTGGCTCAATATTAGGAGAAGGTTTCTTCTGAGAATAATAATGTTCCGGAAACATTTTTCTGAGAGCAGTAAAGGGATCAAAACTCTAAGCAGTGTCACAATTGGCAGTCCACCAGGCTGTGAAATGCATTCTGTGATATGACTGCTGGTGGTAGCAGGGGACTGAACTGATGTCCATGAAAAGTCTGTATCTGCCCTATGTTCTTATGAGAATGTAAGTATTTTGCCAGGAATAATATTCCATTCTGGGAGTTCGGAACAAAACTCTTTATTTATTTAAATCTGTTTGTTGGGCACATATTGGCAAGATACTGCAGCACAATGAGGCTGGGAGCACACACAGGCAAAGTCTTATGCTCCTGTCCCAAGATGGGGATTTAGGGAGGAAAAAAAGGCTGGGTGACACAGAAAAAAAGAGATGAAGGGAGTGGAGGAAAGGTAAAGTCTTGGACAGCCAAGGGAAGAGAGGGGAACAGAAGGCTGCTTTGGTTGCCCCTTTGCTCCTTCCCCTCCAGCTCTGTTCCCCTCCCTGAGGAGCAGCCAGTCTGGCTTTCCAGGGCTCTGGCATGGGCAAGGTTAAGCTATGGCACTGTTGCTTTGGAGAACTCCTGATGTTGCCTTTCCTAGCCAACCCTCCTGCTTATCAGGGGTCGCTGTCAGCACTGGCCCATCAGGCCAGCCTTGCTGTCTCAGAGGGAATCCGTGATGAGAGCTGGGAGTCCCTTCCCATTCTCTGTTGTCTCTGTGAGTCATACCAAGTCCCAATGGTGTGTGATCACTTTTGTATTGGTACAATATAATAGTGGTACTGAATCCCCTAGAATTTAACTAATTATTCCTCCCTTCATTTCTGCTAATATGTCGTTCAAATGTGGTGAAGAGCTGTGTGGCAGTGACAGGGCTGAGATAATTTCTTTTAGCAGATATTTGATCAAGATAGATGTTGGTACTTGTTCAACTTAAGCTGCAGACCAGATTTGCAAATTAGATATTGCCTTGTGTTTCTCAGGGGAGAAATAAAGATGCTTTGGGAAGAAAACTGTCAAAGAAAGCAAGCTCTATTAGCATTAACAAAAATAAAAAGTGAGCTGTCTTGAGTGTATTCAAGGCATAAAGCTTCCTGAATGTAGGTAGAAAGACAATATTTATGCAATGATAGCCCTAGATCAATAAGCTGAAACAGATAAGTGGTAAACATCTAGAAAGCAAATAAATGCACATCAGGCTGCTTGGTAATAAGAGAATATTAGTTTCATCTTGAGTAAACCAGCTTGACTGAAGCAAGTTAAATATGGGGGAAAGACAAATAAATGCTGAAAATAATGTAGGATAGAAAGATATTTTATTCAGATTTCTGTAGCATAGAATCATAGAATGCCCAGCTCTCTCAGCCTTTCCTCATAGGGCAGATGTTCCAGGCCCCGGATCATCCTTGAATGATGCATTGAATGAGCATTATTCATTATTTTACACAAGCCTGACTCAGTTCATTTCAGTGGCATTATTCCACCACCAAATAAGAGTACTGTGAATAGGTTCATGCTTGTACAATTTATCCACGGACAAAAACTTCATTTAAATGGAGTTCAGATTGAAAA
>VZSV01000181.1:228494-245476 GCA_013398735.1 Nothocercus julius | reverse complement strand
CTACTGACTTAATGTTTGTTTATTTGAATAATATGTCAAGCAAAAATAGGTACCTGACAACCAAGTTGAAATGCAAATTACTCTGAAGGCTACAATGGTAAACACTTCTATGGGTTCCTCCCCACAGAGATGCCTGGGCTGAGGAAGGTGGAGTGGAGTGAGCTGCTGTGGCATTCAACATCTGAGAAAGAGGTCAGTCCTGCAGGGGCAAGCAATTCCTCTGAAACTTTTGAAAAGAAAGAAAACCAGGAAAGGTGTGGAGGTCTCTGATATGTTTATTCAAGCAGGCTAGAGAACCAGCTGGCTTGTGGTTATACCTTCTCATGACCTGAGCTAAACAGAACGGTGGGGAGTTAGGGCAGATAAATTATCAATTATTATGGCTATTACTATTATTATTGGTAAAACAGAGGGACACAGATTTTCACACAAGTTCTTGTACTAACCAGACCTTCAGCTGTCAATGAAGGACAAGTTGCCTTACGGAGTGCCATGGGGCTAAGCACACGCAGGTGTTGCAGCACAGCAGAGGTGCTGGCAAGGCTGTGCGGTCCCACTCACTCCCAAGCTGGGCACCCCGTCTGCCATCCTGCAATTGCAGGCTCAGACCCAACAGGTGGCAATCGCAACACAGCCTCTGCCAGCTCCTGGAGAAGCAGCTCTGCGCTCTCAGATGCTCCCCAACCTATGCAGCCCGGGAGAAGAAAAAGAGTGCCAGCACTTCAGATTATCTTCCTCTGGACAAACTGTTCCTTTTGAGGTTTCAGACCATTTTCAGAGCACCATGCAGTGTACTCTGTTCTCTGTTAGCAATCTAGAACAAAGGAAGGCAGCCTAAGACTATGACTAAGGCCATATTCCTTTCTCAGTAACGTCACCTGAAGTCACACTGAAGTCCTCCAGCCTTTGCAGGTGCCAGCCTGATGCAGACTTTGTCCATCTTGTTCTCTTTTCATTTCCATATTTGTCCCGAGGGCATGAAAAAAGCAAACAGTCTCAGAAAAGAAAAAAGAGAGAGAAGGAAGAACAGTGCCGTCTGTGAAGCTGAAGAGTTCACTTATTGCTATGGAGACATCCATATCCTAGCAACAGCTTATTGATAGCAGGATGACATAGAAAGACAAGAGCTGATGCCTTTGACTCATGGGAAAACAAGCTACCCTGGATTTCTAATTATTTACCCCATTTTCTTTTTTCAAAAGTGCAAGAAAATTTAACATAAAAAGTATTAACTTTTTTTCTTATTTATTTGTTCTTTTGCCTTGAAACCTTGCTAGCTAATGACTGGTAGAGTTAAAGGATTACTATCACTGGTTATCTGGACAGAAAAAATGCTAAAAAAAAAAAAAAAAAGAAACTGAAAATATTGATCAATTTTTGGACATTTAGCAAAATGTTTGTTGATTTATCTACAAACATTTGAATGCCCAGTTTACTGTCCATATCCTTACTCCCTCAAATATACTTGCTGCAACTGAAATCAGTAAAATGCTCTTCAGTGAGTTGCAGGGTAGAATGGTTTGCCTTATGGTCCACAGTCCCTGACTTCTCAGTGGAGTGTATATGTGTGTCTTGGAAAGTATTAAAATGCTTTCTGTATTTGTGTGGCCTTGCTTTAGGACTGGTGTAACAGTACTCATGTGTATTTGCTGAGAAAGTATGTTTCCTTCACTTTCCTAGCATGGTCTAAGAGCTTCCCTTTGGTCATCCCTAGGGTCCCACAGCCATCACTATGTGTCGAAGATGATGTCTTTAAGAGAAGGGATAGGGTTGCTGTTAGTACTGTTTTTATTATTGCAAGTACAATAGCATTTTGGAGTCCCAGTCATAAAGCAGGATTTAAATGTGATGTGTTCCACAGACAAAGAGAATGCACAACAGAAGGATGATCTTTTTTCCTTCAGAGTTTATAGCCAGTCTGCTTGCCAGTATGATTATTCGTTAACAAACAAACAAAAAATCTTTTATTTTTTTGGCTTTGTTTTTTTGTGGTATGTATTTGTTGGAAATGTTTCTGTTAAACTAGGTATTCCAATGGCTATTTTAAAAAATTACAGGAAATTAATGACATTGTTTTGGATGCAGCATCAATACACTGTATGAACTTATTTACGGGCTTTGCTGAACTCGATCCATATAAAGGACTCCCTGAGCATTGCATTTACTGAGCACTGAATCATAATATTTCCATAGCTAATAGAAAACACTTTTAGAAAGGTGACTCTTTATCTATACATGAATTAAAAATGGAGCCAATCAAGTAACCAAAGAGAAAGCAGTGATGTTTACATCAGTTACAATCCCTACTTATTTGCCTGCTATTTTTCATAGCAAAAGCAATGCAGGCTTTTTTTGAATTTTTTCTTCCATTAGCACTATTTCTTCCCCTGGGAGATAAGGACTGCTTGCTGATGAGCAAGCCATGCTGATGTTCGGATACTACCATCCCATTGGTTTTATGATAAATGAGGTAAGCAGAGCTGTAGAGCCGTTAGAGGAGAAGTTCAAAATGTTAAAAGAGAAGAAGAGATAAAAACAACACCGGGATAATTTGGAGATCTTCATGCACGCTGCTCAAGTGCAACATTTCCATAGGGAGAGAAAGAAAACATCTAAACAAGGATTTTTTAAAGGCTCACACTGTGATCACTGCTTTCACCCTAATGTCAATAGTACTTTGACTAGCTTGGTACCTTCTGTTCTGACCTGGAAGTCCCTTTGATGACTGCACTGCTGCATTTCCAGAGCAGGATCTTTGTGAGTCGCAAGGTATCTCACTTGCTTCCAGATAGTAAGCAGAATTCCTATTCCTGAACAGCCTAATGCCATCGGTGAACCCAGAATATGCCCAAGACAGACTGACGGGGTTGGTTTCCCTTATCCTTAGGCAACAAAATACAGCCCTAACTGTTTTCCTTTTAAAAGATGGCTAATGGGAGGAGCAGTAACGGTTGTACTTTGTATGGAGGGAAGGAGATAGGAAAATTCTCAGGATAATGTAAAAAAAACCCCAAATATTAATAACCAAGGAGATAAAAAGTAACCAGGCCAATACACCAGTAATCCTAGGAGCAGGGCTTCCTAGACTCTTCCCAGTTGGCACAGGCTTTTAAACTGTCTTACTGAGGCTCCTAGTTATGATTTCAGCTCCAGGAGAGATTCATGAGAATCTCTCAGAGAACAGTGGAAGACAGAGGGATTGCTCTAAAGCACTGTAGTGGAGTTGCCTTTATATGCTCTGTGCTTTCAAGGCAAAGCAACATACATGTACAACTCATGCAGTCGTGAGCCAGTATCTGCAATAATTTTCATAAATATGAATAATATGAAATTCATGTGAATTCATATGAATATGAATAATATGAAAAAGGTATAATGCAGGCTTTTCAAGAAATGTGGTCAACAGTATTATCTTTCTTGATTTCTACAGCTGGAGGTGTATTGACTTTTTTGGTTAGAAGACCTTTTTTCTTTTCTTATTCTAGTAATCCACAATAATTCAGAGCCTGTGGTTCACATACAATGCTTCTGTAATCCATTTTTTTTGATTGACTTCATGATTGATGCATTGACTGCTTTGGGAAAATAGCCTTCACTTTTCTTTCAGTTGGAGGTGTGTTACCTGTTAATAACAGATTGATTAGTCAACAGCAGCACCTGGGAATGCCTTTATTTTTATCACTTCAAGCAAATATGTCTACAGCTGCAGATATAATTGCATGCATGACTGAAACACATTTTTGCTATACTTTAATTATATTTTGACAGAAAAGAAATATCAAGGGAGTAGCACTTGCTTTTTAGCACTGAAACGTTTATATCTGTTGTACACATTTGTCTCTCTATCCTTTGACATGCTACCCTTTCACATCTTAATTCCTGCCTTGTAGTTTGTATCTTGCCATTGTTTCATGACAATGTTTTATATAAAGATTTCATAAATAGTAGCTACAGATTGTCTTCTGCTGAAGCTAGAAACCATCTTCATTCAGTTGCAGGTGTACTGAAGCCAGTGGAGCTTTGATGATTTATACCAATTATAAATCGGGTCAGTCTCAAAGATTTCATTGCTGGAACATGCTCTCCTCTGTCAAACTCCAGTGGAAAATATATTGCGTATGACAGAAGTAAAAGGTGATTACTTCAGGATTAGTGTAAGTATTTTGTTTCTCTTTGTGTGGTGCTGACTCTAATATGAATTGAAAACTGGGAAGAAAGGATAAAATTCAATCTTCCTTTCTGATACTGTCATAAGAGATAAAATTTCTATCCATTATTTCCCTAAGAAAGAGCAGAGGACCAGGCTCATTTGTATATCTAAAAAACTGAGTCAAATTCATTCCAGATTTGTACCAGTGCTAATCAAGATAGAGCTTGTTCTACCATCAGTTACCATTTCTGTGGTGAAAGACTAATTTCTAAGAGGAAAACTTACTCTTAAAAAAAATACGAAGGCCAGATGCAAGCCAAACTGTCTTTCAGTGAAGTCACTGCTCTTATAACAATGAACATAAGCTAAGTAGCTATCAGAGTATCCCAGTAGAATTTGCTGCCAGTTCTTTCCAGAAATGCTTGATGTTTTTGTATCTACTGAGTAAGCTCAATTGAGGAGCTGAGAAGGACACCATGTTCCATGTTTTATCTTCAGATCTTGCCTGTAAAGTGCCTAATTAAAAAACAACCTAAAGAAAGGTTATACCAACCTTAAGTGATACTGATGATTTAGGTGCCAGATTTCCCATAGAGTTATTATTGAGGCAGAGCCACAGTATGGTGTTAAGAGATACTGTGTTGCTTTGAAGAAGTGTCAGATAAGTCACAAATCAAGCATAAACTTCAGAATCCAACTGGTTATGTTTATTATCCTTGTGAGTGCTGCTTTTTTTTTTTTTTCTTTTTTTTTAATATGCAGGCATTCTACTTACATTTCTGCATGCATAACTATGTTGTTTTTACCTGATATTTGTCTGCAGTTCCAGTTGGTTACTGTAATGCTGCTAATTCTTCTTTTGTAATTTTCTTCCCTCCAACATACACCTTCGAGCTATACTTCAGGATGTATGTTACATATATTGGATGAACCAGAGGCAGAGGGAAGGATGTAGGCGTACTGCACAGGAAGCTGTGGGATAAAGCAGGGAAGCAATGAGCCCTTGCCTGGTTAACACTTGCTCAGGTTAAAAAGCAAGAATGTGGCTGAGACACGTGACCTCTAATTATTTTGGTTGCAGATGGCATTAAAGGTAGCTGATTATAATCAATTTGTCAAAGTAAGTTTTCCTGAACATTGAGTTTTAAATTTATTTACTTGAAGTATTCAAGGATGATGCATGTCTAAATTTGCTCTCTGCAACCAAATTATGATACTGAACATCAGTTGCATTTCACCTGAACAGAAAGGAATCATGCAACAATGAGGAAACACTGGAAGTGAATTAGGAGAAAAAAAAAGAGCAAATACTTGGGAAATAGATGACATTTTCTCAGCTTGTAGTTTGTATGTAATATATTTTCTTTGGCAGAGACTGCTACAATAATGTGAAGAAAACTCAGATTTACTTTTCATGTTTTTCACTTGCCTTTATGACAGTGGAGATGCAGAAGATTGGTTCATTGGTAGTTCAAATCCAATCACGTAGCATGGAAATGGCATATTTAATTTTAAATAGGTGGGAAATATATCTTCTAATGTATTATCTATTGTTTAGATTATTGTAATACTTCTATGCTAAATTGCCTTTTATGTCTTTATAAATCTCAAGTCTGAAATTTCCCTTTTGAGTCCTTTTGGCAAACTATTTAAACCAGTGATGCAATTATCAATTCACAGAAGAAGAAACATTCATATGCTTTTAAATTCAGTACCACAGCATGAGGAAAGAAAGGAAAATTTGCCTTAAGTTTACTTTCATGTGAAATTTTGAGTCATCTTGGGTCAGGGACCAGGAATTAATATGAAATATACTCACGATTTAAACAGACTCACAGATAAGAGAGGTCGTTGTCTTTGTGCTATGTGCATACAAATACAACTGAAGATCTTCCACTCCTGGATTTTGTAATAATGCATTTGAGACCACAGGAGGAAAACCAAGTGTGAATAAAACCATTTATGGAAACAAAAACTTGATTTAACTCACACTTAAGTTTTTCCATACATGTATCTATATGTGGTTGGGGAGGCTGTATTGCATAACCTGGGGGATCTGGGGATCATTTATTTCAACTCTGCTCATTATTTCCTGTGTATTGTTCAAATTCGGATCCCAGAAAAAGTCTCACATAGCTGGACACGATAAGTTTGATTTTTTCCAACATTCCAGACGAAGTAATAAGCAAACTAGAATCTAGGTGTTATCTCCAAGAACACTTGTATTTTACTTTAGGAGGGAAAGATGCAGGTAAGAAGAGAGGTTGAGGAAGACATTTTCACTGGTACAAATAAAGAAGAACGAACCTAATATTTTTCTCTGTAATTGTGTCTCTGGATATATGCTTTTGGTTTGGCTCAGTATGGAAGGAACCAAGCAGGAAATATGAGTTCAGAGCCCATTAGGGATTCCTTCCTCACAGCTTCTTCATCAATCTCTGCTTGTTAAATGCAGTAAGATTGATCTAAAGGCAGAAAGCATTACCATCCTGCAAATGAAAGTCACATGTAAAACAGAACAGGGTTTTAATGCTTCTCAGATCAAGGAAGAACAAAAACACAATCTGAAAAGTATAATACACAATACAGAATTTTATAGAAATGTATTTTAGGCAACTAAATCAAATTTCATAAGTTTTTCAGTTCTGGGTGCCCCTTATGTTCCAGAAAAGCAGGAGTCTTTTTGTTATAAATCTGCACGACAATTTAATCTCTTCTGAGTCCTGTGAAATTCATACTGGAGAATTCTGTTCATTTATTTGAACTCAAGCTTGTACTTTCTGCAGCTGACCAGAGATGGTGCTGAGTGCTCAGCTACTGAAGAGTGAAATCGAATGGGAACTTGCACAGAAGACATTTGGGGCATTAATCATAACTACACTCAGCTGCCACAGGTTATGACTTTGAGTAAATTTAAAATTACAGAAAAACACCCTACTTGTAATCCTGAGCCAAACAGCAACAAATAAAATGATCTTAGAAATTGAGGAAATGGTTGGGAAGTTATAACACTGTGAAGAAGATTTATTTGTTTGCTGTATTTGCTGATATTTTGCAGCTCTGTGAAATAAAGGCAATCTTCTGGAGGTGAATTCATCTAGGGTTCATCAGATAGGTTGGGGAAATGGAAAGAAACTAGATTTACTACTTGCACCTGTGGGTTACAGCTCATATCTTACTGTCATTTCTTAATTGCTCTCTCTTTTCATATTTCTCCTTTATTCCAATTTGTTGTAATACTGGGGGAAATACATTCCCTGCTTGATTCCT
Organism: Nothocercus julius; assembly: GCA_013398735.1. Taxonomy (NCBI): domain Eukaryota; kingdom Metazoa; phylum Chordata; class Aves; order Tinamiformes; family Tinamidae; genus Nothocercus; species Nothocercus julius. Next base: position 238,056 of record VZSV01000181.1, on the reverse strand, counting down.
CAAAGTGTCTGAGAAATTGCACCAGAAACGAGAGCTCAAGTTCTTCAAACATTTCCTTCAGTAGGAATTCTTATCCATCTGAAACCAATCCTATTGTAGTCAGTGGCAGGGTTTATTGGGGGAAGGATGTTTGAACCTTTCCAAGCTGAGGCAGGTAAGTTGGCCTGCTTTGCCTTTTATATTGGTCTCTTGTAGCTCATTCTTGACCTGTGGCTGCTTTGCCCTGATAACATCTTTTGGGATTTGCATAAATATCACCAAATTGTCAATAAAAAAGAGCAAAAATAAAAACAGTTGAAAATTCACTTTCACAACTTGATTTTTTTTTTTCCAACTCGTTGCTGCTAGCAGCTGTATTAAGCCTTTCTGATGCTGGACCTGCAATATTGAGATCATTCATTAATTACAGAAGCATATATTCCCAGGATGTAGTGGGAGGTATTACTATATATGGAGAAAAGCTTGTTCCTGCTGAACTCATTACTGCATCTTGCTCGATGGCTGCAGGATGTCCAGCAGGGACTGGTGTATTCTATGGAGCAACCTGAGATCCTAGTCCCGTGACTATTTAGACAAGGAATTTGTCTGTGGGCCAAGACTCCCTCGGGCCAGTGTGTAAGCCTCTTCCCATGCAACATTTGGCAAGGAGCATGAGGCTCCCTTAACTTTAGTGCCAACACAGCCTTGGCTTGCAGATCAGTCCCATGGTACAGATGTAGCCTAAAAAAATGTATGAATATATAAATAAAAGGGAACACTTCATCCACTCATCTGTTGACTGGGCTGATGCTACCTGTTTTTGAAAATGCAGAAGCTGAAGAAAAATAAGGCCAATTTAAAGGCTAAGACCCCAGGAGAGAGACTGTAAGTTGGGAAATATTGGATCAGATCACAATCTCTGAAAATAAACAGACAACAAAGATTTTTATGTACTTCTGTCCTGAGTCATTTATTTCCGCTTGCAAAATGAACCATAGTTGGGTAGATGCATGGATCAATAGTGTCTCATCTGGTCAAATTCTTTATGCTTTCTGTTTTATTTTGTCTTGCACACAGAATACATACAAATAACAAGTTAAAAGAGGGTAATTATGACCTAAAGAGTCTGTTGTGGGCACAGCATGGAAAGCTCCTTCAGGCTAATAAACCAGATCATTTCCTAGTTTATGAAATATTACTGACACCTTTTAAATTCATGTTTGCTTTCCTTGACAGCTATGGTGCTGGGTGCTGGATAAATAGTGCATGAATCATTAATGTTGCTTGGATATTTTTGGAATAGATTAGGATTTTGAGAAAAAACATAAGTATGAATGAATCTATTCAGTGCTCCATTGCATTCAAATAATAGTTAGAAAGACCTTTCAGCTGTTTTTTATTAGTTATAAACTTGCTCTAAGAGCTTCTAGAGTAGGAGTGCCTAGTAGTGTTTTCAGTGTTTCAGAGATGCTGGAAATCTCCACAGACAGTGTAATAGTGGCCTGTCTATCTCACCTGTCTCTCTGAAGCTTTATAAAAATTTCATTAGGTATTGAAATTTGGGAGCTGAACTTGTGGGCAGAACTGCTGCTTTTTGTTAATAATGATGTATCTCGACAAATCTTTCAAGATAAGTATTTTCACCACTGCTTATACTGCTGATGGTATCTCTGTCCTTCTGTCAGTGCAGAGTATTTCCTCCACAGTCTCTAAGACTTGGAACGCTCTCCCTTGTTGCCTCCATCTACCTTATTAATGTACCTGCTCTTTTTCATCTGAAAATATATCATTTTCCCAGATGAAATTCAAGAACAATATTGAAAATAGGTATTTCTAGTTGGAATCTTGTTCAAATCCTGCCACCTTCCTTCATGTCCAAGAGCAAGTGTATTTTGCTACATACCCACCTCTTGTCCATTGCAGTGCAAGGTAAAGTAAATCTGCTAGCACCAATTGTAGTTTATCAAAAGACAGTAACTAGGCCCCCCTTTCTTTTCCTTATCTAGTCTGAGGAACACTGACAAGACTAAAACATGCAAGTACACATGAGAACAGGATTTTTTTTCAAAAAGGCAGTGAGAGGAATGCCACAGGATAAAAAGTATGGCTACTCTGAATACAGATGAGGCACTAAGGAAGGACACAGATACACAAGACTAACCAAGACTAACACAGCACTAACTTGCATTATCACAAAAGGTATTCAGAATAGCCCAAGTTGTTTGGGAGAAGCTTCTTCCTTTATTTAGCAATAAAAGTCAGTGTAGTTTTAGCTCATGATATAAAAGAATAGTAGGTTTCTAGGAGCAGGTTTCAAGGGGCAAGCCAGGGTGTGAATGCACATCCTATCAGCTGGGTGGAGTAGCTGTTGTTGCTCATGCTTGCAACTCAAGCAACCCCCTCTGTCTGATAGGAAAGCTCACACACATCTGCTTCCAAGACAGGGCACACGCATGAACGTGCGAGCTGAAGGAGTCACGATACAATTCAGCACCAGTTTCAGAGCCCTGTTTTCCACTCGACAACTTGTCTGTGTGTGCCAGAAGGCACCTGTAATAGATCTGAATTTGGTTATACATTTCCAGGAAAACCAGATATATGGAGTTTTGGGTGCACAACAATATGGTTCTTTCTTTAATTAGAATGGATATAGAGACATATATTAAACTCGTTTTTGTTAATGCAAAATGTGGTGCTTGATGCAAATGCCTTAATTTTTATTTGGCTAAACTTCTGCATTGGGGTAGTTGGCTGTAGTAAGAATATTATTAAAATCATCCAGTATTATGCAAAATCTGGAATTGCAGTTAAAGTAACATTGGCCTCCTCATGTTTTGCCTTTCTACCTCCGAAACAATACAATAATAATTCCTCACATTGCTTTAAGGATATTTGTCTCAGTGAGATTTGTTTCCACAGTTTTTAAATACACGGTCCTCTTAAAGAAGATTCTTTGGAAAACAGTGTCTGAATTTGAAGAAGAAATAATAAGACCCATACATTTCATGGAAAGTAGCATGATATTTCAAAAACTGTACCAGCCACACAGAAGCTGAGGAGAAAATGTGTTTACTGTTTAAATTCACAATAATTTTTATCAGTAGAATTGAAGTACAACTAGCAGAAAATAAGCACGGAATCATAAAAATTTTATTTTCTTCTGCCTAAAAGCCAGTTCTAGGAAAACACATTGAACTATTTCTTATGTTATATTGTGAAATCAAGCAATTGAAATAAGAAAAGCAAGGAAAAGCTGAATCATTACTGATAAATTAGATAATAATTGCCTGTTTCTCTATTTTAGAATTTCTTTTAGAACTAGTGACTATAGCATCTTTCCCTTCCCCTCAACCTTTTCTGCTCTAAGAGCCAGATTTTCTCAGGGATTCTCCAATTGATTAAAATTATCACATTAAATATGGAGCATTTTTTATTTTACAGGTATTTATATTTGAAGGTTTCTCTTTATGGTTCAGTTTTGAAATACAGCTTGTGTGCATGACAGCTTGTTTTTTTTTTTTTTTTTTTCAACAATAAGAGCTAGTGTAAGAAAAACATCTCTTTTCACAAACTTTGTCTAACTTTAAACTTAAAATTTGGGTTGGGGAGAAAATATTGTTATTTTATGTTCAGTATAACAGGGCAAATTCCTTCCTGTTTTAGTATTCAAAACTAATCTAAATCCTTTCCTATACCCCTTTGGAGAAAGGCATTTATTTAGTAGCATACAAGTATAAGCTACTAGATGACTGTCCAGCTAGCTGAGAAAAAAGTATATCTTAGGAAAGACAGTCAGGCTCTGTATTGTCCAATATGTTTTTTAGAATAAGGAAGGTGAGGTGACGAAGGCAAGACACTGACTGTACTCTTCAGTCAACTGTATGCCTCATACTACTGCACAATTACTGCAATTTTAACCATTTGACTGGATTTTTCAAGAGCTATTTCTTATCTGGGTTATGCAAGTGGGCTGGAGGCCCCCAGTCTGCCTGTGAATGAAGATTGCCAGCACCCTGTGAGAGTGACCGTGCCATGCTGCATCCTGCCAAGTAAAACCTCAGGGAGGGAGGGAGGGAGGGAAGAAGGAAGGAAGGAAGGAAGGAAGGAAGGAAGGAAGGAAGGAGTGGGAAGTAGGAAAGGGAAGGAAGGAAGGAGGGAGGGAGGAAAGGAGGAGGGAAGATAAAGAGGGGGAGAGGAAATGTTGGTTTGCTCATTCAGGTCATGTTGGCAAATTCAAGTGCATTGCCAGGACACAAACACAACCCCATGGGTACCATTGCTTGTGGTTCATCTGCGTAAATCAACCTATATGGGTGGCTGTCCCTCTGAATGAAGATGGAGCTCAAGGACATGAAGAAGAGCTCAGTCTCTATGGAAACACATCCATATGTTATCCAAGCATTACATTTAGTTGTCTTGCTTGCATTCCAATTTCCCAAAACACAGGCAACTGCTTTGGAAGGGAGTAAATAAATGTAAAAATGTGAATAATGGGGTTTGTTTCAGAATAGGACAGGACAGGAAGTAGCAGGCCAAGCACCCCACAGATTCAAATCGGGAGGCTATGTCCAAGGTGGAAATATGACTTTTTCAAATTAAAAAAAAAATGCTGAAACAAAGCATAATTCAAGAGAAACCAGCAAAGCACACTTTTCCAGCTTCATAGAAAACTGGTGTCTACCTGTCAAAGAATATTCAGCAATGATTCTTCTTGTTATTTAGTCTAAAAGGACTTTATTCTAAAAGGAACAGTGACCTCTTAAAAAATTTCTCTTTTTATTCTGATAACAAAATATCTTTAAATTACACAGTCTCATCATTTTAGCAATATTTTTGCTATATAAAAATATCTTGAGGCATATTTTCTTGTTTATACTTTTGTAGTCTCTCTTTCTCAACATTTCACTTTTTCATCAAAATTCTTTTGTCTTCACAGAATTGTTGAGGTTGGAACAGGCTTGTGGAGATCATTTAGACTAACAGTCTACAAACTATTCTAGCTTTGCTGTGTACTAATGATCTCTGATATTTTCTGAGTAAAGCTATTTCAGTGATGTAACTTACTTAAGTACATATGTATTATGGGAGTTTTTGATGTACTGTTCTGACCTTTGCAAAGGAAAAAGTGAAACAAATAAAGAAAAAAGGCAATAATTTTAAGGTCAGATCTTGTATTGCATACTGAAATGTTTAGGTGAACATTACAGCTACTTGTAAACATTTCGCTTTTGTATATCTGACTGGGTCCAGATCGTACCACGCTTATGAAAAGCTGCAAAATTGGGAGACTGTCCAGAGAAGAATGAAGGCTTGCCAGACTGGTAAGAAAAATTTTCCTAAGAGCACTGTAATCAGAAGGAACTGGAGAGAGGGAAAATGGAGAAAAGGAGAAAGAGAGGCAAGGGATAACCATAGTAGTTGACTGTAGTTTATCCACTACACAGATGTTACACTATCACAGTGTGAGCTGACCTTTTAGGGCTTGACTGTAACTTAACTACTTCTCCAAGTTGTGGATATCAAGGCCTCCCTTAAGGTGGAGTTTGTTCAATTCAGATGGAAGGGAGCTGTGGTAGATGTTAAGACCTACTGCTGGAGTCTGGATAGTCCTGAAGTGATTTATTTACATGCTGATTATTGCAGTATCATGGTCAGGGACACAGGAAAGAGAAAAGTTCAGGAATGTCTATGAAGGTTTTTTAATAAGTAGTGTGAACTTGAAAGCAGGGAAGTATGTGAGATTCTTAAACCACTGCATTTTTTGCTATTTTTCTTTCTGCTACACTTGTGAATTTTGACATGTAAATAGTGTAGATTTCATTAATAATATGAAGGAAGATGTGATGCAGTTACCTATCCTGTCCAACAGTGAAATGACAGAATAAGGCATCAGGTATAAAGAACACTCTGATGCAATTTCCATGTAAAAGCCTATTTTCTAGGATTCTCCCCTCAGCATATATAACACAGGGATCTCTGAAGACAGAAGAAAATTGCATATGCATGTAAATCTCAGTTTACATTACTAGGAAAAGGAATGAATTCTCTTATTTTGTGAAATGCTTTCTGTTCAAGTGCCCTGTCTCAGTAGGATAAGTAAGGTTCATGATATGAATTTAATTAATGTGAAAATCTGGATATATCACTTGGGTTAGGAAATAATTATTAGGAGTTGTTCTAGATCATCACTTATGCATAACTGCCCCATGAGAAGGACCAGATGAGTCTGAATCACTAGAGTCCGCAATTACTGTATCTACTTTCATATGAGCTTCCCACAAGCTATCAGTATTTGATACTATTAGTTGTCTTGTCTCACAACCTTAATAATGAACATCCACAGGAGAAGGCCAAGTCACTTAGAAAAAAGACCCTAGTGGTGATGAAATGCCGTATTGCAGGAGATCACATTAGGCTTCAGACTAATATTCACTTTGATTTTTTCTCCAATTCTCTCCCTGGAACCATCAGAGCTAAGCGCTTTCTCTTTCAGTGAATCAATGGCTTTCTTTAAAGAAAATAAGCACAGGTTGAACAGATGACTAGAGAACCTACCACATGGGTGACTTATTCTTCCCAAAGCCTGCCAATTCTGATTTTATTAAGCTGTCAAGTTTTTGATTTCAAACTTTTCCTCTTTGGGTTTATGTAGCTCTAAGGTCAAGCCTACTGCAAATTGCAAGGCAAATTTTGCAGAATATAATAAATATATTTGCATGTTTGCTGATCAGAGCTTTTTGTGAACACTAATGCTGCACTGTGCAGCAGAATGGAACAGACAGCTCTGGCCTCTGATGCTCACTTATTGGTGTAGAAGACAGAGGCTGTTCCAAAGTGTGCAGTAGCACTATACCAATGGATATTCATGCTGATTGGATTTGGTTGTCTGAGGGGAGACTTGACTCCCAGTGTGGCTGTTAGAATGGAGGCCATAACCACTTGTGGTTTCAGAATCCCTGACAATTTCTTACAAGAAAAGACAGTGTTGTTTCCACTGTTTTGTCCAAATTTTGAAGTAGAGAAATCTCAACTATGTGGCTAATGTATCGAATTTTCATGTGCATGGTATATTTACTACTGCCTGTCAAAAAGTTTCATTGCGTTGCTGGATGTAACACAATGGATAGGATGTGCTTGAGGTCTTTCTCTGATAAATGAAGAGAACTTGGGAGAGTTTGGGCCATTTTATTTATGGACTTTCCTGGGAGTCAAGGCAGCCATAGAACTTAGGACATAAACCTCTAACTGATCTGTTTGGCCAAGATGCAGTACATAAATGTGAGACGTTATAGTTCTTATCTACATGAAAAGCTTGAATAAACCATGAACATAGACAAACATAGACTGCTGAGATAAATTACTGCCTCTCAAGCAAATGTTAACCTAATTGACTAGTTAGCATTTATTTTGATAGATTTGAAATGCCAAAACATTTTCAGAAGACTAATTAGGTAAATTCTTCCCAAACTCAACACTTCTGTTTGCTATCTTTTGAAAAAATAACTCTGCCATATTAGTTCCTAGATTTTGTCGGCAGGTCATTCTTGAAGAATTGGTTTTGATCACTTGCTATTCATTATCTAAACTGTACTGATTAATTAGGTTATTAATAATTCAGGTCTTAAAATATATTTTTATTAGTTGCTTGTTCAAAGACAAATCTGATCTGAACATTTATGTAAACATCTCACAGGTTACTTTCAGTGTATACTTTGCAATACTTCCCTGGTAGTCACTAGCTGAGAAGGCGCTGATTTTGCTAACAAATGTTTATGTAGAAAGTTAATGGAAAATCAGTTCAAACTATACAATCACAGGCAAACATAAGTTTATTTGTCCATTTTAACGACATAAGCAAACACTACACTCCATGTTTCTTTGTTTATCATATATATTTACTTCAATATCACTCCATAGTGCAGCATACTGAAATTACTTTGAAAACTTTCCCATTAGTGTTCTTTAAACATGAAAGCATATAAAACACTTTCAAAGCCAGAAAAAAAATGAAAGTGGCTGAAGTGGCTTCGTATTAAACAGCAGTTCAGAACTGTCATTTTAATTGCCAATTGTAAATGTAAATGCTAACTGTCAAATTATATATATTCTACATGTAGAGGCACAGGGGATGCAAACAGCTTTTGCAGGGATCACAAAAAGTGATACTGTACACTTTTCTGCACTGAATTATATCATGAAATATATGATACTGAAAGGCTATGTAAACATAATTTGAGCCACCCACTAGCCTGTCAGAAATTCCCTACTTGCCTCCTATGCAGAGGGAACTCTTAATAAAAGCAGATCACAATCTGTTTTTAGATACTTTGTCATGAAATATCCTGCCTTTGAAAAATACTTAAGCTTTGGAAAGACTAGCAACTTAATATGAACTGTCAGTGCAGCCTGTCATAAAAATGTTAATGTGATCATAGGTTGTCTAAATAGGTACTCAGTTACGTGATTTTTATGTCAACATATATCCATATAGAGACCAGAATAACAAATACAGATATTACTGTTATCGCTGTTAAAAAGACTTGGAAATTTAGAGGGAAGGTAAAAAATTGCTGTGTAGTACCAAGAGCTAGATAAAATATCTCTTGCAGTAGAGAGCTGTCAGTTTACTAAGGCTAGTGGATTCCAGTACCTTCCTTGGGGTGTGTAAATGTTTTTGCTGAGGTAAAATTTGAGGTACTAAAAGGCTTCTTAAAGTGGCCTAGAAAGGCATGTTATGAACCAGTGGTTTCAGTCTGCCTGAGCAACTCAAAGTGGAAACAAGAAACACATTTTTGACTAACAATATTCAGCAGCTAAAGCAAACTACTGAGAGGTACAATGAACCCTTCATCTCTTGATCTTTTCAAGTCTCTCTGTATTTCTGGAAGATATGCTTCAGTAGAACGAAAAATGTTGGGTTCAGCACAGACTAACTGGAGTAATATTTAAGTTCTTGTGACTGTCACGTGAAATAATGAACCCCAGAGTGCACATGTGTTTGAGGATGTGTCTCACACACTCTCCTAGCTGGAGACCTGCGGATCAGGGCTTTCAGACAAAATCACAGAATGGTCAACGTTTAGCCATTTTAAATCTGTATATCACTTAAGAGTAAATCATTTTATATATCATATCATTATGCAAGTATATCATTATGAGTAAGTCATGCACAGCCATCTAAAGGGACCTGGACAGACTGTACAAGTAGGTGGTGAGAAACCTCCTGAAGTTCAACAAGGGCAAGTGCAGGGTCCTGCACCTGGGGAGGAATAACCCCAGTCACCAGTACAGGCTGGGGACTGACCTGCTGGAGAGCAGTTCTGCAGAGAGGGACCTGGGCGCCATGGTGGACGACAAGTTGACCATGAGGCAACAGTGCCCTCGTGGCCAAGAAGGCCAAGGGGATCCTGGGGTGCATTTAAGAAGAGAGTCTCCAGCAGGTCGAGGGAGGTGAGCCTGTCCCTCTACTCAGAGAGTGGCCTGGTGAGGCCACGTCTGGAGTACTGTGTCCAGTTCTGGGCAACCCAGTATAAGACAAACGTGGAACTACTGGAGAGAGTCCAGCGCAGGGCTACAAGGATGA
>VZSV01000181.1:191757-227289 GCA_013398735.1 Nothocercus julius | reverse complement strand
TTCTTGAAGTGTCCGCCCCCTTTCTGTGTGCTCTGATGCTCTCCTTTAGCCAGCTCGAGTGCAAGCTCTGCTCCGTAGACACTGCCGAGCATTGTTTTTTTGGTCTTGTGCTGAGCTCAGAATCTTCCCAGAGACAGGATGCCAAGGCCAAGAAGTAGATAAAACACCTCGAGCTGATATCACAGTCTTCCCAGAGCCAAGGCCAAGAAGCCCTAGATGGTATGGCAACAATGTCGAGACAAGCACAATCCACAACAGTCTCTTACAGTCAACCCAATGCCACTTCCTCTGTTTTCGAGGGTTTTGGCCAGACTTATACCAAAAGTCCTACAATTGATAGGGGCAATTGATAGGAAAGTTATTTTGTAGTGTTTTCACATAGTCATTGCATATAGAACTCAAGAACTGAATTTCTTGCTCTAGAATAGGAAAAAGAAAAAAAAAAACAACACACCAACACTGATTACTAGGCAAATTATAAAGCACTCTTAGCTAACATTCAACTGCAAATGCTGGCTTTATAATAAAACAACTTGTTTGGGGAAAGAAGCTGTCGTACAAAGTAGGAAATCTTACAAAGTAGGAGAGTTACAGGTCTTCCTATAGCAAGATGACCCTGAATAAAACTCTACCAGTGCTGACCTCTCCCTTCCTTAATTTGCAGCAAAGAGCTGCACCTTAATGTGCGCAACTTACAGAATGAAAGGAAGACACTGAAATCACTGATAAAAACATCTATTTATTATGCACCCTATGGAGGACATCTGTGAATGTTGCCATTACTTGCTTTGAAAACACCCATTGTAAAGTAAGCTGAACAATTACTGCTTACAGTGATAGAATATTTTCATATTTCATAAAAATATTTTTTTTAAAGATCAGTTGGCATTTATCAGCTTTTTCCCAAGACACTTCCAAGACTCATTCATTTGAAGTGTAATGACCATCATTATGTAACTTTAATGAAAGTATGTAGGGCACTATTATTCTGTAAATAAGTACTGTATAGTGACTTTCAAATACAGATCAAGTGAAGTTGGAGGAAATCTTAAAAGCTCAAATACTTGAGCAGAATGTCCCAACAAAAAGTAGGAGTTTGAAATGTGATACTCTCAAGAATGTGTCAGTGTCTCATGTGGGCAATATCAGATCATATAGATGATACCAGGGAGGTACAAGTTCCTTATCTCATTTGATCATGATAATTTTAAAGTGAATATTGAAAACCTGTAAGAGGATGCTTTGAGGGAGCTTATTGAAGAAATTCCGTGTGAAAGCTCAGCACAAAATACTTCTGTACATCCTGCCAGGGATAAAGTATTTCTAAGCACTAATTTATAGGACATTTTATCCCTAAGTGCAGTTTAACCTAATGTAGTATCACATTTTAAACTACATCCAAAAGATATTAAATTGTGATTGTGTTTCAACAGCATCTGTTTGGTCCTTGGACCAATTGAAGACCTGCCCAGCAGGTAGTAGATCTCTTTTGTAATCTGCAGGGGTTTCAGTGTATGCTTATTTCACATTGAAGAAACAAAAAATATCTTTTCAGTATTTTCTTGAAACAAAACTGACAGCATGTCAGTTCTTATATTGAAAGGGGCATGACTTCTGATTTTACATTGCTCTTGCATAAGAAATAGTTAAGGAGCTCTCCCCCCAGAAATATTTTCTTATAAATCATCTATCAAAACGATCAAATGATCTACTTCTCAGGCATGCCTGTGGTAAAAATTCACTCAAGCAAAACACAAATATATTGCTTCTGTTTCAAACCTTGAAGATTTGCATTCTTGAATGTTTATTTTTTTTCAGCAGTATCAATATGCCTAATACAGCATCTTGCTATACAGACCCTGCATCTGTTATATCATTATTCTTCTGCTTGCATAAGAATGAAATAACTAAGTTAAAACAAGAACCTGTAGAATTGCAAATATAATCTTGTTCTTGTTGGAGTCTGAACTGGTATAAATACACTACATACACACCCAGGCTCTCCAGGAGAAAATATACACTGTGTAACCAAAATAACCTTAAAATGCAGATGTGGTCTGTGGTGGCGCAGTAGTGATTTAATTACAGTGGCATATAGGGAAAAGGAGAAAGCATGTTAAGAAAAACCCTCATCTTGAAAATACAGACAGATCCGTTTGATGGGATATTTGCAAGAACAGATCATGTTTCATTTTATTTCCAGATAAAATAAAGTTCAGCAAAATATCCTCCCTCTTTGCTCCCATCTCAAAATGAAATTCTCTTTTTCACTTCCAATCAAAATTTCCGGTCAGAATTTCTAAACTTCTGATTTCCCCAGAATTTTGCAAATGCAGACTTCCATCTTCCAGTCAGAATTTTCCAACTAGCTTCAAAATTCATGGAGAATGGTAAAAAACAGCAGAATAAACTCAAAACTTCATCAGGATAGTCATGAAGCCCTGAAGTCACTGGGCCATTATAATGAAAACTGTTATATCTAAACATGACAGCTCATCGGTTCACAGTTCTCCTGTCAGAAAAATAAATAAATAAATAAATAAATAAATAAATAAATAAACGTTGAGCAGGGTTCAATTCTATGCCTGGAACTGTCACAATCGTCACTGAGATTCTGCTGTCAAGTTCAATATAAATGAAAAGGGCCAGGTCTCAGCTGACAGGAATCAACAAGTGTTCTTCTTCCTGGTGTGAAGAGCTGCATTACAATAGCTAAGGAGACCACTTGAAAAGGTGTATAAGTCTGATTTTTTGTCAGCCCAGTGAGAAAGATTTGATTTCACTCCAAGGACAATGTCACGCAGAGCACTGCACTTTGAATGTGTGCAGACTGGAACATTTTCACAGAAATGCCTTGTGTTTATCTTCAGAAAATTGTCTTCTGCTACAGTGGAAAGTGAAGTACTACTTCAAGGGGATAGTCACTCAAATAATTTTAAATCATTTATGATCATTTTAATACATCAAAACAGCACATGAATGCTCACATTGACCCTCTTCCACCTGAGTCCCCAAAAGCCTACTGCACCTGCATACATGATAGGATACACATTTCCTCACAAGTCTACTTGAAATCTTCATCTCCACAGAGTACGTATTTACTTGAGGGCAGGAGGTAGAGGTGATTGGTTAGAAGCTACTTTAGCCTCCTTTACCCTTAGCCTTAGTTCAGGACAGTGTCCACCTTTGCCCACGCTTCTTTAATAAAAGCAGTCCTAACTGATGTTTTGCTACAATTGTCTCATGCTGATTGTTTTTATTTAAAAATGACTTTTACTTTATACACATTTCTTTCATTTCCTATAACTGAACAATTTGACTGACTTTTCCTGTCATTCTTTTGTTCATACCATGGTTATTCTTGCTGCAAATTGTTAGTTTATGTGATTAAAGACTAACTATGGTGAACATAAAGACCTAGTGAGGATTAGAGGAATAATGAATGATAGATGAACGAACCCTAGTAGGCTAATCAGCTAATGTGGAGAACTCAGCTACTAAGACTAAGAAGGGGGAAGGATTGTTACTGGAATGAATCCCACCAAGATGAGTCAAGGGAACAACTCTTTTGCCAGAGTATCTTGCAAAGTCAAAATATTTGTTACCTTTTTATTACTTTTATTTATTTATTTATTGACCTTTTTTTTTTTTTTTTTTTTTTTTTTTACCTTTATTATACCTTTTATCACTTTCTGTTACTTAGTACAATACAAGGTTACTGGACTTACTGCAGTATAAGACTATAACATCTTTCAGATACAGCTAGAATAGGAAGATGGTCCCTGGTTGTAATATGATTTTTATAGGAAAAAAAAGAAAAGTGTATATATGTTTTCTCATGACTCTTTAAATACAATAAAGTGAATAGATTTCAATATATCTGCCTTTACATATTAGAAAATATCCCATGAGTGAAGCTATCAAAGTCAGAATCAAAAGTAATCAGCTGATTTTCTGCATTTCAGCAGGCTGATAAACCATTTCTAGTCTTTGCAGGATTTTGACATTATGCTCATTTTTTAACCTCTCCTGTTCTAGACCAAAACATAAATTTTGTTTTTTTTCAAGAGTTGTTCTTAAATTCTTTCTTTGTTCCCTGAAAGACTTGTTCCATAAGTGGTTACATGAACTTCTTTACTGTTAGGGTGACAGAGCACTGGACAGGCTGCCCAGAGAGGTTGAGAAGTCTCCTTCTCTGGAGATCTTCAAAACCTGTCTGGACACAGTCCTGTGCAACATGCTCGTCCGTGCTTGAGCAGGAGGGTTGGACCAGACCCCAACCTCAACCATTATGTGATTCTGTGAAGGAATATGATTGAAAAAATGTATGGGGAAAAAGAGATATAAGAGGGAGGTTGTGACTATGAGAGAAAAACAAAGGAGAGAGTAGATGAGGCACAACATTAGAAGGGGAGAGGGGAGGACTAAAATTGAAGAAAAGAAAGAGGTAGACAGACAGACAGAACTCTTTAATAAGAGAGTAAGAAAAAGCGGGCCATGTACAGTTGGTGAAATGAAAAGAGAAAGTCCAGGAGAAGCAAGAAAGAGACAAAAGGTCAGGAAATTACCAAAGATTTTCTTTAAACAACTTCTGTATAAGTTTGTATAAGTCAAGCTGCATAAGCTTGAAAAAGTATTAAGGTTTTGCAGAAATTCAGCTGAGAGGCATCTAAAGCCAGAAGAGCAGGTTTGATCATCTAATATGCCCACTTTAATAAAAGCTTTAGTATTTTTCTAAATGAACTCCCAACTGAAACCTTTAAGGAAAAGCAGCCAGATATCTTGCTTTAAAACTTTTTTTTTTCTAGAAAAAGAAAAAACTCATGGTGAGTTGTTGCAGAGGTTTATTACACTCATTTTTACATCTATTTCAGTCAAAATTGATCTAACTTCAGCTTCTAGCTTAAAACCCTATCAAATAAATTGAAGAACTCTCTGTCGAATTTTGATCCTTATGAGGTACTTCAATGAAATCGTTTCTTTGGTAAGTAAAACGGATGAAATTTACTGAGTCTCATTATAAGGCATGTTTTTAAACCTATTTCATAGTTCCCCTCTTGCTCTCCCTCTCCCTCTGTTTTTTAGATATATTTCTTTAAATGGATATAGTATTCTAGTAGTGGGCAGAGATGACAGTCTCTCAATGTTTCTATACAACATCCCCCAGTTTATATAAGACAGCACTAACTTTTTGGCCAAGGATTTAGGCATGACCTAATGCTCTTGGAGACAGAACTGAGGTTAGGATTTGGATTGCAAGCCTGAGTAGCTGTGATTCCTAGGTGTTCCTATTGATGAATAAAGTTAATGGAAAGGCTGCTCATCTTCATTTACATAGACTTTTATATACCACCCTGCCTTCTCAAATCTTTTGCTTAAGAATTCATTTTGAACAAATTCTGAATCTCAGAATCAATTAATCAAATTAGTTTGATAATAACATTTATTTCCATGAACTTTTGCCTTCCTTTCATATACTAAGCTGGTCTTTCTTCAGCTATGCTGTTTTGTTTGTCCAGAATGGACTAATATCAGTCTGAAAGGTTCATAATCCTAGGTAGGCTTTAAAAAGGATGTCTCAAATTTAGCATTCTCCAGAAAAGTAAATCAGCATTCTCCAGAAAATACTCTGGATTTTCCAGGAGGCACTGAGACATACTGAAGGTCCCTTTTCCCAGCTCTGCTCACTGGTTGTCACTTCAGATCTCTTCTTATAGGCTCTCATATCTACATAAAAATGTCCAGTTTTAGTCATTATTACTTTTGAATTTTAGTTTCTATTAAATTACTGTCTTCATCTTCTAGGATTTTTGTTAAATGCAGAATGTAAATATAGAATATTTCCGTCTTCTTTTATTTAACTGACAGTTCTATAATTTCTATCTACTCGTGGGCCAATAACATTGGTGGGATTTCTTTGATTTTTTCTGAAACATAAATCTCTTATTATTGTCTTTAGGCCTGTATGACACAGATTTCGTCTTTTCTACTTTTTCTTGTGAATTCTCTACATTTACTAGACTCTAATAATTTTAATTTAAATTAATACCCAGTTAAGAAGATTAAATAAACTCTTATCTTGTAAAATAACATGTGTTCACATCCTGATAGCCACCACTACCCTCTTTCTTTTTTTTGAAATATATCCATAGCTTAAATATACTTTTGCTGTAAAGAAGTAGGTTTTTGTAGCGAGATTATTTTTATAACTCCCTTGTTATACATTCCATTTATAGAGAAAGCAGAGCCTGTCTTTCAGCTGTATTTCATGGAAGAGTAAGGATGGGAAATTGCTTTGGTTTTTGAGCTGAGAAAACCAATGCCTATGAAAATAAAATTACAGATTAAGCATTCTTTCACACAGGGCATCTTTCAGGACAGAATAAAGAGGAGTATGGAATTTGTGCTTGGAAAACTCTCTAACTGAGGTCTTAACAGGGTAAAAAATTTGCATTATGTCTTGGATTCACATGACAGCAAACTTAGGTATCTTGTGCCTCCAGGTGAATATAGGACCTAATCCTAGTCCATTTTTCCTAAAAGGACACTGTGGTGAGAGAAGCAGAGACACGGGTGTTTCAAAGTTAGTGTTAGAACGGTATGAGTGAAAATCATGTGAAAATCAGCTTGGAATGGAAATAGTCCACATATGACACTCATACAGTTAGCGTAGCTATAGTGTAGTGTAGTGTTATGTTGTATAAGTAAGTAGACCTGGCACACCTTTTAGGATACTAGAGAAAGTGATTTCCAGCAGATTTAGTGTAAAAACAAACTAGTTCCAACACATTGCCATTTCCAGATCGCAGACAAGTCTGCTATTTCCTCTGAAACATGAAATAAGGGTGGATGAGATAAAATTGCACTAACAGCGAGAAGAAAAGTCATTTTTGGATGAGTAGAACATTTCTGTTGGCAATATAGTATCTTATCTCAGAGTAAGCAGGGTAGTTTGCAATATTCAATTTGCAGTTGTGACAAGAGAGAGATGGTAGAACCCATTTTGGATAGGGGAGAGAAGGAAGAGTAATTTGGAAGATAATGGCATATGACAAATGATACCTGTTAAAGCTCTCTGAATTTCACTGGGTTGATTCTAACAGTAACTACTCCTAAAATCCCAGGTCACTGAAGATTCTGCAGGAAACTTTGGCATGAGCTTACAGACTTTATCTCTTTACTCAAACTCTGAAAAGTCTCTTGAGTGAGAGGGTGAGATGGATTGGTCAGGTCTGTGTAATTCTTTTCATCTGCACAAAGTGTAATATAAATTCACCCAGAATCAGATACACTGGTCCCTGGTAAGTATTATTTCTTGGCAGAGTTGTCTGCAAAGATCAAAAGGGTTTAATGAAGAAGCTTATCCTCAAATGAATATACAGCTAACAACTCCCATATGCAGACAGAGAAGAGACAGCAAGTATTCAGACATTTGAAAGATGACAGAATAGACAGGATTATACTATACAGCTTTGACAAGTAAGCAGAACATCCCTTACTAAGATAGCCAGGGCAAAACAGGTAAAAGATCTGACTGCTAGAGCCATGGTAACCCCACAAAGAGATCACATGGCCCTGATCACCTCATGAATCTGATCAGGAAATCATCCGCAAAGCTTATAAAAGATCTCAGTCCTTGTAGGCTTTCTGATTTGGTGCAAAAGGAGGAAAAGGTAGAGTTGGTAGAGTGTTAACCCTCACTTCACCTGGTAAAGTTTCCTGACTGGTAAGTGGAAGATTGAGACAGGCAAAATGGATGCAGGTATCTTTAGTTTGGTATACTATTTACTCTTTGCTTCCACATTAAGGAAGGATTTTTATTTTTTTGTAAATTCCAAGGAAAGCATATTTGTGTGACATGCTTTACCTCCTGCATATTTCTGAGGTGGTAACCTATATATTCACAGTCTCATGCCGTGAGATCTCAGGCGCAGGAGCTTAAACTTTCCATGGCGCTTCAGAGGTAAAGCCAGGAAGAGCACTTCAGCTGTGCAAGCTTGCACAGCTGTGCAAGCTGTCCTCTTTACTAGCAAAAACTTTCTGTAGAAGGTCCCTAGCCGTTGAAAACATTGTGCTATGTGCTTGCAGCTGCTATTTGACTATAGTCTGACATTCACCCTTCGTCCCTTTAGAAAAGGAACCAAATAGCTCTCTGCTTTGGGATTTAGTTTGATTTGTCTTCACTGGGAGAATGTATTTTCCTTTTAATTGAAAGAAGTGCTTTGGGTTTGTTGTGGTTTGATGGGGGAGGGAGAGGGGGGGCAAATTTGGTAAGAGATGAATCCCCTTGTGTTCCAGCCAATCCTCAAAGGTTAGAGGAACTGGGGACGGCTGGACTCATCTCTTAATAGGGATACCAAATACAATGGTAACTGTAGGCCTGATTCTGGCAGTACCGAATTCACAGTCTGTCGACAGTAGGTCCAATCGCCTGCCAAACAGCGAATCGAGTTCACAAAGAGTGTGATCAGCTATAGGCCTGGCTCTGGCAGTATCGGGTTCATGAACGGTCTGTCGACTCTTTGGTCCGCTTGCCTACCAAACAAGTAGTCGAGTTCACAAATAGAACGATTTATTCAAATGCAACATTTACAAAGCAGGCTTCAGATGTCAGTGTAGGAAATTCTCTACTAGAGTGTGGGATTTTTAGCTAGTGCCTAGTGTACAAATGTGCAATCATCACTCACTGCAGCAGATGGGAGAGGGCTCTCAACCTCGAGGAGTCTCCTCAGGCAGTGAGGTCCCCTGACCCAAGGGGAGGAAGGGAGTTCAGCCCGTCCACTGATGCAGAAGTTACAATGGAGTCTTCGCTCTCCACGCTTCCTTCTTCCTCTTCCTCTTCCTTCTTCTTCAGTTCCTTCTTCCTACTATATCCCTCCTTAGTCACCTTTTATTTATTTTCTTTTACATTTAGGAGGAGCTTGAGTGACTCTAGTCACACTTACTTTCGTTACTGTTTGGTTTAAAAAGCCTCCCAAGTGAATGGAAAATCTAGGGAGCTTACTCAGTGAGGAGTGGTCGTTCCTTGTAAGTTGTGGGATGGGGCTGTGTATTGGCATTATAATGAGATTAGAAGGAGGAGAAGTTTGAGCAAAGTCCATCGCAAGGGACTGATCTGCCACCACTGATGGCCCAGCACCAGACATCTTACCATGCTCTGTGGCTAATCAGCTGCATGGTACGACCAGGTCGCCACCTCTGCAGGGAGTGCCACAGAGCTTGGCCGCGGTGTCTTCCCTCGCTCCACCCTCCATTCCCTCAGCAGCTGCGCGGCACCATCAGGTTACCACCTGCGCAGGGAAGCCAACAGCGTTTGGCCATGCTGCCTCCATTCTGCTGCCCTCTTTGTTTCCTCTTACTAGTGTGTTCTAGGAGGGCAGATTGTGTCCCCAAGGGAATCGTGGAGAAGTAGATTCTGCACATACCAACCATCCTGGAAGTGGTAGCTGTCTCTCACGTCAAGCAAGCCTCTGTAATGCCATAACTTCTGTTAGACCCTGTTTTTTCTCTAATTTCCCCTTTCTCAAGCAATTCTCTCACAGGGTTCTGCCTGTTCTTCTGTTTAACTGACAGATCCTGTATTTGCAATTGGTTGATTGACTCTTTCATCTGGAAAACACAAGCCATTTCACTAAAATTAGGGCAACTGCATAAGTTTAATCCATTTATGGAGGCTGAAATGATTCAAATTCTATTTCATATTAACAGCACTGCAAAAAAAATCATAAAATAATAAATATATAAAATAAATACACACAATACATAAAAATACATAGACATAAAAATAAATATAATAAATATACAAAAGTAAATAATTAAGCATAAAATGCTGTGGTAAAACCACACTAGTAACTCTACAGCCTTGAAAGAGCAAAACCAAAAATACTGCAACAGCTGTCATGTTGATCATCTTGTACTTACTCAGAATTGTGCAGATATGATATTTAGCACAATAATAACCATTTCCCTGTTCATTCACAATTACATGGGAGAGTCTGATAAACTTCACAATGTCTTTTTGTAAATAAACCTCCCCATTCCTGGAGTGAGACATTCCTATTAAGCAATTAATTGAAGATTAAAGGAACCAACATTTTGGACCCTGATTGTGTTATTTATGTATTCTGAGATCAGTGCCTCTTTTCGCATTATTATGTGATGGAAATTTCCTTCCTGACTGTCACAAAGTAGAAGATCAGCTATGTTTCCAACCTAAAGACTGAGCAAAAGTTTGCAAAATCTCAGGAATTAAATAGTCTTGTTTTCCAAAATAAACTTCATTAACTTTCATTTGCTTTGTTGCTACAGGTATTTTGCAAAGCATCTTATTCTTTCTGACTACTGCTCACAAATTTGTGGCTTGTGTGACACTTACCTTTTGCAAAGCTTTCAAAATCATCCCCTATCTCCTCACTCTACAACTGTTTTGTTGCACAGAAATATTGATCTGTACCTGTTTCTGTTACGTATTTATTTCTTGTGGAGAACAATGTGGGTACATGATTGATAGGGAGAGGCTGGAACACCTTCCCAGTACAGATGATTCATTTTCATGCTCCCTGAACAGAATGACATCTTAAACATATCTGTCTGCACCATAAGCATCAGTTTGTACAACAAATACACAGGCAATGTGATGAAGGGATAAACTTGTCCTCGATTATTTCGAAAATGTAATCGAGGCCAATAATGTTCTTCATCAGAGATAATGCCTGGGAGTTTGGGCTTATGCACTTTTTCCACGTCTAGTCTTTGTCAAAGAACATGTCCAAAGCAAAGAAGCAGATGGTCTAAAATCTTGAGATTTCTGTTTCTTTGTCAGGAAGCTCTTCCTGCACCCAAAAAGTGTTTGTGCATGAGTCTGTATATCTATATCTGACCACAGAATTCACAGTTGGTTAACACAGGTGAGGCAGTTGTGGACCTGATTGAAGTCATAAGGGTATGTGGTATTTATTTAATTATTTCTCTTTAATGCTTAATCTTCTTTGTTTTGAAAGATTAAGCTTGTTCCTTGCTCAGTGGAAGTTCAACAACATTGAGCTACTTCTTGTGTAACAGTCAAGGAGTCTTTAGTTCTTAGTTCCAGTAACTCAAAGAAAGTGACAAACTGTTTTGAAGTCTGTACGTATTTTTTTGTGTGCATGGCAGTGAAGAAAATATTTTCATTGTGTCACTTCCAAATATTTTATGATGAGCTCTAGCAAAGCCTGACAGGGAAGCAAGGAACACCATCTGCTTATCTGAAAAAATAAAGAAATAAAACCCTCTGAGTTTTATGCAGAAGTGATGAAAATACTTTAGGATTCTTGGGAAGGGATTCATGGTGGATGCAGAACACAGTTAAATCAAAGGCTTTATTCTGATGGGTTGTCTCAGTATCTCAAGTTATTAATCAAAGCTGGTGTTCCTATTTATCTTGAATTTCAATGTTAGAGCATGTGCCAGGAAAACCAGAAGCACATGACAAATATTCCAGTTTCCTTACGCTCTTAAAAGGGTGAGCTTATAGACACATCGGACATTTTCACAATAGCTTCCAGGATATACACACACTTCTCAGAACTTTCAATTGGAAAAATTGTCCTTGTTTACTTCAAAAGGGTTTTGAAGACTAAAATATGTTTGCATCACAACAGAAGACAGCCACAGTTTAATCATACTTGGAAACTGACCTAGATGATCTCCAGACGTCCCTTCCGACCTCAACTATTCTGTGATTATGTGATATGTTTGGTTTTACAAGGAAAAGATTACTTCATGATCAGAAAGCTTATTTTCTTAATTCATATGGAGAATTTATTTTGTTGTCAGATGTTTTACTGTCCTATCTTTTCCAGTCTTTCCTAAATAAATTAATATCAAGTATGTCCCTCCTCTTTTCTTCTGCTCATCAAAGCCATTATTTAAAATTAACCTTATTTTCCCTCTGCAAAAATTATTTTCTTACGCCCCAAGTCACCTCTTCCACTCCCCATATTGTGTTGCTGATCTTGGAGCCTTTTTTGCTTAGAGTTTTTCATTTACTCTAAAATTAATTTGCTTTCATTTCTTGGTATGATGTCTCTTTCTGCTGTACCTCCACTCACCTCACATGGTTTTCATTAAGTGAGGGTTCTAGTGGCCAGTTCTAAACCAAAAAATCCAGATATCTTTTGCTATCTTTCTTTGGCGTGTCTTGAATATCTTTCTCTAAATGAATGTATTCTTGCACACCTACTGTGAGGATGCGTGATGACTTTTTTTTTTGGTTGGTTGGTTCTGTTTTATTTTGTTTTATCTGTCTGCTCAGCTGAGGCCTTTAACAATAGTCCTGTGTGATGGATTATGAAATTCCTGTTTCATAGGAATTCCCATGGAATGTGACAGTCCACAGGAATTAGGAAACTGCCAAAAAGAAAAAAAAGCCCACACCATTAAATGAAGCACATTTTGTTCCAGATACGTGTGACAGATTTAGGGCTATAGAGGGGCAATGCTATCTTATTATGTTAATCCCCATATCCCAAGTCCTTGCTGTCTGTACGTAGCAGTTTCCGTATATCGCTGTCTGCATGGGATGCAGAACATGGGTAATCCTCTGAAGGCAAATATCTGAATCCTATCAGCAACCTTTCTTTAAATAAGGCAATTGTGATTCTTCTACCTGTGTTCTAGAAAGCGTCTTAAGAGTCAAGAAAATCACTGCAAAAACCAGAGTAAAATGTCTTCCTTTATCTGAAAAAGTCCAAACCCATTTCTCCTGCAGTTATCTGCTAGCATGGATGAGGGGGAAGAATCTGTTTTTCCTTCTGTGAACATGGCGTTATTAGGGACAGAGAGAAAGAGGTAAAGGAGTATCTGCACTACACTTTTCTTCATGAAAAGGGATTCCTGACTCTTGGCCCCTGCTATTACTCCAACTTGTATCTTTTATCCAGTGACTGAGAAGGGACGGCAGAAACCAGAAACTCTTTCTTGGTTTTAGTGGTCAAAAGTCTCTAGTTTTGTTCATTTTGTTATTTACTGTTATGATTCTTATGTTGCTACATGGAATGTTTTAATCAGTCTCTGTCAGCTACAGTGCTCGTAGGGAGAATATTTAAGTACTCGAATCTAGTGAAAGTAATGGATATTTGGCACAGAGAGTGCCATAATGTAGCAAGCAGACTAAGGGTAGACTAGTAGGATTTAGGCAAACACTTAATATTTCTGAGAAATTGTTTAGGCTGAGGCTTGCATGTACTTCATAGTCCTCTTGAATGTCGAGACGGAAGATGTGTGTGACCGTGCAGCTCCACAGCTGTGGTTCTTCCCTGAGTCACTTTTTGTGAGAACTAGGGTTAGGAAAAATTAACGTGTCCTTTGATTTTCCCCTAGTATGCAGTTAAAATGCAGCCAGGCGGGTCCAGAAGGCAGGAAGCAATTGGTTGCCATAGCTAGAAATGAAAGATGGGGGCAGAGGGTTATAGCTGACACATACTGCATTCATTTGAAATTCTATTTTTAAATGCAATTTAAGTTCAACACATTGTGACGTTCAATTTCCCATCTAAAGTCATCTGATGACAGCTGTCTTAAGTGATATACAGCTTGTCCTGGTCCGTTCTGGCACACGGGCCCCATCTATATTTTCATGTAGGTGTTCAAAGCTGTTGTTTTGTTTCTGTGTTCCCAGCTGCATGTTTCTTTTTCATGGACTGTGCTGTAAATGCGTACAAGGTTGCGCACTCAGGGGAGGCCCTTTCTTCTCGGTCTTTCAATATGCTTGTGCCACAGGCAGTTAAGCAGCTGAGGTTTGATAGTTTTGGCAGAGATTTTTCTCTTGCTTTACAGAAGGCCAGTGACAAGTTCAAAAAGTTGTACCTGAGGCTCTGTAGAATAAAAGGTGTTGTTAATCCCACAGCTGATCACTTTTCTGTATCACTGTCTGGCACATAGCTCTGTGATGAATTCTGTCACTTGCTAGTGGCTTTGAGTGCAATTGTTGGAAACACAAAGGATTACAAATATTTTCAGATCCAAGTCACATCTGTGAGCATCACACAAATCTGCTCACCGTTATTAACAGAAGCTATGTATGATTCCCCTGTAAAGGCAAGTCATGCCTCGTTTTTCTCTTGGATATGCAAAACACATTGCTCTGACCCTCATATGCAATATTAGCTTCTCTTCCCAGGAAATGTTTGTGCATGTCTAAGTTTGTCTGCTCGCTGTAAAGGTTCTTGCAGTTGGTGACTGGCGTCCTTCTCTGCCTTCCAGTGAAAGATGGAAACATAAGTAACTTCAGCTTAGTGTACTCTGTGTTACCAGTGGTGCCTCAGAGCATTTGCTTTCATTTAGGCTTCATCATTTTGTACTTTCTCTGTCAGAGTACAAATATGAGCTGTACCTTGAAAAGAAAGTTAGGAGGAGAAAGATATGGTAAACAAAATAAATCGGATTAACCTATAAAAGCTATTTTTATTATGCTACCAACAAAAGTTTTGGGGAAGGAAGAGGGAGGAAAGTACAGGTTTTTTTCCAACATTAAGCCTCAGCAATCTATCCTGCCTTTGAATTGCAGCTATAATCACAGCGATAAATAACTATTTAAAAATCAGTTCTGGGAAAAGCTTACACTATTGGAAAGGAAGGAAAATAACCTTTTGCGCTTTTACCTTGCATCTGAGCAAAGCTGAAATACTAATGAACAAGCAGTATTTATCAACACTTCCTCATGCTGATCAGAAAATATCTGAGTTCATGGCAGTGCTGAGTCACCCAAAAGAAAACCTGCTTCCACAAACAAGATAAAGAAATACAAAACTGAAGAAGAACAAAGCAATGTTGCCAAAATCTCCATGTGTCTGAGGGAGACAGATGCTGCTAATGTGGAATTCTGCACTAAGAAGAAAGGAAAAAATCAAGGGGCCTCCAGGAAAGCTAGCAGGTGTTCTGCAATGCCAAAGGAAAGGAATGAAATGTATGTAAAACATGGCTTCTCAGCCAAGTCAAAAAAGAGTTTCTGACAACGATGAAACAACTTTGGGGGATATCTTAAAGATCATAGTTCTTCCCACAGAGGAAGAAAGGGTGGGGGAATATGATCCAAGCGGTCTCAGATTCCCTCTGCTCTCTATAGGGAGGAAAAGGAGACAATCTGAGAAGACAACAGTTGAACAAACTGCTGCCTGTAGGGACAAATAACGTGCCGAAAAGAGTAGCTTGATGATAAAGCATCTTCAGTTTAGGAAACTGTATAACAAGCTGCCCTGTTTGGAAACAAGCAATTTTGATGGAAAGTAAGGTGTATAATTTTAACAGTGCAGCTGCTTATGTATTATGTTCTTACTAAGAGTTATAATAAACCCTTCATCACCAGACACTTAACGCCTTTATTCCAGACTAACATTTTAGATTATTTTTTAAATATATATGTGCATCTATCCGAAATTTTGGGAAAGATGGTGACTAAAGTTGCCAGGTGCTATTGAACTTGTCTGCTTGACAAATGAAAGGCTAATGTAAGGAGACTTAGTTCCCATAAGCCAGCAGCTGCCAGTGAAGTACAGTTGTGTTCATTTTCTAAAGCCTGGCAGGATGTATTCCCCAGCCCATGAGTTTCCTGAGCATATTTTATTGAGTGATATATTGCCAGGACAATCTACCATCTCTGAGGAATCACTGAATTCTGTGTGTGCTGGCTTCATACTGTTTGTCTTTGCTCATCAGCACCAGGCATTTCCTTTAAAACAAAACGCATTTATCATGATTTAAAGCAGCAGTTTGAGAATTAAAGTTAGGAACTGAGCAAACAAAATCAAAAGCAAACATAAAATGAACCTTTCTCATCCTCAAGAATATAACTCTCTAGGATATTTGTATCTCAAAATCCTTGTTTCCTTTTCTTCTCCATTCTTTGAGCCTTAGAGTTTGTGTATTATTTCACTCCACTTTTCTTCCTATGTCATGATCTTCCCCTCTGTCTGTATCTATATTTCCAGTTTTCACTGTGCATTTGGGCATGTGTGGTACTTAGTGGCACTTGGTACACTGAGGCTTGAATCCCACATTGTTAGTGATTTTTTTTGTGTGAGATATTGCATACTCCTAAAACTTTACAATCTAAGGAGGCAAGATGGGAAAATCATGTGAAGTGGTTGATCTAGGCTTGTGCAATGATCATGGATGAACTAAGTCTTACATCTTGTATTCCACAGTTCTGTCATTAGTAACAGCACAGGGAGCCATTTTTTCCTAAGTGACTCTTTTGGAAGAGCAATATTTAGGGACTGGGACTAATTCAGTTTAGAGTTTTTTTCTTATCCTTAAATGAGGAATATGAGCAGTTAAAGCACGATAATGAGCTTTGTAAATAAAAGGCATGCCAAATCTATTGATTATACTTCTGTAAGCAAACAGGTAATATATTCCTGAAATGAGCTTTCTGACAATTTTTCAGAAATTGTATTTCTGTGAAAAATACAATTAATTCCGTAAAAGCAGAGTAAATGGAAAGCATATGTATCTTCTCTGTGCATCATACTTTTTTATTTTGATTTTTTTTAAGGATTGGATATACGATTAACTTTTTTTTTTTTTTTTTTTTTTGTCCTTCACCAAAAAGCTATGATGGTCCTTAGGAGAAAAGGAAATATAATTTCTTCTGTTGGCAAATGCTGAACTAGAAAGTGCCACAGAGTAAGATGGATGGGGGAGCAGTAATGAATTGGCCATTTACTTCTAGGTCACTAACTTGAATCTGGTCCAGGTCAAATCTGACTGAAATTTCTTGCAAATTGATAGCTGTTTAGTGGCCAAACATGAAATGAACTGGCAACACCCCCACTTACATTATCATTTCATTATCTGCCTTTTTTTTTTTGAAGATGAATTGAGAGATACTGCACAAATAAAAACACCTGCAGTTACAGGTTTTGTTGCTGTTGTATGGGTGTCCATACTGCACCACAGAAGTCTTCCTCCCAGCAAGTACAGGCTGCAGGTTTGACCCTGAGTGGGGCAACGTCCCAGCACCATGAAGAGCTGGAACTTCCTAAATTGCCTGGGGAAACAGCTCTGAACTACAGGGAGAGCCACCACTTGACTGGAAATTCTTTTTTTGGGAAGTGAACAAGTAAGGTCTCTGTAAGCTGCATGTGTATTGTCAAGGTAAGTGGTGCCCGGTCACCATAGCCCGTCATGTTTCTTAGTGGCAAAACCCTGAGTTCTGGGCTTCATACCCTGTTTTCTGAGTAAGAAGCATCGTTATTCCCTGAGTCCATGCTTGGACCAGTGTGTCCAATACTTCCAGGCACTCTGCTGGCTAGGAGTCCAGGCAGAGTATCCTTAGTCTTCCTCAAAGGTTACCAAGCTGGTGATGTTCTGAATCAAGATTTTTCACTCCAAAATTTCTGCTCAGGTTCAGTTCTCCCAGCATCATCTGTTTCTAGTGCTGTTTGTATGAAGCTGTAACCTTCTCCTCAAAACTGAGGAAACCAAATGATGATTGAATACAAAACAGTAGAATTAACATGGTGCATCCTAATCTTGTTGGCTCAAAAGTTTTAGTTTTTGATGTATTATATCCTCCAGCAATTCACTGTTAACTCTGTTTTTGCTATTTCACTTGAGAGTTCTTTCAAGCAGAGATGAATGCCTCATTTTTCATGCTAAGAACTTTTTAAAACTCTATAAAATATTAATTGACCTTATGACCAACAGGAGAAGAGATTCTGCACTAGCCTATTCCAGCTCCAGCAGGGAGAAGCTCCCAGCCAACTCTGTTCTCTCCATTCAAGCACTTACCATTTGCTTAGCCTTTACGTACATTAAATAACCCTCACCTAACATGACTAAAATACTTGAAATATGCAATGCAATCACAATCAGTAATAAAAGCATATAAAAGAAACAGAAAGACGATAGGGATAAGAGAATATAGGAGAACAGAACAAAAGAATTAAAAAGTGAAAATCTCGTGGTGTCCAGGGGCTGTGAGAGGGTACACACATCCTAATGAAGGCCCAATGCGTGTGAGAGAGACCTGATCTGACCTTCTTTTTTTCATACCTGTGAATGTCATTTTTAGTGTGACTTCTCCTACTTCAGAACTGGGTAACCTGGAACTGACTGAGAGTAAAGCTGAGAAATGCCAGTATGGAAGATTTTTCCACAGCACTCAATGGTTGAATAAGGTGGTCTGCTAGTAAGAAGCCACTGCAGAGTTTTTGTTGTTGTATGCTGGGCTTTTTATGAAGGAGGAGCCTGTGTTCTTGGCAGAGAGGGCCTGCTATATCTTCATTAGCTAAGAAAAATACGTATTTTAATTGTTGACCTAGGCTATTTGATCAGCACAGTGCAAATGAAATGACAGAGTGTTAACCTATCTGTAGTACAGAGCTCATGGCATCTGTTGTCTTTTTCAAAACAAAAGCTAACTCAGAAACAGACAGCTGGTTCCTTTGGCTTCTACAGTGCAAGGGGAACATCCATGCATCTGAGCTGGACGGGATGGATGATGGCCAATGATTTATTAGTGCACAGCTTAATCTCAGCAGCTGCTTGACCTTGGTCTGGTCTATCCTCACGCAGTGTGTGCAGTGAGGTCTGTCCGCTGTTTATTCTGTCTTCTCCCATCCATCTGCTTTCCACGACCAACTTCAAATGTAAGAACTGATACTTGGCTGACCTGGCCTGTGAAAATGGACTTGGTATGCCTTATTTAACAACAGCAAAGTTCATCAAAGATCAGAAATTCAGATATCACCTCTATTCTGGCTTCCATCACTTCCTTATAAAGAAGATTATGAAGGATTAAAATATCTGGGGAAAAAAAAATATGAAAAGCTAGAAGATAACAAACCAAGTTTTGTCTACCTGCTATTTTTATGAAGGCTATAAGCTGTGTGATTTTTTTTTTTTGTAATTTTATATGCCTGTCTTACATTAATATTACCCTGTAATGTGCCAAATGTTCAAATATATGGCACTAATTGTTCTTCTTTTGCACCCTTTGTAAGTAATTTAATATAGTTATTTGAATTTGATGTAAATTGCATGTAAATTCAAACTTTTGTTGGAATCACTAATATATGATCCTCTTATTTATGAACTCTCTTGTTAATACTTTCACTGAAATAGATTACTTCAAAATGTAGCTGTGACCAGAATGCATCTAAGTTATTCCTATAAAAGTCAATTCAGAAAAAATATAGATGTATGAAACAAGAAAAATCCTATTTCCGTCCTCATTTTCTCACTAGCAGCTGACCATAATTTACTGTTATATCAGATTTTATAACTCCCTAGATATGCATGTTTTCTAAAGAATGAAAAAGGCAAATTAGTATGTTTTGCATGAGTGTATTATTGAAAACAGTGGAAAACACTTGAAATTTTTAGGCTTCAATGCATTTACCTTAAAAAAAAACGCAAAAGCTCAGTCAAATAATGATTCAGAGTTCATTAAAACAAACGTAAGATTATACATCTCAAAGACATTGTGCAGCTGTGCAGTTGGAATTATTTAAAATGCTGCAAGGTATATTCAAGTGTTCCTGTGTAGTCGAGTAATGGTGCTATTTGTATTAAACATAAAGTTCCATTGCTATATGCTATTTAATTTTATGTTAAAAGTTTTGGACAATTATGATGAAGAGCCAAAGCATTTGTCATACAGATGGGGAAGAAAAGACTGTAATAGAAGATAAGGGAGTTGTAAAACGTGCATATTTCCTCTAAGAATAATTGGTTATTCAGCTACTGACAAAATTGAAAACAAATCCTAAAGTACTTGCCACGGTGCAGAAAAAGAGAAGAGTCTTAGTGGAATGGCATTCCCCAAAGATCTTGTTCTCTGCTGAATTTTTCACTCTCTGGCTTTAGAGGGAAATATTCAGTTTAGCACCAGTGATGGTGGAGGGGTAAGATAGAGGGGACAAGAGAGATCCCAATGAAAGTGTGCAGGGATGTGTCAGTAGTGACTCCTGCGTGGTGAGGCAGCTTGGAGGAGCTGTCAGAGGGGACCTGGGGACCACTTCTGCAGGCTCGGGGCTCCACCAGTGATGTCCTTGCTGCTGCTGCCCCAGGCGAGGTAACCCCTGGGCCTTGCTGCTGG
This sequence comes from Nothocercus julius, assembly GCA_013398735.1. NCBI lineage: Eukaryota > Metazoa > Chordata > Aves > Tinamiformes > Tinamidae > Nothocercus > Nothocercus julius. Next base: position 207,209 of record VZSV01000181.1, on the reverse strand, counting down.
TCCCAGGAGCCTGCTGCCCTTGAGGGCTGCTGACCTGGCTCAGGCCAAAAGCTGACTTGGGCTCTGCTAATTCTTTTTTTTTTTTTTTTTTCCCCATTCTGAGTAATCACTCTCCAAACACTATATCGACATTTAACAGCTATTTGCAATTAGGCTCCTGAACTTCTGAACTTGAACTTTTGAATTATCTCCAGTCTGAAGGGTTCTCTGTGTAGGGACAGCTCTGGTTTCTAGAGATAGCACACAGACTGTGTCAGATCATAAAACTTCCTGAACCTCTTACAACCTATTTAATGCATCACTATTATCATTCATTTCAAGAATTCAAGACATGTATTTTATCTTGGTAAGAAATAACTTTTGAAATAATATGTATTTTAATCTTTCTAGTTCAGTATTTTTATCCTTATCAAAGAAGAGCACAAACAAAAAACACTCTCTGCTGGGGAGACACTCACCTGGCGAGAGGGGGAGCTGCACAAACTTACTCAGCATAGTTCAAGGGCTGTAATAACAGGCAGATAGCAAACTATGTCACTGGGAGGCTGCTGAGACTGTTTATTTATATATTATCACAGATTCATTTTTACAACTCCTAAATGACCAATTCCTGCCCTGAAAGTTGTAAAAATGCAAGGACAAATAGAGAAAAGTAACAGGTAAATGATTCTCATCTGAAGAGGAGACAGAGGATAATACATCCCTGAAGGGATGAAACAGGTAGAAACATATGAAACATATGAACATATGAAACAGGTAGATGTTGAGGGGAGATTTGAATTAGCATTTAGGAAAAGAGATTTAATTTTCAGTAATTTTCAGACTTTGGAAGATAGTATTGAAGAAGGTGTAGATTCTATCATGAAGACTAAGATTTTTTTTTAACTCAGAGAATTGCAAAAAAAAATTTCTATAATAACCCCAATACATAATCTCAAACATAATGATAACCCTAACATAATGATTCCCTGATTTTAATGTACACCTTGAAATGGTACTGCAATGTGAATAATAAAGCATGTTATATGTGGACAGATATTTTCTTTTAAAGATTTTACGCCCAGGTAATGTTACTGACCTCAGTAGATCTGCTATTCTTACTGAGCTAAACGCAAGTTTAAAAACGGTATGAAAGAAAATGCTTCAAATCTGAGCACTAAATTCTTAAGGTTTTCTAAGCTTATGCAGTGAGTCAAGTTAACTGATGATTCAATTGGGTGGAATGCTCTGTTTGTATTCCTTACATTCTTCCACAGTAAAACACTATGAATTTTAATTAGCTTACTTTTTTTTTCTTTGATTAAAAGCATTTATTAGGGAAGCTGAGGATTTCACTTTGAGTGTCATTTACATTACTCATGAATAATTATTGTAGGAATACTTAAGGTCAGAATAATTATGTTTTTAAAAGATGATTTATTGCCTTGATTATATTTTCTTATGGCTAATAAAGACTTTTATAACTGATTTTTTAAACATTTTAATTTATGTAGCTGAATTTATTCACTAAACAACTTATAATGGCAGTATGTTGCTATTAATTGAAAAATAGCTTAAATATTTATGATTCCATTTACTCATTGCACAAATATTAGTTATGAATAGAAAAAGAAGTTTTCTTCATTTATCAGATGTAAAGCTGATATTATAACCAATAGTTTCACTTTCAGAGTTCATTTTCAGTAATTTACAGACTTTGAATATCTTTCCTCTTTGATGAAAGGCTAATTCATAGATATTCAGATTTAGATGAGTTAGAATAAAAATTCTCATACTGAGCGTTTGCTTTCAGAAAAAGACTTTCTTTCAGATACCTCAGATTGATAGCACCCAAAATTACCAAGCAAAAATGAAATCATTATTTTTTTTTTCTTTAAGACATAAAGACGTGAGTTTAACTTGTTTATGTAATGTGAGTGCATCAACCTTCAGAGACTGAGCTTTCAGTTTAATGTGAACACGTAACTGTGACTTTGGTAGCTGAAACCGAGACCAATTCTATCAGTTGAATGGGTGGATGTTGGCTAAACTATAGACTAAAAATCAAAGTTCCTGTGTACTCATGTAGTATGTTCTTAAGTTAGGATTTTTCTTTTCAGTTGGAAGTATCTCTTGGAAGGTTGTTAGCAAAAAGTGTGTTACATCTGTGATCCTTTGGGAGAAATGTCATATAGTAGTAATCTGGAAAATGAAGGAATAACTTTCCAAAATTTCTGAAAGTCTTTTCCTTTTTTTGTGGGCTTTAATAGCAGTAATAATTCTATTTTGATTTTTATATCCATCTGGGATGTTTGGTCAAATTTTGATTAATGGACCCTCAAGACCCATGTCTTGACTCAAAATTAACTGTGCAAATGCGTGTAAGTCCGTACTAAGTAATACATGTAGCTGTTATATCTACATGCACAAATTAGGTAAAAGTAGTAAAACAATATTTTTTTTATGTTATTTGATGTTATGTTATTTGATGTGCAATGTTATTTGATGTACAATGATGTACAATGTTATTTGATGTGCAGTGAAATCACAATTGCAGTCCTATACAGACAAGTTTTTTCCCTTTCTCAGTTAGGCACTGTGCAGATGTTGTCTTCCTCTCCTCCCCCTCTCTTTTTTACATTTTACCTTTTTTTGTATGAAAAAAACTCCCTGGAGAAAAAATAAACAAACAAACAAAAAAAACCTTCAGTGTTTCCTCTTATAGTGTTAGAAAGAATGTATTGATCCTTCCTGAAAGCCATCATAGGTAATAATGGCTTCAAAATACACCTCTGTGTATTATCTCATTATTTTCTTACTCCATCCTTATCTTCAGTTTTTCTTACTAGCATTGCAGTAGGCACTTCTGCAGTGATTATTTTAACAAATAACAGAGCAAAGGGTTATGATTTTTCTTGCAGAATTCTTGGTGTAAGGAAATTGCTTCTATAGCTTGGGGCTAGATTAACCAGCTTAATAAATTTCATCCATTGCTGTTTTCAGTAACCATCCCTTAATACGCCTGTCAACAGTGTTTACAGTGGATATATAGTCTGTAAATGTTCTGAACTGCAGATTATAATGTCTTTATCCTTGCTGCAATGAATGTGGCATAAAGCAAGTCTGTTTCAAGCTGGAATTCAATAGTACTCTAAAAACCCCTTTATCCTCTGAGGCATGCATGCAGGAAAACAATAACTTAGTTTTAATGCTAATACCTTGAAACAGGGAAAAAAACACATATCTAATATCTCTGTAGCAGGTAGAGAATTATGTGGGTCTAGAAAGATAAATATAAAATGAAGTCATTTGGGGCGATGCATTAAAACAATATGGGACGTACCAGTAAAGGTTTAATTTAGTCTTTAAGCGGCAGGTTACTGCTGGAGACTATTTGAGAAATGGAAAGTCACATCGGGATGACCCAGTTTTACAGAGTTGTTAATGTTGAATTCCTCTGAGTTAAGATTTTATATGTAATTAAACATTGAATTCATATTTCATATGTCAGATAAGCTAAAAGGAAATTGGAATGAAAATGTTATCACCACAAATAGAGGTATGTTTACACTTTTTCAGAAATACCTGAATTCCTGTTTGGATCTCGCCTTGGTATGTTATTGCTGATAATTTGTTGTTGTTGTTATTTAATCCATCCTTGGTAAAGGCAGTCCATGTTTCTTATTCTCTTTTTATTTGTATATGAAGAAACTTTGGTTTCTTTTAATTGGTTCTCTTTCTCCAACGGACAAATGAACACTAATAAAATCCATAGACTGTAATTTTACTGGAATGAAGTAGTAACATTTTTTAAAATATAAAAATTCTATAGCGGTGGATTTGACAAGTATCTTTGAGTTAGATTGTATGACTGGGCAAAGCAGAGGTGTAGCATTAGAGGACTAGAATTACAAAGATACTTTGGAGCAGTCAGTGGCAACATTGAATGAACAATGCACCTCATGCCTGTCTGGATTGCTCGTGCCATGGGAGAGGTCAATGGAGAAGCAGGTACCAAAGAGAGTAACCAAAAAATATAGCAAAAAATCTGGAACTGTACTCTGCATGATGTGAAAAAAAGAATCCATTTGAATTGTTTGTTTGAAGTTACTGCCTGGTAATTTTGTTGGATGTTCTTTTTCCTTTGTGGTCTGAGAAATAGCAATTAAATGTGGTTTGTTTATATCTCTTCCTCATATCATTCATATTTTTATAGCCTTCTCTTATGCTCCCTACCAGTTGCTAAAGATTTCTAGCCTGCAGAAACTGTCTGGATTCTCTCATCTTTGCAGACTCTGTTCTTTGTGATATGCAGAAAACGGTGTATCATAATTTATACAACGGCAAAGTGCAGTTTTCCTTCTTTCCCTTCCTAACAAATTCTAGCATTTTGATTGCCTAGTGCCACTTAGTACAGCACTGACACTTTTGAAGAACAGCCCTCATTCCTGCAGGATTTCTTTCTGCACATAATAGCTAATTTTGAGCTCACCACTGCTTACGTGTACAGAAAACTGTTTTTCCTCAGTTGTGTTACATTTGATTATTGCTGTTGAGTTTATTCTGTCATTGTAATACTCATATCACAGGATCCTTCAAATCTTGGGAGTTGTCTTTTATTTGGAGTACTCTAGACAATTTTGGTAGCATCAGTAAGCTTGCCACTGTTCCATCCTTACAGAGGAATGCTGAACAAAACTTTCAAAAAGAAAAAAAAGAAAGAAAGAAAAAAAAAGAACAACAAAAAAACTTGGGATATATTTTGCTTGACTAAAATTCAAAATGTTGTGATGTTTTGCATCTCTTTGCTTGCTCCCTGAGTCCAAGATCAGCTTATAATATTTTACTCTAGTGGTTAAAGGTCATCAATTTATTATACACGTTAAAGAGTTAGATGACACGACCTTTTCAGACTGGTTGGTTTTTAATCCAAATTATATTCATCTGCTTATGTTCAGCATTTCCACTTTATTAATCTTAGCTGCCTCTGGAGCCTGTCCTGCTCTTTGTTATGCATTTGAGAACACAATATACTTGACATGAATACAGTAGTGCTGTGCTGGAAATAAGGCATTTTAAATATCACTTCTTAGCATAACCTAATTTCATGCTGCCTTAACTCCCTGCTATTACCCTGTTTAATACCTGTACTTCATTTTGATCACATTTTTTCCTCCTAAATATCTTTCTGCCAAATGTACTCTTGCCTTTAATTTGATAACATATTGTATAATCATGGCTTTGGAGAAACAGTAAGAAAGCCTGGCTTTCTGAAAGGGGTAGTTATTTCCAGAAGGTTGGAATACAATAGCATATATAGTAAATTAATATAAATTTTGAAGAACCTGGTAATAAAATTTTCACTGAAGGTCAAATGGACTTCACTTGCATGTATTTTCAGTCTATGGTATTTCAGATCTGATTTTCATGGGAACAGGAATACCTAGCCCAATATTCTCTCTCCTAGTGGCCCACAGCAGACACTCAGTGAAGGGCAAAAGACCAGGGAATGTCACAGTGTTTCCTAGATATAAACTTCCAGTCTTAAGAGACTTGGAATTCACTTTTTTTTTTTTTTTTTTTTTTCTGAACTGATATCTATAGATTTATTAGTCCCTTTATTATTTTTGTTTCATACTTTGATCACTTCTAAGCCATACCATTTTTGTCATCTACATAACTTATGGCAATGTTTTATAATTTATATTATGTGAAAAACGAACTCTTTCTGATTATTTCGAACTGCTTCTTGACCATTTTAATTTCCCCTAGTGCCTCTGGCAGGACAGCGGGCAGTCTTTTTCTATTCACTTTCTGTGAGCAACGTATTCTTTTTGGTTTGTTTTTAAGCTGTTATCTCAGATTTCTTTCAATGCTGCTTCAGAGACTTAGCACTGCTGTGAGTTCATTGACTTTATTGGAAAAAAAACCCCAATGATTTACACCAAAGTGATGCAGAGGAGTGGCAGACTTCAGCTGTAACATATCTTTCCAATATCAAAAATCAATTACAAGGAGTTGCTTATTGTGTTTTATAGGCTTGCAGAACCCAGAGCCTGTGCTGGGTTGTGAGAAATAGCGTAGTGGATGTTGCTATAATGTTATAATCTTTATGTAGATAACTAGCACTTCATTAACAGCCTAACAGTGACATTGAAGATTGTTCCAAGAGACGATAAATAGACATTTCTTACTGTCTGTTGAAATGCATTTTGAAGTTTATAAAAAGTTTTGAAAATAACGTGTGTTCATGTTGCATGCATAAGTTATCTGTGTGGCTATGTTTACGCAGAAAAACAGGTCTGTCTAACTTTTGTATTTAATGTATTGAATGTGTACTTCAGTATGTGCAATGTCCACTGAGAAAATGCAAGCACAGTTTGAACCTGTAGCTTATAAGATGTGCCTAAAATTGGCCTGACTAAAAGTGGTAAGAACTTACTTCACGGTTAGCATTAAATGAGTGAGAAACCATATAGACCCATTTCACACTGAATTGGGAAGGGCACGCTGGAGAAAGCATCAGGAGGCACCGTGAGCGATGAAGCTTGTTAAGTGTTTGTGTGAGGTGAACATTAAAAATAGAAAGATGTATTGAAGATTTAATTTTTTTTTATTTATTTGATGTGTTTCTCATTTAGTAATAGCACCTTTCTACAATCGTGAAACAAACTATGAAACTATTTTCAATTTGACTGAAATACTGAGTTTCATCAACCATGTTTTCCAACTGAGTTGGAACAAGCTAAGGACTTGTTTTTGAAGACTTTCATTCATATTTTACTTATCAATTGGATTTTTTTACTTGATATTAAAAAGAAATCTAAAATGATGGTCCACATTGTGTTTGTGCAGACACTTGCAGGCTACTGATCTTTTAGTATACATGATGTAGATGTTTTAATCGCGTCTTGAGTGTTTGGGGCTGTTTGCTCTTTCAGATCCTCGGAATCCCTTTACATTTTCGTAGGCAACGAACATACAGTGATATTTAGCTATTACATAACTTTTGATACTATCACTTTTTCAGTAAAATTATACAGCATTTATCTTTAGAAAACAGAAAACTGGCTTTATAAATTAAATATTCTGAGCACATAACTCAAAGGATAAGTGGTCCATCTTTAATAAAGACAAAACGTTGACAGCTCTCATCATTTCTATGTCTGAAAAAGGTATTAAAGTTCACAGCATTTTCTGAAGACTCAAAGTCCAATTGCTTCTAGTGAAGCAGAACACAGATATTGTTGTCATAATGACAGTAATAGCATTGTTAAAAGGAATTTAATAAGACTCAGGACCCAAGTAAACTTTTTGCTTGGAGATATTTTGACAGGAACTTTAATAACAAAGGAAATACATTTAATGTCTGCTTTTATCCCTACAGCTTGTACCTCTTTTGTCCCCCCTCAGTAAAACTCTACAATTCTCCTTTGCTACTTACCAGAATTTAAGGTCATTTTTACTGAGTATGTGTTTATTGCTAGGAGAAGAAAAGGCTGCCAGTGAATTGTGTGTAACACCTAGGAGGCAAAATCAAAAGCAACTTGATTCTGGCTTTCATAAACCACTTGTTTAGCTAAAGCTTATTATTTTTCTCTTCTCAGATAGTTCTCTATGCCAAGGGAATAAGAAAGTTTTTTATAAAGAGACAATTATGCCATTTCTGTGCCATTCAGGAGTTTTTCTGTGTCAGATGAAAAGTCAATACAGCTTCACAAAGTTCCTGAGGCTCTTGAGACTGTGTGAAAGGAAAAGGTCTCTGAATCTTCAGTCTGGTACAGTGTAGATGGCCCAACCCACCAGAGTTTAGAGACTTGTCTACAGTGATGGGGCTGAAGCAGTGGAAAATATACTGAAGAGATATTTTGATATATGTTTTGTTGTTGTTGTTTGTTTTGTTTTGGCTTTTTTTTTTTTTTTTGATACAGTGATACATTTTATGGGAGCATCTTCTATATTTTTAATAAATCCTTTTTCATTCAACTTTCACTAACACTAACAGCAATTAAATAAGGAATAATAAAGTAAAATCCCCAAGAGTTCTCTGTGATTTGCTACCAAGAAGTTCAGTTTTTGCTCCCAGACACTTGCCAAACAGTGATAAAATTTATTATTTCTCAGGATCTCTCAAACAAGCAATAACACTTAAATGCACTAGGAAATTTATGATTTAAATATAGCTCTTTGTTTTTTTTTTTCCCCCACAGTGCTCAAATTTGCAAATGAATTTATTTGTCGCATCCATGGTAGACAGCAATGTTTGAATAGCACAATCAATGAAATCCAAAAATAAATAGTTGTAATAGTCAGTTCTGGAAGTAACAAAGACCTTAATCAGCAGCATCCAAAGTATTTATTTGCTGACCACAATTCTTGGGTTTGGAAGCATTTCATGAAGACAAAAGGCAAGGCTCATGATATTTTCAAAGTGTTTATAAATCTAAAATGAGGCCTGCCACATTTCTAGACTTAATAATGCTTTAATAATAGTATTGCAATATGAATGCAAGGCAGGAGGAGTGTGATAAATGCGTCCATCAGCTTACTACTGTGGTAAGATGGTATCCATTTCTGTTAATGACTTCTGTCAAAAACAGAGTCAGCATATAAAGCATCTGAACTCTCAGTAGTTTGAGAATGATCAGGGATCCTGTTCTTTGCTGATGTCAGGGTAATTGGGAGGAAATTCCAGAGTTTAGAGCTCTCTACAGTACTGAATGCATGTCCACAGCAGTGCCAATCCAGACAGTTTCCTGTACTTCCGTCTACTGCTGGTTGAATCCTGGGCTGGATGCAGGACTAACTCATCACAGAAATTATTTGGAAAGTTTTTGGAAAGTATTTGGGAAGTTTTGTAATTATTTTGCCTTTTTTTTTTTTTTTTTTGGTAATCTATGGGGTGCAAAAGTGACACTTCTTGCAGTAAACATCATTATATTGCCTTCTTCAGGAGTGAGGGTGGCATGTCCATTACTGAGGAGTGATTTTTCACAAAAGCCTTCTCCATGGTAACTTTTTTTCACCTCCACTCACCTCCTTGTTTTCCTGAGCAAATCCTAGCTGTTTTCAGAATATGACAGTGGAGATGGTACAAGTTTTATCTGAGGAAGTTATGTTTGTATAGCATGCTCTCCTTCAGTTCTGCTGTGGTTTTTGAAAAGCTTAAAAAAATGTCCTATGCTAAACTATGCTACAAAAATCAGTAGGTTAGGGACAACCACAGGTTCAAATGGTGACAATAAATTCCTCTAATGAAAGTTTATATGCCTATATAGGTAAACCACATGTAGGTGAAACTATTTCTTTGCTATTGTAGACAAAAAATAGCATGTTTACTAACTAACAAATTTATACTGTAAGACTCCAAAATTTACTCCCATACTGTTGAAAGTCAAATATAGTAGAAGACAGCCATGTTCCCCATTCTAAAGCAGGACTTCAGCATTATGCTTCTGCATCCGTTTTGCCGATGGAGATTGCAGTTAACTCAACTCATGATTCAGCCCGCTTACTTTGCCATGATTTCTGAATTAATATTTGCTGTAACACCTTGGTATGTCTTTGCCTAACAATATACTATTTGAGCTGACCAGGTGTATCCCGTGTGTAATGAACTCATTAAACACTTCTGCAAAAGATAAGCAGTGTCAGCACAACTTGGAACAGCTGTAGCTCCTGGAACTTGTATCTGCTGATATGTGATAAGTAAGCATAAACAAGAAATCCCTGAAAGATATAACTATACGAATTCATTGATACAAAAATTCATCCTTGTCAGTATCCTGAAATTCACTGAAAAGGCACATACAAATAGCAAGGTATCTAGCAGTATTCAAGCCACAACAGAATTCTATGAATTGATTTAATAAAAAAAAAATTCTCAAAAGACACTACAGCTCTTTAACATTCATTGGATTTCCAGAGTAGTATTTTAAAAACCCTGTAGGAGGAGTATGGTCCTTGTGGCATTTCATAGGACATTTGTACAAAAATTTGTACAATCATGCAGGTTACAGAAGAGTTTAAAGGGGTTTAATTAGTCTGGACATTTAGTGCAAGATGCCTTCTGAAGGCAAAAAATCCCCTTAACAAGTTTTTGTTGCCCACATTAGGAGCTGAGTTCCTGTCTTTCATACACTTTATTAGATTCATAAGGCCTGCTAAGATGTTGCAAGGTTTTTTTATTTTTTTTATTTTATTTTTTTAGTGCTTGAGGAAAAGCATCTATCAGCTCCTTTATTTAAGTAAAAACTTTATGAATGTCTTAAATATAGTTTCTTTCAACAACAATGGCAAATTAAATATATATATTTACCTCTTTTAAAAATGCCCTTGTTAATTCAATGCATGAATTAATTGTCATGTAATCAACTGAGTGTTTTTTTGCACATCCGGGAAAGGAAGAATGATGAGAAAAAGAAGCTTTCTTTCAAATCTTAGATTGTTTTTGCAAATGCCAATATATTTGGAAGTTCTGAGTATAATTCACATAAATTAAAGTAGATGTAGTAACTAAAAAAGTAGCTGTATGAAACAATAGATTTCAAAAAAGTCTGGTAAATTGCTGGTTAAAACTCTCTTGACATATAAAATATATAAAATTTTAATTCCCATAGAGTCATCCACTTTCATCTGTCCTATTAAAAATATATATATATGCTTCTGTCAGAAATAATTTGTAACTCAATATACAATTTATATTGTAAATGTCAACTGCATAATTTTCTTGAGATGCCTTTGAATCTTACTCCTTTGAAGACAGTGTGAAAACTCCAGAGTTAGATGCGTATTTTTTAAATATTCCACCAACTTTGAAACAATTAGAAATTTTCATGTGCTCATGTAATGACAATCTTTTTTGGTATCTATGTCCAATGTCCTCCATTCCCTTACCTTACCAGGGCATTTCACAGTAGAATATAACCAAGTTCATCTTGTTTATGTGCTCTTTATGCATATACCATGAAATCATAAAATACAGGAAAAAAAAATTATTAAAGTCAGCAGATCTGTCACTGAATATATTCTGGGAGAATGACTTTGGAGCCACTGTCATATTTTTTCAGTTTATGGTTGAGCTCAAAAACTCTAAAAATCTGTTTCGGGAAAAAAATGCAGCTTTCCTTTCTGTGTTTCCATCATAATTAATCTAAACAAAGCACAGAAAATAAGTGAAAAAAATGGTGAGTTATAAAGAAAATTGAGAAGTGCTTCCTTGTGATGGAATTTTGTCAACCAAAAAATCTTATCATTTGAATCAATGTAGAATAGTTACCATATATATATATATATGTGTGTGTGTGTGTGTGTGTGTGTATATATATATATACACACATATAAAACAAGTATTTGTTGAATTGTTGAATTAGAGGTACATGTTAGGAAAAAATAAAGAACGAATTTAAGTAAAATCCAAGAAAAAAATGATGCATAAGTTTAATAGAAGCAACTATGTGTAGCTACTTAGTGGGATCTCATATATTTTTATATAAATGTATGTATATATCCAGTATATATTGGATGGATAGATAGATAGATAGATAGATAGATAGATAGATAGATAGATAGATAAACACACACACACACACACACATACACACACACACACACACTTGGAGTGAAAAAGAGCTTTAACTCCAGAAAACAAAAGTTCAGAGTCATGGTCCAGTGCCTTACTGAAAGTCTTTATAGCTTCATGTAAGCTAAAGAACACCTCTGAGCAATTTGTGTTTCTGAGTGATATATAAAGTACAGCAGCCTGATTAATCCTACACCTTCTTTTTGCTGATCATCAAATAGACCTTTGAACAGTGGAAATTAATGTTGATAGACGTCCTGCCTTCTGAGAATGAGTACATCTTTAAAGACTAAGAGTTTGCTCCTCAGACGGTTGTCTCCTTCTCATCAGACACAAATTAAGATATATCATGGGAGAGAGGACTTGTAACTCAGATTTTTGTCAGAAATTTTTCACAACACACTTGAGTATCTTTGAGAAAGTTCAGTTAGGCGATACCCGCATATAAGTGAGTCATCTGGCTTTTTCAGCTCTAATAACGGGCTTTAAGGTCTGGGTCTCAGTAACTTTACTTATGTACATGCCCCTCTGAAAGTGTCCTGCGTCTTGTCTTATTTATTCTTCTTGTAGTTCATGAAAGGATTGCATTGTTGAAAGTGGAAGATGTCCACTCTTTGAACCTCTTCCTGAAACACACCAGCTCCCCACTTCTTTATCTGAAAACAGTCATGAATTCTTGACTCTCAACAGTAAGATTTTTCTGTCTGCTCTTTCAGTATAGAGAAAAGGGGGGAAAGATGTGCACTGTAGTTACAGAAATTTCTAAAAATAAACAGTCTCCACGAAAATGACTGTTGATCCTGTTAATGAAACTGTTTATGAGCTTTCTTTCTGATCTTGGCTTTTCCTTCAGAATGATGACAGCAATGATTTCTTCCTGCAGGATTTGATGTAGTTAGCTAAGAGCATTGCCAGCTCACCTTGGGAGCCGAGGAGAGTCCACTAGTCATTTCTGTACTATGCATTTACCACTCTTCTGCACACTTTGTGAGGTACAATGTTGCAATATGTTACCTCAGTTTTTTGTTTCAGCATATATATAAATTTCAGTTTTTGATGAACTGCTCACGCTCAAGGAAAGTGAATTCCCCAAAATCATCTGGTCCACTTAACACCAGTGGTAGTCCAATGCTTGACATGAAAGAACAAACTTAGGACAAAGAAGGTGTGAATGTGCAGGAAAGGCAACCGAGTTATGCATTTATCCTCCTGAAGAAATTTTCTGCCTGAAGTATCCACAGTTTTCGTCCTTAGGATTTCTCCCATCCCCATGAACAAAAATACCATAGGACCTTCACAAGAAATGCAGGTCTTTTAAAAGAAATAAATATCAATAGCCAAGTGATTCATCTATAGGTTTTTGTATATTCAAAAACTTTCAGTTTTGCTTTGAATTAGCACAGTCTGTCCCAGACCATTCATTTTTAGCTAGATTTTATCTTAAGAGTGCTAAATTTCAGGATATTTATAATGAACTAAAATTTGTTCCTACTTTGATATAGTTGCTGTTCATTAACTCATCTAACATGGGATTTCAGCAGAAGTTCTCTCTTTTCTTGTAAATCAGTGTGACCTTTTCCAGAAAGAACTAAACAGGAAATTGTTCCCAAAAGCATTCTAGTGTTTCGCCTTCTTTCCCAGGTGTGTATGGGTAGCAGAATTGCAAGGTCCTCCAGTGTCCATAAGGCATTTTTTCTCTTCAGAAGTCTTTGAGCCATGCACATTCATCATGGTTATTCGTTCCAAAATTATTCATTCAGCATCTGCATGGGGAATGTTATAAGCATCAGCAAAAGAATAGTCTTGCTTGTTTCCCTTACACTGAATGGATGGGAGAGGAGTGTCTGATATGGGTGAAGAAGGTAAAGAATCAAAAAGGTGAGAAAGATTAAAAAACAGTAAAAGAAAGAAACTATAAGGAAGAAGAAGGAAATGGACTGGACTGTATTCGGCAAGGTTTATGCAGTAAAGCTGTCATCATGCATTTGAAACACAGAAAACATAAGGACAGCACTGGTGAGGTGGTTATGATGTAGTTACTTCAAAAACATGTATCCCTGGGAACTGATAGAGTGCAGAGAGGATATTCAAGAGGCAGATCGGTTAAAAAGGTGTCTGGATGGTCCACAAGGATGTTTTTGGCACTGTCTGAAAGAGTTATATATACAGAGCTACAGATACATCAGCATTTTTGCACAGCTACAAATGCATCAACTGCTTGCTCCAGGATTTGAGCCTGTCATTTTCTATGGCAATTAAGCTGGCAAGTTCTACTACAGGCTACCTTTAAAAATACTTTTGTATTGGAGACAAAAAGGTTGTTCATTGAGAATGAAAAAGGAGTCACTCGAAAGTGCAGATTTTGGGAGGAAGAACCTGCTGAGGCTTTCCGGTGGTGGGCAAATGAACAATTATTTTGTTTGTTTTGTGTCTATAACTCTGTTTGCTGTTCATGGAATTATGTTTGCCTTCTTATGCAATGGCATGACATTTCTTATTTCTGCACAGTTTATAATTTACTTCAGTTATAAGGTATTTTTGTATTTATTACCAAATCTTCAGTTGTCCACCCTACATTTTGACCTTGCTTGAGCAGGGGGGTTGGACTAGACTATCTCCAGATGTCCCCTCCAAACTTAATATTTCTGTGATTTTGTGATTCCGAGATTCTATAATATACTGAGTCTACTGTTTTTCTCTATTATGAGTTTTTTACTTCAAAGTCCTGTGATTTCGATGATTCTTCCAGGTATTCAAGAAAAAATAACAGTTCTGGGTAGGTAGCTGGTCTTTCCTACTTTCCCTGTTTTTCACAATGTAGCAAGTTCAGCTCCTGGCTTTCAACCCATAAATCAACTGGCAGCATCTTTAATATGTAAGGGAATACCTTCTCTTTTATTCATCCCCTAACTAGTCCTTCCTGGACAACTTTTTAATATTCCAAAATCTGCTCTCTGTCCCATCATGTCTGTGCTGTGCCAATTAAATCACAGTTGTCTTCTCTTGTTTATTCCCCATATGCCTTGCAATGCTACGCCGATGGCTGAAATGTTTGGCAAATAACTTTGTGCTCTCAGGTGACATATTGCCCCAATCCTATCCACCAGATTACATTATTACATAACATGGGATTGTATGCATGGGAGAACTGCAACAGAGCATGCATGAAGGTATCTTTATGAGAGAGGAAATGCTGCTGCTGCTACTTTCAGGCTTTTCTGTCTGCATTTTTTTTTAATGTATAGAAGTTTCCATGGATTGACTGTGATTCCTTCTCAAGGTATCTAAAGATGTGGAGACCCCTTGAAGTGATGCTGCAATTTGATGTAATGAAGCTTCTTAGGTTTGTGATTCTCCATCCCTTTCCCTTGATAAAGAGCCTTCTGCTTATCACTGAACTGCACACAGATGTCCTGTCTCTGCTTCCTGAAGTCTATCCCATACCCAGGCTACTTGTCCTGGCACAGCTCAGCAGTATATTCCACTACTGCTTGTCTTTATGTTCTGTTTATTTCAGTAGGAGTTCAGCAAATGCTTAGAGTTAATTGAGTACTGAGGTATTTGCCCGAATAAAGAGGGATTGCAGCCTTGGTTAAATACTGTGCTATGCTGAGGCCTCTCTGAAAAAGTTTTAAATTATTCATCATGTTTTTTAAGCCTTCTATACAAACTTGGCAAGCTCCGGAAGTGTGGGATAGATGAGTGGACAGTGAGGTGGATTAGGAATTGGCTGGATGGCAGGGCTCAGAGGGTGGCGATCAGTGGTGCAGAGTCGAGCTGGAGGCCTGTGGTTAGCGGTGTCCCCCAGGGGTCAGTCCTCGGCCCAGTCCTGTTCAATTTATTCATCAATGACCTGGATGAAGGGATGGAGGGCTCCCTCAGCAAGTTTGCT
>VZSV01000181.1:163819-181508 GCA_013398735.1 Nothocercus julius | reverse complement strand
CTTGTCTTTGTTGAATTTCGTAAGATTTCTCATTGAATCCTATGGGTTGATCTGAGGTTACCGTCCTGGAGAGGTGTCCAAGATAGCTGGTTGATTTTCAAGGATCACCTCCAAACTCAAGAATGGTCCATCCCAACATGCAGGAAGACAAATAAAGGAGGCAGGAGGCAATAAAAAAACAATTATTAATTTCTAGTTCAAGTACTATACCAACTGGTTTTGATTGTTTTTTGTATTGTTATTATTTACTCGCATTCTAGATTATTTTAGAAATATTTGTCAATTAGATATGTACATGAAGTGCATTATGTTTTAGAAGTCCCCAGCCACCACTGATTGTAACCAAACAGGAGAGTATTAAGTTCCTGTATTAAAAATACTAGCAAAGATATAGTTTTATTGCAAACTGTACAGATCTATGTTTCTTTCACATTCCAATATTTCAAAGACTTATAACAGTTTTATATCTCAGCTGCTGCTGCTAAAAATTGCAGTGGAAAATTTCCTTGCTAATAGAAAATATTTTGTGACTTGAGGCATCATAATGTTTGGAATGTTTTGCTAAGCTGCCCTCATTTAGCCAGAATCCAGCCCAAAATACCAGCTGTGCAAACTTATTAACACATCCTTTTGTTTATGATGACTCATTATACAGGGGCAGCATATGAACAATTACCCTTGTTAAAAAAAGTGCCACTCTGTTTAGTTTAATTATGTGAGATTTGATGTGAACTGATTATTGTTGCAAACGAGGACACAGGGACAGCAGGAATCTAAAAACATCAAAGAAACGTTCAAATCCATGTAACTTCTGCAAATCACTTTCCTGAATGCTAAGAACATTTGCATATTGTTTTGCATATGTATTGCCTACTCTACCTAAATGATGAAATAATTTTGTTAACAGTCTATTGGAGCCTTTTGATTATACTGTACAGTAGTAGTACATTTTCATTTAAAAAATAACATCAACTGTGGATTTTCAAGGTAGCCACATGAGATACAGCAATTTCTTTTCAAGAGATGACTAATAGAGCAGGCAAGCTATGCTTACTGTGCCTAATTATAAAAACATAACAGTTTTTCCACTCTGTACTAGAAAATATATGTTTCCCACCATTCTTTAGGGAATGGCTAATCCTAATATTTCAGCTGGAGACAAACATTCTTCTTATTATACCTGACAGACTCAACAGCCTGAAATGAATGTCAAATGAACAGCCTGAAATGAATGTCAAAAAGAATGTCACTTTCCTGATCAAAATTCAGCACAAATTTCTACATTTTCAGCTGAAAATGTAGATTATTCTAGTTCTTCAGCAAAATATTGCCTATTCACCACTATACCTTTGCATCTTGGCTGATCAAGAGCCTGAATTCAACAGGACCTTCTAAGCAAATGCTTTGCCTTCAGCAAATTTTTAAGGGTTAGGAAAGATCAGATATGGTTCTTTACTATCTAAAATTCTGTGTAATCATTTATATCCATGTAAAAGCTTTGAGGAGCCATCTTCTCATGACCTCTTCATAGTTTTTCCCTTCTTTTTATCTGCTCTATGCCATATTAAGTAATAATGGGATGGCTAAAACTAAGGTCCATTGGTTCTAATGTATAGGTTAGTTAAGTAGTAAGGAATAGGTGCTTCTCACTCTCATTGTTTTAAAAATATGACTTCAGATAAAAACTCTATCAGCTTGAGGAAAAAAAAATGAAGAAATGGAATTTTATCTTTATAACTTTGTAATGAGCCAGGCATCAAGAGATTAAAATTCATTACCACATTCATAAGAAGAATGAATGGTTATATATGTATATAACATATCTTTCTGCTTCTGACCATGTTAAGCTTACTTTAGAATTATTTTAAGGAGTGTCTATTAGTAAGACACCAGTGCTTGGATGACTAATCAGAGAAAGCATCAGAGAGAGCAGAGCTTTTGAGCATGCCTTTTGCTCTGTATCCTACAAACTGAGCAGCAAGAAGGGAAAAAGATCAAACACAATATTCCAGTGTACCAAGATAAAATAAAAATTTCTAAGCATTTTTTTTAGAATGAAAATCTTTATATATACTCTACATCTCCCTCCTATTTCTAATTGCTGCATTCCATTTTCTCTATATGTCATCCTATTGTTACATTTTGCAAAAACTTGCTGTAAATTAGGGTTATATAGTGCTATATATACCCTTTATTTATTCATATTAAGTTGCTGTGTTGCCTTAATTGTACCTGATCTCACGCCACTATATTTACAGCAGAACTTTTGCGTGTAGAACAGTTCTAAGCCCTTAAGCCTGAGGAAACCTTTATCTTATCACTTACCATTATATGAAATTTAAATCATATTGGTGGAATAATCCAAGTTAAATCTTCTGCCTGTTACTCCCTAAATTCTGCTATAAACAAAGACATGAGTCCATTTCAGCTCCAAATTCAGGAAATAATTACTGTGAAACTTGACTTAATTATTTTAATTAAGAAAGCTTACATATATCTTACAAGTTTTTAGGCATTGGGGCTATCCTTTTATTTATGGTCAGCTAAATCCCATTAAATTGCTAATCAGCCACTTTAAACTGCTGTGATAAATCCCCCTATCCTGCTACTAAATAGTCACAGAGCTATATGAAACTGTGTTAATGCTAATCAGTGGGAGTAGGTTCCACCGAAGTAAAATGATCTGTGAAATCATGTCATTAAAGAGAGCACCCTAATGCACATACAGAAGGGAGAAAAAAAGAAATTTTTGTAGACAGTGTAACTGGCAGTTTCTAACTTCTGTGTGTGATTATCTTAACAATGCATCTCTTAACAGTATTTGATTGTTTATTCCTTTAGGCATGCAAACATTGATTCCATTTGCAATATAAGTTTCATGTGCAGAACAAAAGCACCGTGCAAGTACTTCATGATGTGTACAAGGACTTGGCTGCATTATATAGGATTAAAACAAACAGAAGACCCCAGAAGAGACAGTAGGGAATCAATTAAATTTCATTTGTATGTATTTCACTGATAAAAACAGGTCAGAGTGCCAGGCGTTTCCTCTGTCAGGCAAGGAAACGATTTGCAGTAGCCATAAAAACAAGTGTGGGAAAATCAGTTACATAAAATAGAATTGCTGCTGCAAGGTTTTCAAGCTACAAAACTACTTAATATTAATTTCAAATAATATCTGTGAGTACTTGTGAAAATTTTCTCTTAGTTCATATACAAATGTGATATTGTATATTCATTCACCTTTTGTTTTCAGTTATTGTTATTTTGGATTTATGCCCTAAAATGAGAATCTGTAAGAATCAAAATATGCATGTTCCCCCACCTCCGGACACCTTTTCTTTTGTATTTTGTTTAGAGTCTTTACCTGTCTTTAAAGTCTCTCTGTCTAGCTTCTTATACTATGTTTTACTTCTATGTTGACTGAGTGGTGCATGCTAATATAGATGGCTGTGAAACTGTGATAACAAGTTGCCCTGTGAGCAGTGGAACTACAGAAGCCTGGTTTCCTGTGAGTGGGTTTGCTACTGAGCATGAAACTACTGACTCCAGCTGTTGTGCTCTTGGAGTGTTAATACTAGCTCTCTCTGATGTGGCTGCTCAGTATCCATAATAAAATTAATTCCACACTCTTCTTGTCAGGGCACTAATAGGATCATCTGTCCAGCCTATTTTCATGACACCTGTAGGATGTTAATGTCCCTAAAGCCATTGTCCATCTGCTAAATTGGCTGAAATTGTTCAAAAGGTGTTAAATGGAAAATATGGGCATAACTTTGTTTCCTATCATTCTAAAAAGATCATTACATGCGAAGTTTTTTTAAAACAGGGATTTACAGATTTTATTAAGTCAGAAGTTATAATTGATTGCTTCTGATAATGGCAAATTTCTGCTCCCTTGCATTATACAGCTCTGATTTTCTTCCCCTTCTGTAAAGTTTTTCCTTCAAATCTTACGAAAAGTACAGAAAAAACATGCAAATCCCGATTCTCAGGCTGAAAGTGGAGTCTGTCATCCGCCTGTATAGAATCCTCACTCCTTTTCTCTCATGTCGTTAGGTTTCAAGTAACATGACAGGACATTAATGAAGCCCTCAGCCTCGAGCTTTCATGCAGGCCTGCAAATTGAACCAGCATTGACATATGCATATTGTGCCTGTAGGTTAAGAATTCTTTTAGGAATTCTCCAGGGAATTCCTGACAGTAGCGGCCCAGGGGTCAGTGCTGGGTCCAATACTGTTTAACATCTTCATGAATGACCTAGATAATGGGACAGAGTGCACCCTCAGCAAATTTGCAGATGATACAAAACTGGGAGAAGAAAATGTGTTGACACACCAGATATTTGTGCTTCCATTCAGAGGGACCGTGACATACTGGAGGAATGGTCAGGAACGTCTTGAAGTTCAATACAGGGACATGTCGGGTCTTGCACCTGGGGAGGAATAACCCCTTGCACCAGTACAGACTGGGGCCTGGCCTGCTGGAGAACAGCTTTGCAGGGGATCTGAGCATCCTGAAGGACAGAGTCCTGGGCTGCAATAGGCAGGTAGGTTGTAAGCAGGTTAAGGGAGGTGATCTTCCATTTTACACAATACTACTGATCCCACATCTGCTGTGTACAGTCCTAGGCTGCCCAAGTGGGACATGGGCATAATGGGGCATGTCCAGCAAAGGGCCATAAACATGGCTAAGGGACTGGAATTTCTCACATATGGACAGGCTTAGAGAGCTGGGATTGTTCCACCTGCAGAAAAGAAAGCTTGGTGGGATGTCATTGTTTTTAAATATCTGATGGGAGGTGTAAAGCTACAGAGACAGACTCTTCTCTGGGCTAGGAACAAACTGAAATACAGGAATTTCTACTTTTTTTTTTTTTTTTTTTTTTTTTTTTTTTTTTACTGCAAGAGGTTTCTCCATCCCTGGAGATATTCGGAACCTGACAGGACACACAACCTGCTCTATGTGACCATGCTCTGAGACGGATGTTTGGAGCAATCTCCAAAGGTCCCTTTCTACCTCAGACGTGCTATGAGTCTGTGATTACAGGGAATGAAAATCTCTCAGGGAAAGCTAAAAAGATGACTACAGATTTCTGTTGGTTCAAGACAGTTAAGACTCACTGAAGCACAGTATCTGCTCGAGCAGTCACAGAACTGCTCTACATTGGTCCCATACTCACTAGAAATAGAGCGAAAAACAATACTTAAGCCATTGGCTTTTAAGGCACTGATGCACTAACAAGTCAATGAAATGCAAGCTAGTGTCTGAATCTGCAATATATAAGAGACTCTGCAGTAGTAGATGGGGTGTATGTTCTTCTCCCGTAGGAATCATGAGATTGGCTGCCACATTAATAATAGATACACATATAGACAGGCCAATGCCAAAGAGAAACCAATGCACAACAAATACAAACCATTGCTGGTCTTACGGTGTCTTGATCAAGCAGTCAAAGAACGTCAAAGAGTAATGTCAGTTGAGTACAAGGGTGACAGTTGAGTACAACTGTGACTGTTGAATGGGAAAGCCCTAAGGACAGAATTACATCTATTATGGCTATAAGCAATCACTACGTCTGGAATGTTTAATATTTGAGAAGAATATTTTTATAAGTCATTTGCATGTGTTTGACTACATCAGGAAAGGTTCTTAAATCTGGAACAAACAGGTTGTCTAAGACAATTCTCTCAATGCCTCTTGAAAGTGCTCCTGGGGAAAGGACAGGGAAAGTGTATTTCAAAACCAATCAAAAGTTTAGCAGTAGTTGTACCCATGCTGGGCATCAACCGTTTATTCAAATAATTGTACTTGCAATTTCAGTAAGCGCAGAAGAGGAAAATAGAAATTAAGCTATTATGAGAAAAGCTGATTTCCATTTGCAGTCTAGATAGCCCTGCTGTTTTCAAATAATTATTTTTAAAAAAGCTTTTAAATATTCAACAAAAATTGTTTAGAAAACATTTAGAAAACTTCTTGTCTTGATTCTTTGCAACAGATATATATTTCATTTTTTGAAATAATGTATCTAGACTATGTTGGATGGTATATAAATTCCCTGCACAGCTACTTTTTTTTTTCCTAAGAAAATAAATATTCTTTTATAAAAAAACATGTTTTTGAACATAAATTCACATTCTGTATTTTTAAATTGGATTTTGAAAATGTTTAAGTTGGGTAAGCAGTATGAGTTCTGTTTGAAGAAGCAAAATCATCCAAAATTTATTTGATTTCAGGATTAGACTAACAAAGGAGTACTAATTACTGGCCACCTCAGACACTTTTTTTCAAGTTATACCATTCATTTCCATTTAGTGGTTCAAAAGTAAGATGCTATTTTGATATTGTTAAATAAATGGAATCTCATCTGAAGTTAGCAAGCCAACAAAGAAACAAACTTTGTCTGAAAATTTGTTCGGCCAACAAAGAAGAAAAAATTATGGACAAAAAAGCCTCATATGGTCTATGAAGCATTTGATCTTCTCAGTGATTTTAAATTCTGACAATAAAAGTATATCTGAGATGCATTTTCACACTGTTCCTTTATCCCCTGTATGAAATAGGTGAAAGAAAAAAAATCAACAAAGATTGATTAGTTCAATATTAATTGCAGTACTTTTCTTTGACAGAAGGAGAAAATAATTCCAGGAAAAAAAAATAATAATAAGATGTTTCCAATGGAACAGTCAGTTCAGGTAATTTAGCATTAGTCTTTTTTAAAGCTTTTTTTTCTTAGAGTTGAAAAAAGTAGCAAGCGAAAGGTCTAAGCAGGTAAAGAGAAGAATCATAGAGAGGAGTAAAAGATATTCTCTGTGTGAGGAAAGGACCCTGGGAAATCAGCGAGGATAACTTTTATCAGACTTCACTTTCCTAAACACAGGACAAAACAGGCAACAGCCAAATTAGAGACATGGAAAGAGAGACAAATCAATACACCAATTTTCACAGCTGGACTTCTTTTCTGCTGTGAAAGGATTCTGCAAAACCTGAGCTGTATTTATTCCTGTTAAAAATAGGGACCTTTCAGAGATGAGGGGAACATGCCAGTTGCTAGAGAAATGGAAGTGGTGAAGCTGTGTGTACAAGGCAGGAAGCACAACATTTTATCTGCTATGAAGATGATTGCAGAAGTGGTAAGAACAGAAAAAAAAAAAAAAAAAAAAAGGCCAAGGCAAGGCAAGGGATAGAGCTCTCGCTATGTATTAAGCAGTAAGCAGTAATATCTACAGGTGCTTTACAGATAGAAATAACTACGTAATGGTTGAGAGCTGATTTCAGGCCAACTTAATGTTTTGTGTAAAGATTGTCACAGGTCTTGATGCATAGGATGAAACTGGTTTCAAAAATTGTCCGTCCTTTGCAGGAGGAATCAGTGGGAGAGTCCGTGTTTGGCTTATGCTTTGGTCTTTCCATGCTGTCTGAGGGTGAGCAAAACTCTGAATGTTTCAATGCTGAAGACCTTATTTACACAACTGTGTTGTAGAGCTCTCTTCCTCTCTATGCCAGTCTAGTCTTTAGCAACCGAGAGATGCATGGCTGTAGAGATGCTGTCCTGACTGCAAGAGTAAATCTGCATCCAGGCTGTTGGCACACAAGTAGGAATGGCAGGAGAGGACTCTGGTGACCATGGCCAGAGGTACCATTTCTGCTTGTTTGTATACATGAACAAACACCTTGACCATTTTTGATAGTTTTCAAACCTGGCAGATGATTATACCCCTTTACTGTTTAATATAAGCAAAAGGAAGATCATCATGGAGTGGTGCAGGAATAGTGCATTTGTCTTTAGCTAAGAAAGCTGTGTCCACTCTTGCTGCGGTTATGTGCTGTTCTACCTTGTTCCAGGGACCAGATCTCCTTCAGAAAGGCTATTGATCATGAAAGAATAGCTGTATTAATCATGACTTTATATAGCTGTGGTCTAAGGTGATGGTTTACAAACTTGTTCAGACAACTTAAAGCTTCCACAAGGGACTATATCAAAGAAGACATGAGTGTATTATTTTATTTTTTCTATAGGTGCTGTCTATTATATAAGCCCTTTCTTGTACCTCCAGGAAGTGAAGACTATGTATGGTGTGTCAACAAAAAAGAGGACAAGGTGACCACTGTGGAGGTAAGGTAAGCCTGGCCAATGAAAAGCCTTTAAATCTTTAAAAGTATTAAATGTATTAAAGGTCTTTTTTCTCATCCAAATTTTTTTTTTTTTTTTTTTTTAATGACAAATCCTAATAACAAGAAGAGAAACTTGGTCATCATTGAGAGATCAAACCTTTGAACTGTCATTTTTAACAAAAGATGGAAAGCAGGGTACTATCCATTTTTTCTTTCACTCAAGCCAGAGCTCACTGTCTTCAACTGAGGATACAAAAGTAAAGCTGTTTCTTCCAAATTTCAAAATAGAGGCTTCTAATATATGAATCAAATTAAATAACCACTGCACCCAAATTTCTGTCTGGCAAAAACAAATGACGGGGAGGAGAAAACTCATTATTAAACGCTATAAAGAAGTTGAAAATTGGATTGCAAGTTCACAAACTTGAGGCAACTTTTAGTCTGATTTTTTTTTTTTTTGTCTGTTGCTGTGATTGCATCAGCAAGTATTGGACCACAACAGAAGATCCATAGAGCACGACAGATGGTGCTAAGGTCACAATGTACGCCCTAAATTTATTTATTTATTTATTTTGGTATGCATTCATTTTGGTGTCTTATTTTGGACGATATTTGGAATTTCACTTTAGTGAATCAAAACATTATAAATGGGGACTTTGAAAGATACTCTTTGAAAATTCTATCTGCTTCTAAAATGCTAATGCAGTACATTCATTTTGAATTCATTTTGAATGTTCTCTTTTGAAATTAATACTTAAGTCCACCATTTGTATAAAAGTTTTCACAAAAATAGTGTATGCATATAAGTACATTGATGGGATATTTAGTTGCATATATGTTCCATTACAGCTCAGTTAGTGAGTAGAATATATTTTAATGGAATTTCATTTTCAGTATGATGGTAGAGTATATTATTTAATGGCAAGTATGATGGGCCTTCATAGGAGAAAATAATCTTCAGTTTTGGTACAAGTAAAAACACACCTGTGGTGAAAAAAAATCTTCTTTTAATTATTATATTTTATACTTTTTTATTTCTGAATCTTTTTGAAACTTTCTGAATCTTTTTATTTGCTCAATAAGAAATATAAATAACCCCCCCAAAAAATCCGTATATCTTTCTATTTTATTGTCTGAAATTTGGATGTTTTTTATAAAATCTTGAGATAATATCAATGCTTTCTGTTGGTATAATTTTTCTGGATTTGATGAGTATTTTGGATCAGATCCTAAATTCCCTTCTTTTACAGTGCTCATTTTTCACAGTTTGATGGATTTGTTAAGAAGTGATAAGTAATGATAGCGAAAACTAGAGTCCGTGATAGACTTGTGATGGTGCAGATAGAAAATGAAAAAAAAAAAAATCAGCTGAGTTTCTCTGAATTTAACTAGGGGATATTTCAATATTCAACTCTCTTAACATCTCCTCATATCTTAATAAATGCTGTGGGTTTACATTAATAAGTACTGACAGTAACAAAAAAAAAGAAAAAAAAAGAAGACAGTAGTGAAGGGAGATCAACCAGCACCAAAGAAAGAATAATCTGAAAATCTTTAAAGCTCTGAGAATAGATTTTACAAAAATCATTTATATCAGCTAAACACTTCTTTTGCTTTAATTCTCAGAAACTTTCCATGACCTGCATTGCCGCTGTATCATGGGGAAGAGAGCATGGACTGCCATGGGAGCAATAGTTCAGGAATCATTATAGTAGTTGTGGTCAAGAGCTTGGAAAGCATGTAGCTGAGGAAAAGACAAGAAAGGAGTGACAATTCTCCTGTCCATAAATAAGAAAGTTCTGGAAGAGCTAAGGAAAGGCATATGTGATGGGTACACCAAGCTGGCAAAGAACAGGATTTGCTAGAACTTGGGACTTGGAACATGATTGCAGGAGGAATATTAAAAGTAGTAGGCATATGAAAGGTAGTCTGAAGACCCAGGCAAACATGAAATGTAAAAGCCAAAAGAATACGAAAATCTTTGGAACCAAATGCTTCTAATCGTGCCCTTTGAGCTGCACAGAGAGAGGCTTCTCCTTTCCACAGAGGGTTTCAACAATCTGGCCTTTCATATTCTTCCATTTCAGAGTAATATATCAGTATTTTCAAATGATGTATGAAGCAGAAGAAGTTCTCGTTTCAGGATAGCCTTGTGGAAGCAACTTCTCTTTTCTTTCCCTAACATAAAATAGCTCCTACAAAGCTCAGCCTTTCAGCTGCAGCGACCATAGCAAGGAACAAGGAGGAATGGACAGCTCAAACAGAACAGTTCGGTCTAAAAGAGCCACTGTCATCTCTTCAAGTACATGTTGCTGTCTCCAGTCTGCTGGCCTGGGCAGTTGCCTTCTTAGTCTATATTTCAAGCCAATACTGCCAATATAATTGGCTTGTTTTATAACTCAGCAAAAGCAATTCTCATTTTTTAAAACAATACTCATGGCATGGAAGTGTAATCATCTGTGTCATTTAGTGCCTTCTACATCCCTTTTGGGAGTTCTGCCTTCCTTGAAATTAGGAAATCAATAGCCTTTCAGTGATGTTGCTTGTCAAATCAAAAGGGTAAAGATATCTTCTCCTAGCTGAGCCAATTCCCTTTCATTTGTTGTATTAGAGTTCCCTATTGTCATTTTCATTTTCAAATGCATTGAAAATTGCATTTTATAATGTTCAGATGTGACAATGTTGATCCCCCAAACTCTAAAATTTCTGAACTCTCATTGGTTAAGATTTGAGTGGCCTGTTTTTGTTTAAGATTCATTTGAACCAGAACCTTCACTGAAATATTTGCTTGACATTGCATTTCTTTTTCACACTTGAATATCTATGCACTCCCAAGCATTTAATTCTCTATGCATGCAAGATTGAAGTTTGTTGACAGGAAAAGGAAAAAATACGGAAAGTCTGATGACAGCATTTTTCAATCTAACTGAAGTATAAGTAAATCTATTCGAAAGTACCCATTTGCAATCTGTTTTGAAGAGGTATTTCTAACCAAAAGCAGTTGGGGGAATTTTCATAGGTATCCAACTATGGTTAATGACCTAAAGAAAGTTTGGAATAAAGACCTATGGCCTGTAATAGAAAAGCAAAGGGAAGTATATATTCTTACGGGATTTACAACTATGTGGTTTTTAGAGGAGATCTTCAGAGCATATCTTGTTTTGTGGTTGGGAAATGGATGCTGTTAATGTCTCTTCCAAACACACATTCTATAATTTTATTAAACAAATAATTTTGTGATGCCAGTGGCTGAATAGGTGGCTTGTAAAGAATGGAAAAAGAAGGGACGCTTCTACGATCTTGCTTCTCAAATAAGCACCATCAGAGCTTATACTAGTTCCTCGGTTATCTTAGGGGAAAAAAAGAAACCAACAACTATACTGATGACACTTTTTGTACTTTGTTATCTATAAATAGACTTTAAGAATATGATGTTTAATTTCCTAAGACTTAAATCCATAGATTTTCAAAGATATGTTTATATTTTAGAACACATGCTACCATTAGAAAGCAATGAGCTCTACAGATTTTGTCATGGTATTTTTTATAATTTTTAAATTAGACAGCTTTAAATATATTGTTGAAAATGAAACCACCAGAATTTGTAAACATTTTATATATTGTTGGCACTATACTGTTTCTTTTGATGTCCTAGGGACATTATGGAAAATACCATGCCAGAATAGTATTATGGTAAATACTGGGCAGGTATAGTTACAATTCTCTATGTGTGTAGTACCCTTCTGCGTTTGTATTAAGTCATTTATATAAAACACATAGGGTATTGTATTCATGATAAATGAGCTACTAGCGTGCAAATAACAAAATCAACTCTCAACCCTTATTTGAACAAATGTTTTGCATACTTTAAAGAGAGAAAGAAGGAATTCTCTGGGGCTTTGCTTTATTTTTCTTTCAATAGTCTGTAGAGGTTTTTTGAAATTTGGATCCTGTAGTTTTAAGCAAATATAAAGATACAATGAAAAAAAAATCTTCCACAAAGAGCTTACAATTTAGACAGACAAAGGCAACAGAGATAAAAAAGGACGAATTGAGAGCTGAAATGGCATCTAAAAACTACAAACTTCAAACAATTCAGAAGCCAGAGAAACAGCTAGAAGCAGTAGACATTATTCTAGTTCTGCTGTGCTGTTCCACACTATTTCCCTTCATTTTATTCTTATCTCAGATTCTCTGTAAAAGTGTTTTTAATGAGACATTTGTCTTGCTAGCATTCTGAGAGCAAATGCAGAGAGTGTAATATGATTTTTGGACCCTTGTGAACTTCTTGCATGCACAAGGTCCTTTAGTGAGGAGTTCCACATATAGACCATTGGCTGTGTGAAGAATCAGACCCTGCAAATTGTTTTGAATCTAGCTTCTAGTAGCTTCATTTGTTTTTGAAAAACATAGTAAGTAGTCATGCTATTCATTATTTCATAAACCTTTACCTATGCCTATTCATATTTAAAGGACCTCAGCTAAAATAAGTTGAGGCCTGGAAGGAAAATATTCTTTCTTTGTCTAATCCTGACTATGGGAGTGTGCTGTCCTTCATAGAAAAATTGGAACCCAATATCTAAGTCATAAGGATGTCAAAATCATAAATCATAAATCAAAACCATAAATCCCTCAGCCAAGGAACACGATTGTCATAAGTATAAAGTATGCTACCAGCACTGCTTCTTATCTCACAGTACTGATTGCTTAAAAAATGCCAAATGGAATCAGAAGATGACTAGAGAAAATCAGTAGCCTTGCTTGTATTTTCCATGCCTGTTCCTCATGTTTAATTAGTTCAAAATATTTAGTGGTTACTTGTTTTAAAATGAGGGACTCACCTATTCTCCTGTCAGATACAGAACTGAAGAAATGTTGAAGTGTGTTGATCAGCTATAATGCACTTTCAGATGATACATGGTCTGATAAAATGGCTTCATATATTTAAGTGGTCTGAGCTCCTGTGGAGTGTGCCACATTTCATCTTGAACTCATCAAACTCTTTTTTCTTTTTTTTTTTTTTTGAGTGGGAACATGATTTTTTTTCAATGAAAAGATGGATGAAGAACCCCCTGTCTGCATCCTGGCAAAGACAGTGACTGAGTAGATAGTTTTTATTGTACTTCATCCAGGGACTGAGAGCTTATGGCTGTGGTGTGCAGAACACTGTTTTTGTATGAGGCAGTATATTATTTGCATGTGAATGAAAGCTAGGGGTAGAATAATCTGGTCCTAATGCCCTGGAAAATTACAGAGTCTCGTACAGAGAAAAGGATGCCTCCCAGTCTGTCTCTGCAGAAGAGGAGGAATAAATGTCAGATCTTTAATTATACTAAACACAGTTATTAGAAATTCATAGGAGTAGGAGTACTGTTTTCCTCATATCTATCTATCCATCATGATTCCAACAGAAGTCTAATCATTTTCTTCATTAGTGAAATATTTTGATATTTATGCTGGACGCATGAAAGACTGGAAATAAAGACAAGGAAGAACAAAGCAGAGGTAGAGATAAAACTGGGGTAAAAAATGACACTACAAAGAGAAAAAAAAATAAGAAGACTGGAAAGGCATAAAAAAAGAGACAAGGAGTATATTGAAATATTACTGAAGATACTTTTTTTTTTTTTTTTCCTCTAAAGTAGCACACGGAGGATAAGTAAAAGACAAAAGAAATAAGTGGAAATATCCAACATAAAGGGAAAAAAGCCTTTGGAAGAATAGCAATTTCTATATTATAAATTAAATCTTAAAGATGAATGCATAATGTAATGTTTAATTAAGGAACTCTAATTAGAGATGTTAGGCATTGGAGGATTTCAGGGACCCCAAAGAGAATTGTGAATTGTGGAAGGCAAGATTTTGGGGAGTGCTTATCTATATGGAACAACAGATACATTTTGGAAAATCAGAAAAGGTCTTGGGCATATATGGACTTTACTTAAAGCATAGGTTCCTTCAAATTTCTGAAAAAAAAAATCCATAAAATAAAGAAACCTGAAGAGGAAGAAAAGTGAAAAAGTTAAAATTCTCCCATCCTTTCTACTTGAATTCGCTGAGTAACACTGAAGGTTTCCTCCGCAGAGCCTGAAAGGGCAGCAAAATGCTAGGGGTACTCAATCCTTGCCAGAGAGTGCAAGCAGCCTCCCCCCAACCGCTTTAGAAAGCACATCATTAACCTCAGCCTAATCTCAGCACACAGCCTGGGCACAAGGGAGCTTCACAGAGGAGTGTTTTGGTCCAAGCCGTGACAGCATCAGCAAGCCAGGAAATGCACTGGCTTGCCATTCCCCCTAGAATACATGCATGCTTGTGAAGAGCAGCATTAACAGGAAGATCTGTCTGTGAAGGTTTTATTTGCTCATCCTGACATTTTAATTGCAGATCCACCTTTTATGTGATGAAAGTTTTTGTTTCTGTTTTTGAAATACCCTGTTGTGTCTTTTCACATCAGAAGCAACATTTCTGTAGTTCATACTGGGGGAAGAAAAAATGCCCTGCTTTTCCACATTCATTTCCTCCATGACTTCAAAAGGCTCTGTCTTGGATATGTGAAGCTTTTACTTTTCTCCCACTTCTTCAGCCTGTGAATTCAGTCCTCTGAAACAACAGGACTGTATTCTCTTTTTCTTTTTATAGGCACATAAAACAGTGCTGTCCAAAAGGAGCCTCTGTCCCGACGGTTTTGCTCAACTCTAGTTCTGTCCGAAAGTCACTGCAGCTCTAAGGCTTGCCTAGTAAAATGCAGGTGCTCCAAGAGCTTGGAGTTTGAACACAACTCTTCTGCAATTGAATGCTCCATGAAAACTGTATCATCCTCATCTGAGTTCACTTTATGTACTTCCAATGAAAATAACTGGATTCTGTTTTTATTTCTGCTTCCTTTTTGGCAGCTGGACTACAAGATACATAACATGGAGTTAGTAAGTAGTACTGCCTCTCAGAGATCTCTGAATTGTCAGTCTTATTTTGCTCCTTAATTTGTGCTTCCTGTTTGAGCAGAAAGTCTGTTCATCTACTTCACTTTTAAGATTACCACTATAGTTTATAAATCATACATCAAGGAAAGGATGTATAATAAATGGATCTTATTAACCCACATTCTTTAGGTCACTGTCAGATTTTTAGAAACATTTATACATGGCATCATAGTAATATCAATAATAGTTTTGGGATGTAGAGCACTTTTCTAAATTACTTCTAAATTATTCCATCACTTATTTGGCTTTCTGACAATCACAGACATCATAAAAGAAATGTTTCTTTTTGTCTCGTCATTTTCAAGTTTTTTGAGCAGTACTGAACTTTTTTAAACAGTGTAGAAACATCAGCTTTTATTAAAAAAAAAAAAAGTAACTTCTAAACTAGGAAGTTTCACAGAGAATTTATGCATTAACTTTTCTCTAAGGATCTCTAAGGATTTCTATAGCAATCAATGAGGAAATTCCCATACTGATGTTTTTGAGAGGCTGGGGGAAACACTTTGTAAAGGGCCATTTGATATATACAGTATTTCTTGTGAATTTCCCAGGGCATCTGCAACAGATATAATCATCTTAAAGATAGCATGAAATTGATGCTTTAGCAATCTTCTCCAGCTCCTGTACCAGTCATGACTTTTTAATGAACTGCTGTGTTCTTTAGCTGAATCTTTAATAGGAATAGAGTTTGAGTTCTACACCTTTACTATATACCAAGTAAAATTTTAGATTTTTGGTTCATTAACATCTCAGCATCAAATTCTGAATATCCCTGAACTGCTGTTTAAGGTCTTGCATTTCATTCACTTTACGGTGAACAAGCTACTTGCTTCAGTGACACTGATCAGAAATAACTAGAACCCTGTACTACTCATCAGGGCTCATGTTGCACCAAGACATTAAATCCTCATTGCACCATGTCTAATGATGATTTGGCTTTTGCATTAAAGATTTTGCATCCACTCCATTTGCCTGATTACTTAGCCTCTGTGATATGAATTATGAGACTTGCCAGGTTCCAGATGGTGAATCTGTCTTTGGACTAGCTTGTACCTTATTTCCATGATTTTGGAATGTCTGAGTTAAACAGATAAATCATAAGTTCCTACCTGTGTAAATGGAATAACTGAGAGACAACCTGAGGTTAAAGAAGACCTTAGAATCTCAATAATAGCGCAAAATGTTTGTGGAAAACCCCAGTGGAGATTCTCACTAAATTCAGTTTACTTGCCAGCACTTCCTAGTATAGAGATTGGGTTTGAATTCTGAGATCTAAGAAAGTTTTCCAAATTTCACTTCAGTTTTCGGATGGCATTATGCCTTTCCTTCCTCCAAATCCTTATTTCCATGAAAGGAAAACATGATGATATAGACAGTAAAACAGTCATTATGACTGATCACAGCGATAGATTTGCCTGGCACCAGCACTCCAGGGCACACCACACATTGCAGCTCCCTGCAGTTTAGACATTGCCCTTTTGTACATTAAAGTAAATGATGCTTACTAATATGTTTGCTTCCTCTCTGTTGAGTGAACACTTGCAACTCAACACAGCCTGAAAGAGCACTAACTTTTCTCCTCACATTTCTCTCACTGCAATTATAGGTTCATAGAAAGTCTTAAACACCCAAAGAAACTTTTTTTTTTTTCAATCGGCAAACAAATTTAATTTTTTTTTTAATGTCCATCTGGCAAATTTCTGAGGAACTGAATACACAGAGTAACTGGAACATACTCAGGAAGATGAGCTTCTAAGATGAGTTTTTGTTCATAATTGGTTTCATAATAATTGGTTTTACTGATAAAGAGGGCCAAACTTTCAAAACTAGACTTTTAAACTGTGCTGTCCTTCCTAGATAACAGAAGTTTTTTCTTCACAAAATCTGTAATTCTTTGGGATAAATGATGCGAGGCTTGCCAGCTAAAACAAAACAAAACAAAATAAAAGTTGGGTAAAGTTGGAAGAATTAGAT
Source organism: Nothocercus julius (assembly GCA_013398735.1). Taxonomy (NCBI): domain Eukaryota; kingdom Metazoa; phylum Chordata; class Aves; order Tinamiformes; family Tinamidae; genus Nothocercus; species Nothocercus julius. Next base: position 164,439 of record VZSV01000181.1, on the reverse strand, counting down.
GTGTGTTGCAGCCTGAAAAGAAGTGAGCTTCCACATTGCTTCCTCACATCTAAAGTGTAAAGGGGTGTCTGGAGAGGAAAATACTCTCAGGCTGGTATATTTCCCTGCTTCTTATAAACACAATTGAACAGTGAGATACACTGAGCTTTTTAGAAATTGATTTACCACTGAACTAAATCTGTGAAGTTCCTATTCAGTATTTCAGATTCTTTCAAAATTCTATTAGCTGTCAGCCTGCAATATGTCACAGAGCAATAAGGAACCGGCAAGAGGTGAGCCAAAAGCTTAATACACTTGCTTGGTGTTTTTTCTAAATAGTGCAAATAATTTATCTGGCTTAATTTCATTATATAGACTATTTTGAACAGCTCAGTTGAAAAACATTGGACTCTTTCCTTGTATCTAAATTGAATTTTGGCTACAACATAATTTCCTCCCCAAATCCTCCATAAGGCTTTGATTGTCCTATTCAAATTTCTATTTTGATCTTTTTTCTTTATCTGATGGTTGTCTCTGAAAAAAAAGAAAAAGAAAAAGAAAAAGAAAAAGAAAAAGAAAAAGAAAAAGAAAAAGAAAAAGAAAAAGAAAAAGAAAAAGAAAAAGAAAAAGAAAAAGAAAAA